>CM057454.1:1166443054-1167013054 GCA_016271365.2 Neoceratodus forsteri
AAAGTATAATACTAATAGAAGAAAGGCATTTTTTACACAGAGAGTGGTGACCCCTTGGAATGAGCTCCCCTTGTCACTTATTTGTTCTAAATCAAAGATGCTTTTTAAAACTCAGCTGGATAGATATTTTTATGAAGGAAGGTATCATTGACTACATAAAGGTTACTGTTTAGGAATAGCTATGGGCTGTTCTTTACTGTATGTCCTCCACTCCGTTGAACATTTGCATGAACCTTTGTATGAACTATCTTTATATTAGGGTTTACAATACTACCACATATACCCAATGTTAAGATGATATGGTTATGACAATTGGCCCAAAAAAATGTTGGGTCTTGAATGTCACACTTTATCTCTCGAATAGCAATAACACACCAAACACAAGAGAGTATACTTTAACTTTTTTTACTATAAAAATATTTTAGATATAAAAAATAACAAAAATATTTTTCTTTTTATCAATACAAAAATATATATTTACAAACATAATATATATACACCCAAAAAAAGTTATAAAAGTGTGTATTACGTTATACACAAATAAATATTTAATAAAAATAATTTTTTCTTTACATAAATAAAAACATATTAAAAAATATTTGATAATTTTGTTTTAGTTTTGTTGAACACTTGCGAGAGGTGTATGCAGTGCTTGAGGCAATCCAGGCTAGAAACTGGATCTCATGGGAGGTGCAAAGAAGCGGGAAGTTGCTGTTTCTGGAGGAGATACCGGATCAGCGAGGCCAGTTTCACCCAGGGAAGCTGCAGGAAACAGATGGTAGCTATGGCGGTGAAGACTGTTAGCTTTTTACAGTATCATCTACTGTTACTTTACTCAGTTCTAGCATCTAGGTTGATAGTCTGCTGTTGCTAAGATCCAAGAGAGACTGGATTTTCGTCCAGCCTCCGGGCGATCAAGGCATTTTTCCGCAGACTGACAACCTCGCCGCTGGAGCTGCCTGTGTAGCAGCGTAGGTCGCAGTATTCGCAGAGTCGCCGCGCCTACAAAGATTAAAAAAAAGCTATGATGAATATACAACACAAATTCAACAATTACAACTTTAAAATATTTTACTTCGAGCTGCTGCATTACAGGATACAACACAGCAGCTGTCACCTCAAGTGGCCCTCAACACTCTATCTCATACGTCCCAACAGCTTGTTCCCCAAATGTAATATTGCTTCTCAAATGTGGAAGAATACAAAACGTGAACACTTAATCTAATTTTAAATTGAAGCCCACAACACTATTAAAACGCTTGCATTTACACCACAAAGTCCGCAGTTAATTAATTGATATATTTACAATCATTTACCATAGAGTTTGCTAAACGTTAACACTGAATGTGTTAATCTCACAATGTGAAACAGGGAACTAGAATTAAAACATACATTCCTTGCAATGTGGTATGGTTGAGAGATATGCACTCACACCCCTCACCAGGCCACCGGGCAGCAATGTGCCCCAACACTCATGTGTTTTGGAAGGTTGCCAACTACATCCCACAATGGGATTTTCAGGATATGACCAGGAGGTGGGGGTGTTTCAACACCCAGCCTGCACTAGGCTTATTGGTCCATTGGACCACAGGACATATTCAGGAGGTGGGAGGTGTTTAATTATCATCCGCGATCATGCAATGGTCCACTGGACCTCCACGCCTGTGTTGAAGGGGAACACATTGCTGCCCTCAACCACAGGGGGATTAACAGTATGCTCACCGGGCCAGGAGGGTTCACTTTTGCCCGCGACATGCATGGGGCGTCGCTACGATGCTGCTACCTGGCAAGGAGCCAAGCGCAGTCCCAGATCGGCACACCTGTGCTAATGGCAGGCAAATGGGACCAATCAATGCGAATGCCCCACTTGCATGAATACAGCCACATTGCATATCACCTTTGAATATCGAGTTTTGCGCCCACAAGCGAAGCTGCACTTTGTCAAGTTACGGTGCTGCAAGTTCACTGTGCCATGCACAGTGGCGGGGAAGAAGTGATATTCAAAGGTTCAATAGCACAAACTGGAACTCACCCTGACACACCCCAACGCCTACTTTACCACAGGGCTTAGACTATGATAGAATATAATGCTCATCTCAAACAAATGTTTTAAATAGAATATTACCACCTTTACTCACATACAGTCTCACATCATCTCCTTACATATCCCAAAAAGTAATCTCGCACAACAGCCCAGCATCATATAGTGAAGTATAAAAGACACTGTTTTAAAGTACAGGTGCTCATTCAAAGTAGGACTAGTGTGTCGCTAAGGCACGCATCATTGAATTATGTAACAAACTGATCTATGGCCAGATTGAGCACAGTTTCATACTCAACAACTTCTTTTCATAATACAACAGAAATACTTGACCGATGATGGTGGAACTCACCACTGCAACCTGTCATAGTACTGCATTTTATGTGGTGAGCCTAAACTCCTAGATAGAAACGGCAATATCTGCAGTAAACACAAACAGTCCCATTATTACCTGCATTATTAGTTTTATCGACATTCCCTCAGTCATGATCAATTAAAAATACATATCTGACAGTACTGAACAGCACGTGACACATTGTAGAGTAAGTATGAGGCTAGCAAGGCTGAAGACACACTGCACAGCTATTCACTTCAATCGGAAAAAGGGATCATGAGCCATAAGGCACTTTTAAACTTGTAGATTGAGAAAAAACAAAAAAAATCATAATTAGACACTTTATGCATTGCACACCATTTAAGTCACTAATATCCTCCCACCTGTCTGTGTGTTTTTCAGAGTTGTATCTGCAGGATCAATGCATTACCACCCTTATAAGATCACAGCACCAAAATAAGTAACACAAACAGTGATTCACCACCCACAACAAACAAAAAAATGGTACTGCCCAGCAACGAAGGTCTGTTGCTCACACCCCAAACAATTGAACATTTGCAGTGAGTATGCCAATAAACAGTGCACTCCCCTCATGCAGTAGGACAGCAAGGTGTAATCAACAGGGCAGTGATCACCAGATGACAACCCTGGTACTTCTCAAGCATGCAGATAATAGCAACAACCGATTTCCTCACGAAGTGGGCTGGCGCAGCTACTTCACCTCCACATGTTCCGGAGCAGCTTCCCGGTTCTAATAAAACAAACAAGTAAAAATGATCACATTAATAGATGAAATATCAAGGTAAAGTGTTTTTCTTTAAAACATCAATTTCTAATACTACATCATTCATACAATATCATTTGAACACATATCTCTTTACAGAAACAGCTGTCTCCAACTAGTTGTATATTGTTAACTCAGTATTATGATATTACAGTCTTCATCTGCAAAAGCCACAAAGTTGAAATTATGACACCATGTATATCTTTTCCAGACAAATCTCCATCAATCAGAACAATTAATATAAAAGTCATTGTTTTTCCTGGTGATTCCCCTAACTGTTTCTTCAATACGTATTTTCAAAAGATAACTCAAAAATATAATTTGTAGTGCAGTGCAGAACAAGGCACTGCCCTTCAATCACAATACCCATAACATTATATAATGCATGTTTGACAGAAACTTCTAAAAACATTACATGTATGTTCAGTTTACATACATGCATACCTAATATATGATGCTCTGTTCCTAACAGTTTTAAAATATGGGTATTATAATAAGAATAACACAAACACAACGATAATGTCACTGTTCACTCAATGACCCTCTAGCTGAATGTGACCATTTATATGTTATTAACCATACCCCAGACTATAAACATTAACAAACATGTAGATATTCTATGATGTACATTAATAACTATTGCAATAATAAAAATGAAACATTGTGTGACATATAGAAATATTAAGTAAATACAATCTAGGGACATGTCATAATTACCAACAGATAATTAAGCAGCACCATTGAATTCACTGAGACACTACAACATTAAATTGGTTATCTATTACTCATTGTACATTAAAGTCACCATCAAAATTAGCAGAGAAGACTGCCCCCAACACCACATCTACCCAACATCCATCCATTCTCAGATTCATAGAATATTCACTCACATCTGTGTAATACCAGTTTATTACGGTAGTACAGGATCTTCTGCCATGGTGGCACTGCACATTCACTAGACTTGGTTAACACCTTTTTGAACTATTTGGGTGCATATTCAAATAGTTGACCATACACATAGAATGCACATCTGCAAGTACAAAATTCCCATTCTAAAATATTCAGTAAAACACATAGCCACTGAAAACTGGCTGAACAACAACTATGCAAATGAATGCATGGTCAAGTGGACGGGAACATAAATGACTCCAGAGACCAATATTCACCGGACTGTGGATAGCTGTGTAGCCCAACCAACCAAGCCTGCAAAGTTTGCAGGCAAAAAAAAAAAAAACTAACTCGGTCACCCACAGCTAGGTGCTAGATTTCAGACTAAAACCAACTGCCACCTGTGCTGTCCCCAATCGGTCCCGTGCCCCCTGAACCGACTGCAACCCGACTGTAATCCTCCCACCCCTCCCAGTGGCCGACCGTGGACAGTCGCACCCCCCAACACCAGGTGAATCACGGGCAGCACTGGCCCCCCAAACCGTATCCCTGATGCTCCAGTGACGAAATGCGATCACAGCCAGTAAGTTAAACCCACAAATGTATCCCTTGTGGTCAAGTGGCCAAAATGCTAGTGATGCAGCCAGTAGTGACAACCACCGTCCTCCATATCCGTGCTGGTCCAGTGGACGTGCCCTAATGGTAGTTGGTTTTAACCTCTGAAGATAGCCCTGGTGGCTGTGTCTCCCCACCCAGCCCACCACGAAGCACCTACCCCACTCACCGCCTCACAGGCAGTGGCGCATCACCACACCTGCCGCCCATCAACTGACTGCCCATGAGACGAACACCATGCTGCAGACCAAGGCCAATAGGCGTGCACCCCATACATGTATCACATTTCAGATTTGTGAATCAATTCATTCATTAAAAATCTGAACAGTCATGCATATGGCATGGGCTGCTAACACATTGGCTGTACTGTACTGCAATGGCCGTGCAGCCCACCACAGGCAGTCACTTGGCGGGTGGCGGGGTGGCAGGCATGCGGATGCTGCTGCCCAGCAGCTGCCGGGCGGGGTGGTGGAGCAGAAGTGCATGGTATGGGATCATACAGTGACCACTGGGGCTATGTTCAGGAGGGTTATTAAACTACTACCTGCAATCAACATCAGGTCCACTGGATCGCAGCATACATCAGGAGGGCCACATTGCTGCTCATGATCAAGCTGTTGGGGGAATTGAACCATTCTCTGATCAGCCCAGAGAGGTGCTGTGGGGTATTCAACACTGCTTTCTCTATGATCTGGCTGCACAGGTATTCCCGATGGCTGCAGCCTGTTAGAGCATCACACGCACAATTCCTCGGGGATCGGCAGACCTGCATGGTAATAGCATGCAAATCAAAGTTATAATGACATGCAAATGCCCCCACATGCATCTTGCAATGATTATACCCCATTGCATGTCACATTTCGAAATATTACCCCAGACACACAGCTGTGCAGCTAATTTGCACAACACAATGGCTTCACACCATATGAATGGCACAATTTGAATATCACACGCTTGTGTCTGAGAACCCTCATTTCTTATTTGTAAACAGCCTAACAAATTTGTGATAATAAAGTCCTACCGCCGGACTCAATCAAAATGACACTTTCGGTAGTCCGACTGACCACCCTCCACAGCTTGACTCTGTGCTGGCACTACCTCGCTTGCAGCTGGGGAACGCCTCCGATGTTCTACCATGAACCCCCCCCAAAAAATACTTAAATGTTAGATGTAAATCACAGTACATTTTTTTAAGACTTACAACAACAGTTGTGAGAAATACTGGTTTCTGATTAGTATCAAACACGTTGTTAGCTGTATGTCAATCTTTGATTGACATATATGTAGAGACTAAGCACATACAAAACAATGTTCAACACTATTTTCAAAATATTGCTATGATAATACTAATAAGGCACTCTGACTGTTTATATCAATGGTCACTTAATCACTGTGTGGGGGATGCAGTACTCGGCCGTGCCTCATGCCACATTACACCAATAAGCACACATTTACACAACATTGAATAATCGCTCCTGATGTCTTATTGCTTATTTACGCAGTATACAATGATTTTTACTAATTCTGAAAACATGGACAACTATTATGAAAAGTTGTGCTGATTTACTTACGGTGAGTAAAGCGCTCCCCCGCAGCTGGCTTCTCAGCAGCCTCCCAAAGCTCATAAGAGAGGTAGTACCAGCATGTATCATTGTCCGGTATCACCTCCCGTTGTTTCAACACGTAGAAACGTTGGCGCAACAGCTTCCACTTCTTCTTCAGTTGTATAACTGACTTATTCTTGACTTTCATAGTGATGTACAAATAACTGTTAATGCGCCTCCACATTGAATCCAGTTTCTGATTCGTACTCCTCACCAGCACTCTTGTGTTGCCTCTAGCCTGGACTGCCTCAAGCAGTGCACACACCTCTCGCAAGGTCCACTGCCTCATTTTTTTTAATAGGTCTTAGTAGTTCTGAAATACAAACAAAAACAAATATCTACATTAGTATCATGTAACAATATAAATCATTTCTTAAACGAATTCCATATAATACTAATTAAATTAAATTAAAGAGCACCTGTCCTTCAATATAGCAGAAACACAGATCAGTACCATTATATAGGGCTAAAAAAGGATTCAGCCACCTTGACAGTAAAAACAACTGCTACTACACTACTATGCTATACTCTAGTCTCGTGGGTGGGGGGTACTGCATCGAACATCACATTGGGCACACCATGACATATCCATCTGTACTACACTGAAGTATTCACACAACATTGTAATGTGATGTTAAACAGAGATTAGCCACACATCGCAGAACTGTACACAGACCTATGAATGCACTTAATAAATGTGAAGACTGCTAACAAAGTGATTGAAAGTAAAAGTGCATGATAACGCAGTTGTGCATTCATTGTAGCCCATATACTAACTACCCATTTCTGTAACATTAAAATAAATCTATATCCTGACATACCAGTGAAGAAATGGATACATTTACAGTACCACTGTGTTTATTGAAGTTGCACACATACCATGTTGGTACAGGGCTTGAATAAAAGCCTGTCCACCCATCTCGGACAGCTGTTTTCATTGAACAGGCGTTTATTTGTTTGCCTGTCCTTGGACAAGCAGTTCTGCTTTATAACTTTGCTACACCTATTAGGGTGCTAGGACCCAACCACGGCACTCTGTTTAGGAAAAAGGAATGTCAGGACCTCATGATCTGAAGATGCACCACAGGGTCGAAATAAGGGGGCGCTGAGCGCTAATCTGCGCTTCTGTTTTGCTAATTGGCACCTGCCGCTTTAAGAGACAGCAAGTTAAGGGTGCTTCTAGTAGCTCCTTGTGTGTCTGCACTGCGCAGTAAGTAAATCACGCACGGTACCGAAATGGGATGTGAGCGAGTTCGGTCGTTGAGCAGCAGGAAAGGGCATGAAATATGTAACGTGCTGCTGGAAGCCAAAACTCCTACAGGTGAAACTTCATGAGGACGAGTTAGCAAGCACAAAATGGAAGGTGGGAGTTTAATATATCCCTTCCTGCTCTGAGTGTTCAGGATGTTTAGCAGTGTTCACTTGTGCAATACCTTGCCTGTAACCTGCCACATCACGATTGTTTTCTCTCAGAATGTAAAAGTACATTTATTCACATATGCACTTTACATTCTGAGAAAAAAATCATAGTGTGACAGGTTACTAGGTATTATAGTAAGAGTTATCACTGCCAAACATCCTTCAACACTAAACCAGGGAAGGATATATTCTCCTACAACCCGCCCAACTCAAAAGACACTGAAGCATTAGTACAGCAGAGATGCAGAGTAGTTGCAGACACACCTCGCCATGGCAGCCAGGTTACTGTGGAGAATAAAATCTTGATAAAAAGTACAGTACTCTGTTGGAGAGCTCAAAACATTCTTTATTTTTTATTTTAGTTTTAGTTTATCCGGGACAGCCCAGCTGAGATGCAACATCTTGTTTCTTGTGAGGTCCTGCTTCTTACCTACAGCTTGGAGGACTGGGGCACTGGGTGTTCTTATTCATTGAAGCAATAATCCAAAGTAGTGTGTCGGTTGATGTGGATTTACCTACTTCTGGTATAGTTTGGTCATGAGGATGAAGGCCCAGTGACTTGACTTCACTGCAGAAGTTGGTAATCCCACCATAACCCACACCCTGCAGTGGATTATTAAAACAAAGTAAAAAAAATCTGAAACAAACCAGTTGTGCATAAGGGGGACAGAGAGTGAAAAAAATTATGTGAAAATAATGTGGACAGGCAAAAGTTTTGTGGGACAGGCAAAATTTATGTCACACCTGTCCCTCGGACACGCAACATAAAAAAAATATTTCTAGCCCTGTTGGTACAGCTACAATTCTGTAAGGCCACAGTAAATGGTACACTCATTTAACATACTCAAACTATTTACCAATCTTGAGACATAACAATATCATACAGTTGTGAACAGACAGAAGCAGGAAAAATTGCAATTGCTGCGCCCCCACTATGTATCATATATGTGAGTGATGCATGCAGTTGATCTATTTTTTGACCACATTAATATGGTTCTGAAAAGAACCTTTGTGTATACTGTCATATTTCCTCAAACAGTCTCACGATCTTAAAGGACTTTCAGGATTCCATCTTGAAGGTCTCCCAGAAAATGACAATTGCCAGCATGCGAGAAATATACACCATCTGGTAGGAACAGCCAATCATTACAGTATTTTATTTCGGAGTGACGTATAGTATGCATTCCATGCATGCGTAGAAAAGCAGTAATCTGTACATTTACTTTTCTGTGAGCTCTGTCAATCAGATACATATGATGCTCTGCTTGCCAGACTCCACGCTCTGTAATATCTGAAAATATGATAATACAGGCAGGCAACATAGACATAATAGAAGCAAGGTCCAATTTTGCCTCTGTAACTAAATCTACCCAGCATTTTGAGCCCAAATCATTGCCTCCAAGATGAATTAGCAGTATGTCAGGAGGAGAGTGAGTTCTCAAAAGTCTGTGCATGGTTGGCATAAGATGTTCCCATCTCATGCCACCACGAGCAAACCATCTTACATAGCAATTCTGGAGCTGCAGGTCCCTCCCAAAATCACTATGAACTGCAAACTCAGCTGCTCATCTTATGTAACTGCTTCCAACTATCCACAAAATCTTTTTGCTATTTTCTGCCATTCTAAGTTTTTTAACTCAGAACTCTACAGAAAGCTACTAAGAAAGGGACTGTTCACGCTGCAGTGACCAGACAGCACTGAAAATCAAACTGATATTTTCCCTCCTTATTTCAAGCTAGCTTCAGTGCATTCAGACAAAACACACAAATAAAAAAAACATTCCCTCCTGCTGTGGCTTCATGAACCAATGTAACTCATGCATTGGGTGTTTACTCACCTGGTAAAGGTGATTGTGTTGGTTGGCATCCATGGCACTCCAGACATTACCTTATGGGTTACAGCCCACCTGATAGGCTAATGATGCACATGACCCAGATCAGATTTCCAGTATATCCAGGTCCCAGGAACCCCTGCTCTCCAGTTTGAATTTTCCATAGCTGAAAGGAAGTTAGTTAGAACAAGAATACAATACAAACAATATAGTCAAGCAAAGATGAGGTCCGCTACGACATGATAGAAAGCAAGGCCGGAGGCCTGTGTTTATTCTATTATTGGCTACATTCTAATTCGAACCGGGGGTTGACCATGTTAACAGTGAGTCTGAGTTCTGAGGCACTGGTGCCGGGACCTCCTGTTTCCCTGACAGTGGAGCGCTCAGAATCACCCCGAGGGAGGGCCTTGGAGTGCCATGGATGCCAACCAACACAATCACCTTTACCAGGTGAGTAAACACCCATTGTGATTGGTTGGCATCCCATGGCACTCCAGACATTACCTCATGGGAGATAAGAAGCAGTTAGTACTCTGTGTGGGATCCGGGTGAATCGGAGAGTCCAGGTGTGGGGGCAGCTGCCAGGACCTGGGTAGCGAAGGCTGGCCTGAAGTCCTGAAGCTGTTCCAGTCTGTAGTGCCTAGCAAAGGTGTGCAGGGAGCTCCATGTAGCCACCCTGCAGATGTCTTCGGAAGACACCGATGCCTCGCTCCAAGAGGTGGATATTGCCCTGGTGGAGTGAGCCCTGATCCCCTGAGGCGGGGTCAGTCGATTCGCCGTGTAGGCGTGAAGGACGACCCATCTGATCCACCCTGCGATGGTGGTCTTGGACGCCGTGAGCCCCTGTCTCTGGCCTTTCGAGACGATGAATAGCCTCTCCGTCTTACAGATGAGGCCAGTCCTGTCCAGGTAGACCGAGAGAGCCGACCGATGTCCAGGGAGTTGGGGGCCCCACTCTCTGCCTGAGGGGCTACGCGAGGCAAGGTAGGCAGGTCTATGGGTTGTTCCCTGTGGAACCTTGTTGGAACCTTCGGCTGGAAAGCCGGCACTGTTCTCAGCCGGACCCCTTTGGGGGTGAAGATGGTGTATGGTGCCACGCACGACAGGGCGCCGAGCTCCCCTATTCTTCTGGCCAAACAGATGGCTACAAGGAAGGCTGTCTTTAAACCGACCCAGAATAGGTCTGCCTCGATGAGCAGCTCGCCGGGTGGCACTCTTAGAGTCCAAGACCAGAGGTAGGTCCCACGGTGCGACGCTAGGTCTTGTTCTGGGGCGCATGAGGTCTACCGCCCTCAAGAAGCGGATGGCGTCTGGATGGGCCCCCGTTGGGTGTCCCTCGACGAGACCTCTGGCCGCCCCGATGGTCGCCAGTTGCACCCATAGAGGAGGAGCGTGCCAGCCTTGTCCCCCCTTGTTGTAGAACAGGGAGGATCGTGGGCAGGTCGGCCTGTTCTGATGTCGACCCTCTCTGGCACGGCACCACAGGAAGAGCGGCCCATTGCCTCTGTAGTAGATGTGGTGGATGCCCGACGAGATTGGAGAAGCGTGCTATGACCCACTCGTGGTACCCGGTGGCCAGTAGTCATTCCCTCTCAGGAGCCAGGCCGTGAGTTTAAGGTTCGAGGAGATGGGTGAGTACTGGTCCCCGCGACAGCCATGTCCGGTCGGGCCGGATCCGAAGCTGGCTAGCGACATCTCCGTGATTGCCGCGAACCATGATCTGCGTGGCCAGTAAGGAGCCACCAGGATGATGGTGACCCGAGATTCCCAGATCTTGGCCAATACTTGTGGGATGAGGGGAAGCGGGGGAAACACGTACGCATACTCCCGTGACCAGACCTGAGACAGGGCATCCGTGCCCTGGAAGTGAGCGTCTCTGAACCGGGAGAAGTACTGGTCCACCTGGGTGTTGTCCCGTGATGCCATCAGGTCTAGGGACACGGGGCCCCATGCCGCCTGGATTGTCTGAAAAAGATCCGGATGCAGGCGCCATTCTTCCGGGTGGATCTGCTGCCTGCTGAGCCAATCTGCCCTGACGTTCAGCTTCCCCGCCAAGTGCACTGCTCCCAGGTGCGATAGGTGCGTTTGTGCCCAGTTCATCACCCTTGAGGTTTCCCTTGACATGGCCCTGCTTCTGGTCCCTCCCTGCTTTGCGATATAGGCCACCGTCACGCGATTGTCGGACTTGATTAGGACCGACTGTCCCTGGATGATATGACGGAATGCCCTTAGTGCATGGAATACTGCTGTCATCTCCAGGACGTTGATGGAGAGTTGAGACTCCGTGGGGGACCATGTTCCCTGTGCTGACGCATCCCCTAGACAGGCTCCCCAGCCGGAGAGGCTCACATCCGTCTCGATGGGGATCGGTTGGGGGGCTTCAAGGGGGACCCCCCTTGTCAGATTTCCCGGAGTTACCCACCAGTCTAGGGAGGATCTTACCTCGGCGGGTAAAGGAACCACGCATTGGAGGTTGTTCTCGTTTGGTGCCCCGCGCACTAGGTCGTGATTCTGGAGTGGTCGCATGTGCCACCTGGCCCAGGGCACGAGATCGATGCAGGAGGCCATGCATCCCAGAAGTTTCACCACCTTCGCCACCGTTGTGTGAGAGTGTGACCTTAACTGTCGGGCCAGACTCCGAAAGCTGTGGATCCGGGCTGGTGACGGTCTTGCCCAGCCTTCGGCCGAGTTGATGATGGCCCGAGGTGTTCTATCCGTTGGGTGGGACGGAGATGGCTCTTTTCTCGGTTCACCACCCAACCGTGGTCCTTGAGGGCCCGTACGGCGAGTTCCATATGTGTGCGCGCCTGGTCCTCGGAGCGGGTGCGGATGAGCCGATCGTCCAAGTACGGGATGATGTCCAGCCCCTGTTCCCTGATTCGGGCCACCAGGGTGATGGAGACCTTGCTGAAGACTCTGGGTGCCGAGGACAGACCGAACGGGAGCACCTGGTATTGGAAGTGGTGCCCCATGATGTGGAAGCGGAGGAACTGCCTGTGTCTCTCGATATATAGATACATACATAGACAGTGTCGGCAGATAAGGGCCTATGGCCCACCTAGTCTGCCCATTTGAGCTTGCAAGTTCAGTTTGTTTTCCTAGAAGTCTATTTCCCCTTACCCGTGACCTCTAGAATTCCTTTATGTCTATCCCATGCATTCTTAAATCCCGTGATTGTTTCAGCCCCCACCACTTCCTCTGGCAGGGTGTTCCACTTGTCCACCACCCGTTCTGTGAAGAAATTCTTTCTCATGTTTCCTCTGAATCGTCCTCCCTCCAACTTCATCCCATGCCCTCTAGTCCTGGAAACATTTTTTCGCTAAAAATAGTGTTTTCTCGCACCCTGTTCCTCCCTGTAAGATACTTCATGTCTCTATCATATCCCCTCTCTCCCTCCTCTCCTCCAGGGAGTACATGTTCAGTTCCTTCAACCTGTCTTCACAGGACTTGTGATGCAATCCATGCACCATCTTTGTTGCCCTCCTCTGAACCTTCTCTACCCTGTCTATGTCCTTACGTAGGTATGGTCTCCAGAACTGTACACTGTACTCCAGGTGGGGCCTCACTAGTGTCTTGTATAGCGGAATTATGACCTCCCTTTTCCTGCTGGTGATGCCCCTGCTATACATCCCAGCATCTATTTGCTTTACCTGCTGCCTTGTCACACTGTTTCCCTACCTTGAGGTCATCAGAGATGACAACCCTCAAGATCTCTTTCCTGCTTGGTGCATGCCTATATCCTCACCCCCAACTGATATATTGTGCCAGGGTTTTGTCCCCACTATGCATTATCTTGCACTTCTTTGCATTGAATTTCAACTGCCAAACCCTTGACCATTCTTCAAGTTTCTGCAGGTCCCTTCTCATTCTGTCTATACCTCTGGTGTGTCTACTCTGTTACAGAGCTTTGTGTCATCAGCGAACAGTGAAATTCTGCCTTCTATATCCTGTGCAATGTCACTGATGAAGATGTTGAATAGGACGGTCCCAGCACTGATCCCTGTGGTACCCCACTGGTCACTCTTCCCTCTGTGGAGTGACAGCCATTTACCACCACCCTCTGTGTCCTGCCACCCAGCCAGTTACCTACCCACCACACTACTGTCCTGCCCACACCCATATTCCCAGTTTGTGTAAAGTCTTCTATGTGGCACAGTGTCAAAGGCCTTGCTGAAGTCCAGATAGGCCATGTCCACTGCCCTCCCCTGATCCACCTCCTAGCCACCCAGTCAAAAAATTCAATGAGGTTGGTCTGACATGACCTCCCCTGGTGAAACCATGCCTTGGGTCCTGTAGGTCCATTGACAACCAGATGTTCCACCAGTCTCTCCTTCAGTAGTGCTTCCATGATCTTTCCCACTACCGAGGTGAGGCTGACTGGTCTGTAGTTCCCTGCTTCCTCTTTGTTCCCACTTTTGTATAAGGGGACTACATCTGCTGTCCTCCAGTCTTTGGGTACCTCCCTGTTTCCAGTGATTGGCTGAACAGGATAGCCAGAGGTTCAGCCACCACCTCTCTTAGTTCTTTAAGGACACCAGGGTGCACCCATCTGGCCCCATTGCTTTATCAGCTCTTATTACTTCCAGTTCCTTCAGGACCCTTTCGCGTAAAAGGGACTTGTGTCCATTCTGCACCATTCTCACCCCTTGTACTCCCTTCAGACCCATTACCCCCTCTTCCTCAGTAAAGACTGAGCAGAAATACCTGTTCAATATGTCAGCTTTACTGTTGTCATCCTCCAGGCTCCCATCCTCCCCTTCAGTCTCACTATCCCTCCTTTGTCCTTCTTTTTTCACTTATGTACCTGTAAAGGTTTTGTCCTTTAACCACTGATTTTGCAATGTGTTCTTCTGTCTGAGCTTTGGCTTCCTTACTGACTTCCCTGCCTCCTTTGTTTCTCCTGGTACTTCTCCCTATCTTCTGCCTGTGTCTTTTTGTATTGCCTGAATGCAATCTTTTGGCTTTCACTTTCTTTGCTACCTCTTTGGAAAACCATAATGGTCTCCTTTCTTTTCCTCTTGCTACCTGCTTAATGCATAATTCTGTTGTTCTTATAATCCCCATTTTAAATACTGCCCACTGTTCCTCAATCCCTGATTCTGTCCCATTCCCCTTAATGCCTCTTTCAAGCATCTCCCCATTTTCCCAAAGTCTGCCCCCCTAAAATCCAGGATACGTGTTTTTGTGTGGTTTGGTTCTGCTCTTTCTGTGATTTCAAACCACAATGACTGGTGGTCAC
Organism: Neoceratodus forsteri; assembly: GCA_016271365.2. Taxonomy (NCBI): domain Eukaryota; kingdom Metazoa; phylum Chordata; order Ceratodontiformes; family Ceratodontidae; genus Neoceratodus; species Neoceratodus forsteri. Next base: position 1,166,457,811 of record CM057454.1, read on the forward strand.
TGTTCCCCAGGTGCTCCCCCACTGTTACCCCACCACACTGTCCCTGTTTGTGAGCACAAGGTCCAGTATTGCCTTCTGCCGAGTTGGTTCCATGACCAGTTGCTTGAGGAAGGCACCCTGAAGGGAGTCCAGGATAAATCTGCTCCTAGTTGATGCTGCTGCTGGGATGCTCCAGTCCACGTCTGGTATATTGAAGTCTCCAACCAGTACCACCTCACCCTTGTCTGCCATCCTTTGGATGGCTAGCATCAACTCCTATCTGTTTCTTCCTCCTGGGCTGGTGGTCTATAGACCACACCTGTGTGGATAGCTGTCCCCCATTTTCCTTTCCAGCTTAACCCACAGTATCTCTCCCCATTTTGTTCCTCCTGGATCTGTATGGCCCTTATGTCATTTTCACATACAGTGCCACTCTCTCCCTTCCTGCCTGCTCTGTCTCTTCTGAATATGTTGTAGCCAGGTATGGCCATCTCCCAGTCATGGTTATCATTACACCAGGTTTCAGTGATGCACAATGTCCAGGTCTGACTGTACCATGACAGCCTCCAGATCTTCCATCTTGTTGCTAAGGCTCCTGGCATTTGCACATGGCTTTCCATGATTTGACCTCCCTAGACTGCTTCACTGTTCTACTCCAGCCCCTTCCTTGGTTGTCATTTATCCCTGGTTCTCCTTGCTGTCTGCCCTTCTGCTGAATTTTGCCCCTTTTCTGCTTATCCACCTTTTGGACACTAATCTCCATCTTTGCACACTGCTTTGCAGAGATAGCCTCCTCTGGTTCACTGGTTCCATTACTAGCTGTGGGGTGAGCAAGTAGGTACCATCCTTGCTGGCCTGCCACCCCCTTTGCTAGTTTAAATGCTTGTCAATGTAGCATTTAAACTTATCATTGAGTGCTTGGATTCCCTCAGGATGGATGCAGGCCGTGAGGCAGAACAAACCTCCATCCCTCCAGATGGGTCCCCAGTCACCAATGAATCCAAACCCTTCCTCACAGCACCAGTTCTTCAACCATGAGTTAAAGTTCCTGGTGCATGCACTCCTATGCTCTCCCTTGCCTCTCACAGGTAGTACTTCTGAGAAAGTGACAGAAGTAGCTACTTGCTTGAGACCCCTCCCCAGTTTCCTAAACTCTTCCTGAACTTCCTTTGGCTCCCCATTTGCCAAGTCATTAGTACCTAGGTGGATAATGACATCCAGCTCACCCTCCTGTCTTGCCTTCCCAGTGATCCCCAGTATCTTCCTTCCATCCCTCCATGCCGTGGCACCTGGTAGACACCTCACCTCCCTGTCCTCCCCCTCCTGTGTTCCTAGCTGGATCCCTCTTATGATGGAGTCCCCCACCAGGATTTGTTTCCTCCTCCTCTGGGGTCCACTGCTTTCCCCACTGAGGTCACCTCCTTGCCTAACCTCACATCCTTTCCTTCCACTTCCTGGGTACCTCTACTTGGTTGTCCTCATTTGCCAGTGTGGCATATGAGTTCTTGAGAGGAATAGGATCTGGGATGTGCCTCTGCCTGACTGCTCTAACCCTCCCTGAGCCCACTGTCATCCAAGTGCTCCTGTTCTCGGCATCCTTTGAGGCAGCTGCATTGGACTGGGTGGTTCCTGGACAGGGTGATGGTACTCCTGACCCAGTTTACTTCCGCTCTGAGTCTGGCTACCTCATCCCGCAGTCCCGAGAGATGCATGCAGATAGGGCAGCACCTCCAGTGTCCAGAAGGTCTGCCTGAATATGGCTGCCCACAGCCACTGCATTGCACCACTCCCATTATACTGCAATTCCACTACTTATCTGCTACTAGGCTCTCTTAGTTCTCTTTTTTTATTTACAGTACTAAAAATCCTGTTACTGATCCTCAGATATATATTTTTTTAAGGAAAAAGAAACCAATAAATAAATAAATGAGTCAAAACACTTGTGCTGAGGGTGGTCTTCTTCCCCCTTATGCCCCTCCTACTTCACATCTCTTACTATACCCTGTGTTTAGCTCCTGTCAATCAGATTTATCAGGGCATATAATTAAGAGTTGGGGGAAGGGATGGGAGGGCGAAAATTTGCAGCAATTAAAGACAGCACAGAATTACACCACCACTACTTTTTAAATTTTCAACAGCCCAAAAACAATTATAAGTAAAGACAACACAGAAAGAAAGTATAGTGTCACTACAAGCCTACAATCTAAGTTTAAAAGAAAAATACCAGTTACCAGTTACTCTGAAGCACTGAATTGAATATGTTTCCTTCCTTCACCTTCTGGCTTCTTCTGAGAAGATGATGGGGATGTGTAGGTAGGCGTCCTTTAGGTCGGTGGACGTCAGGAAGTCACCTACTCTGATGCCCTGTAGGGTGGACCAGATGGTCTCCATTTTGAACCGACATGGGATCACGTATTGGTTCAGGCATTTTAGGTCCAGGATGGGCCTTAGCTCCCCCGACTTCTTGGGGACCAGGAAGAAGATGGAGTACATGCCTTCCCCCTGTTCCTGTACCAGAACGGGTTGAATGGCCCTGTTCTGGATCAGCTCTGCTAGGATCCCCTGCACCTGATGAGGCGAGACTCTTCTTCTGGAGATTGGGGATGAGATGAAATGTTGTGGGACTGAGGGATGAGCCAACTCAATGGCGTATCCCTTGGAGACCACGTCCCGGACCCACCTGTCCTATGTGGTGGCTGCCCAGCGATGGGCGAACAGGGCCAGTCGTTGTCTGACAGGGGGATATGGGCCCTGGTGGAGGTAGCCGGGTGAGTCAGAGTCACTGTTTCCCCCTGAACCCCCTGCCTCGACCTCCAGACTTTTGTCCCCGGGGTCTGAAGGAGGAGGACTGGTAACTGTGGAAGGCGGGTTGCGTGAGTTAAAGGGGGAGCCCTGCCTCGAAAGGAATGGTTTTGAGAAAATGAGTCCCTAGGAGTTTGGCTCTTGGCGCCAGGATGAAACCTCCGTCTTGCGGAGGGCAGATGGGAGGATCTTGACCGGTTCCTTAGGAGGTCCCTACCTTCTTCCCTCTGTTTCAGGTAGCTCTGAAGTCCCTCCCCAAATACATGACTCCCTTTAAAGGGTAGATTCTATAGTAAAGTCTTAGACTCTGAATCAGCATCCCAGAGCTTCAACCATAGCACTCTGCGGGCCTGATTTATGATGGCGGCAGCCCTGGCCTGGAGACTTAGGGAGTCCACTGCCATGTTGGCCAGGTACTTGGCTGCATCAAGGGTGCAATCTAAGAGTTCAACCTCCCTGGACTTTGGGCTCACCTGCTCCTGGAGTTCCTCTAGCCAGCAGATTTGGGCCCGGGAGGTGTAGATAGCAGCTGTCATTGCCTTGGCCGTGGTGCCCTCTATCTCAAATGTCCTCTTTAGCATGTCCTCAATCCTTTTGTCCTTTGGGTCCTTGAGGGCTATGGTACCACATGGTAGCACAGTCTTCTTGCTCAGGGCCGCCACTTGGGGATCAATGGAGGGTGCCTTGCACCAAGCATCAGACTTGTCGCCCTGTACCAGGTACATCTTGTGCAAATTCCTTTGGTTTGGCATTCTGCCTGGGTCTGTGGATTGCCATTCCGCATGAACCAACTCTTCGATGGCCGGGCATACTGGGAAGGTCTCTGAGGTAGTGGTTCTTAGCTGGATCATGGGATCGAGCTTCGACTCCATCTTCTCCCTTCCGGTTCCTCTGTGGACAGCCCCATGGTGGCCTTTATGACCTTCATGAGTCCGGGGATGGTCTCGAAAGAACACAGTTTGGACATCAGGGATGGAGTTGCTTGCTGGTCGATGTCCTCCATGTCGGACTCCAAGCCAGGCTCCTCCTCCTCCTCATCGTCATAATCATCATCCTTCTCCCCTTCCTCTGGTGTGCCGTCAAGGGGTGCACTGGGGTGGGGGTCCTCTGGGGCGGGCGGTTCCTCTGGAGGGTCTCTCTGATGGAGGGGCTCTGAGCCGGGTGGTCTCGCTCTGTTTTGGGTAAGGGCCTCCAGCTTCTCCATGATCTTCAGCATGAAGTTCTGCTGACTCTCCATCATGGCCACCGCCGCCTGTTGATTCTGGATCAACAGCGAACCTGGGTCCACCAACATCGAGGTGCTGGGGCTGGGGTTAGAGGGTGCCAGAGGAGGGGTTCTCTCCATCGAAGAAAGTTCGTCATCCATCAGGCAGGCTGCACAGAGAGGACCCAGGGTCTGGGGGAGGAGGGTGGCGCTGCACGTGGTGCATTTCTTTGCCTTTACCATCTGAAAGAGAGAGAGAGAGAGACTGAGTGAATGTCGATGACTCTGGAACTTCCCCCTCTTGCCCCTGTAGGATGTCACGCCCGCAGGCAGCGGGGGGGACAGAGGAAGGGACTGTGGTAAGGACGCTATGGAAGGACCCTTAGACAGTCAGGGGAAGAAACAGGATTTTCCCTCTACTTTCCTTTACCTTTCTTTCCCCTTTTACTCCTTCTTGTAAGGAGGCCGAGGCCCGCTGTGGGAGGGGGCCGGGGCCACCATTCGATGTGGAAGGTTCAGCAGGACTCTACAGGGGTCGCTATGGGAGGGACCCGAGTAGGTAGCTCCGTGGGGCCCTACTGGGGTCGCTATGTGAGGGACCCAAGTAGGAGGAAAGAGGTCTCTTCTCTTTTCTTTCTTTTTTTTTTTTTTGAGGACTGTAAGAAAAAAGGTACTGTGGGATCCGAACCCCGGATCCTCCATAAATTGGTAGTAAATTGGAGGAGCGAAGGGAATCTCCCTTATGGGCAGCTGACTCATTTGGCCAGCGTAACAGAGCTTAGAGTGAGGGTCGGCGTGGGCCTGAGCCCTGGACCCTCGCGTCTACCTCCCTTCCTTTTTTTTTTTTTGCTGCGCCACCACCCCTGCGGGACGCTGCCTCGGGGCCTCCTGAAGCCGAACGCCCAGAGAGGAGAAGGAGGGGTTGAGAAGGCCCGAGGAAGACAAGGCCTCGCCCTGAGGCCCGAGGATTCGATGCCGCGTGGCCGTGGATCACCTCTGGTAGGAGCGCTCAACTGAGCGAGGCGACCACTCCTATCCCTTTGCAGCAAGAGGGGACAGTCTGCCATGGGAGAAGTCCTTCCTTTAGGGATAGAGGCTCTGTCCTGAGAGCCGAAGGCACTGTGGGGAGGCCGGGAGGAGTGGGCCGAACTAGGGTCCAGGAACCGACGCCACGCCACGTGTCGGTGTGCCAGAGGCCTCTCTGAGTTAGAGAGGTGGAGAGAGCGTCGGTGATGCATCAGGCCAGGCCGGCCCAAGAGACACCAGAGCGAGAGCCGAGCTCAGGGGAAGCCCCAGGGAGAGCCGAGGAGGCAAGGGAGGCTCTCGGGGAGGGGCTAGGCCGCTTGTAAGGCCACAGAGTCGTGGGAAAGGAGAAGTGGCTCACGGAGGTCCGGAGCAAGCAAGGACCTACTAGAAAAAATGCTCGTGAGGCCACGTGGTGGATAGGAGGAGCAGCACGCTGCCAGGGAGGGCCTTGAAGTGCAGTGCCTATGGAAGGGATCCCTGGAGGAGCGCTAGGAAGCGCTAGGCTGCTGGGGACTGGCTTTGTTCCTTATGAGAACTTAATCAAGGGCGCCATACATTACAAAACTAATAGAAATCCCTTAACTAGGGATATCAGGAAAACGCCAGCACATTAAAGGGCAAGCAGGAATTTCTTTTTTTACATGATATTCGATATATCTTGGGGCAGCATGGCCTAACCCCAGGAGCTAAACAATATATACATAAGCAACTTATTTAGAGAAAGCAGATAAAGATCACTGGTTCCTACCTTATAAGAGCAGACAGGGGTTCTCTGGAATGCTTCTTGTCTGTTCAGATGCACAATTCACAACTGGAGAGCAGGGGTTCCTGGGACCTGGATATACTGGAAATCTGATCTGTGTCATGTACATCATTAGCCTATCAGGTGGGCTGTAACCCATGAGGTAATGTCTGGAGTGCCATGGGATGCCAACCAATCACAATCAGTATTACTAGACTATGTTCCTGCAAAAATCTGAAACCACTGAGAACTGAAAAAATGCATCCTTTTCATAGGCAGTTTTAAACAATTACAACATCAGAAACAAGTCTGATTGGTTCCATTTTGTCATACAACTCCACGTGCACCTTCCTATCTCCCTCCATTTGCAGCTGTGTCTGTACAAGTTAGTACTAAAATACTTTCTCACTTTAAACTATTTTCTCTTAAGAATATAGCATGCTACACAATAACAATTAACATTATGAGATTAAACACAAAAAAAGTTTTGATTAATAGTATGTACATGTTCTAATAAGTTTTTTAAATACTAGAAAATATCATGTGAAGATAGACTGTACTTACAGTTTCAAACTGCTTTTTCTCAGCAATGTTCAAAATGGATCCTGTTTACTTCTTCTTCAGTGTTGTCCGTCTCTGATTCGTTCTCAGAAGTGGCCTGACAAATCTTAAATTTCATTGATAGAGCTAGCTGTCACTCAAACAGACTGTTTAATGATTCGATAATGAATGTTTCAGCCACTCCCAAGTGTTAGATTAACTTTACTGTCGAATGCACGAAAGTACATTTGCGACACTTTCGATAGCACGAAAGTAAAATTTGCGAAAGTGTCGAAGTTCGACAGTACTTTTGACCATAGTGTCGAATGCACGAAAGTACATTTGCGACACTTTCGATAGCACGAAAGTAACATTTGCGAAAGTGTCGAAGTTCGACAGTACTTTTGACCATAGTGTCGAATGCATGAAAGTACAACTTGCGACACTTTCGAATGCACGAAAGTATTTTTTTCGAAACTTTTGTGCTCACGAAAGTAATTTTCCAAGACTGTCTATATATTGACACAATTTCACATTCTATGGAAAAATAGCTGAATTATCAATTTTAAACACATAATCTGCTGCATAGCTGCCTCAAACTCAGTGCAGTGCAGATATTTTAGATTTACAATATTCCAAGCGTGCATAACAACTGTGCAACGCAGACTTGCAAAACACTAATTTGTTGTAATTTTTGCACTCAAATGTCCTCATATACCTCATATATCCATTTTACGACCTCTGCTCATAACAGTTGCACTCTTATGTATAAAATTTCTACCATATAGTCATTTCTCACATCAACTCATCCAAAACGCAGCACATAAGCAAAAGCACACTATTGTTAAGATGTGACTAATGAAATCTGCACTATTCACAACGTTGTGGGTTGAAAGCAAAATAGTAAATTCTCAACTGAAAAGTATGACACAACACAAACTTACTAGTGTACATGTGAACTGCACTGCGCAAGGTTGTAAATCAGAAATATTTCAGAATTCTCACACAAATTTTTTCAATATATTCAGTTTAAGTTATCTGTTCACAAACACAGCCACGGTAATTTTGTGACTGTGGCTCACACAGTTATTTCGGCAATGAACTGCATCATTGCACAGTACATGTACAGGAAAACATTTTTTCCCATGTTGTGAAAAATTACAGCTCCAATGGCGATACACAGGAGTACAAAAAACACAATGTTGGTAAAATGCAGCAACAATATTGAAATTTCGCTAACATGCAAGCATACCTACCAACTGTGGCACACACACTCACACAACAGTAATAGTGGCATGTCCTCCCCCCTAATTGTAAACATACTAATTGTTACAAATTTGGTAATGCACACTATCACTCTCAAGTTTTTGCTCTACCATATAGTAAATCATCATACTGACTATCCCATGACACGCTACATGGTATAAAAGACATGTTCGTACACAGGTAAAAAATCACAACTAGCGTAATCATAAGAACACATGTGAAGAAAAAATCTTTTAAATGTGCACAAAAATATTGAGAATGAACAAATTTCTGATATTACGTAGCAGCTGCGCAATGCACATTCATAACAACTATCATTTAGTTATGTTTGTACCAAATTGTTAACATTCTTAGCGTACTATTCTATTAATACACAGTGTTATAAGAAATTTACTGAAGCCTATTCTAAAACTTTTTTTTTCTCTCTCATACAGGTGCCTGATACTTTTGTAAGATTGCTTACTGTCACTGTCAACCATAATACCCAAAAATGCCAACTAAATACAAACGTAGATGTGTCTCAAAAAGAGAGTGGTATGATAGTACTACACTGTTGTATAAGGGCAACAAACAAAACAGTAAAGGCACCCAAAAAAATGAACATCGACAGACCTTTACTGCAACAGTGACCCCTACATCAAGTCGCTGCACAAAGAAACAAAAATCCATAACAAAAAAACAAAAATGTATAGCATCACAAATGTTGTGTCGATCTCTAAGACGAAACACAACTATTTTGAGTGTAACCATCAACAGACGCTCAAAACAACACCGTAAAATACAAAATTGTGACAACTCAGAAAGAGAGAAAGTATTTCCGATCACTAGCAAGTAAAGCTAAGATCGAAAGACTTATCGCTGCTGTGCTACGGCACACCAGCAAAAAGAGCAAGAGTCGCCTTTCTCTGATGAATTTACGTCTGAAAGTACGGACTTTTGTCAACAGAGCACTGTTTGTACTACAGCGATTGTGGCATAAGATGTCTCATGTCCTTGAACAATTCAGGAAACTTGTATATGCCATTAAAAAAAGGCTTCAACAGTATCCTTGTTTGACTGTTGACAACTTCTGCCATGTCTTCACAGGACAGTGGCTGCACACACAGCACTCAGAAGCATATTTCTGGGGAAGAGTCTTATCATGACTTTACAAAAGAACAGACGTTCAATATTGATGAGTCCGGCAAACTAAAAAATGTCCTCAGTATCTCTGATGACAATCTATTGGATAATGATGATGACTGTGGTCCAACCACAGTCTTCAATAAATGGCACTGCCTTACATGGTCATGTGATGCTACCTGCAACTGTAGGCAATCATCATTTCAAAAAGTAGAACACTTTGTTAACCTATTCATAATAACAGATTGTAAAGAGAGACATAAACTATTTACAGAAATTGACCATTGTGAAATCCGGCCACATACTGGACTCATGGGTCACTCACTTGCATGTCTCAATACTGGTGTTTGTGATAGTTTTTTTCACAACATGCAGATGCTCGCAGTGCATCAAACAGGCATGCAAAACTTTGTCTACCCAAGTATATGAAGTACAGCGAGCTGTACATCAGTACACTTGTTTAAATGACTTATTGCAGTCAGGTGACATGCAGGGTGTCATCACTTTCCTAAAAAAACTGCAACACATGCCTTCTGGACCAGAAACAAGTAATTTCCAGTGTCACATTTCAACAGAAAAATCTGTTTCAGTGTTAGAAAATGACATTCTGAAACAGTACAGGAAGGAAATTGCTAAGTTTGAGGTTGCAAAGTCTCAGAAGTTTGATTCTGTATGTGTGTCATGCAACCGTTTGTGCTACACACGAAACAAACTGTCACAGTCAACCTAGAAACCTGGTCACCATACAATGGCATGTGGTTCCGCCTCGCAGCATTCTTGCTGCTGAAATCTGACTTTTATCCACAAGACACGATTGTGCTATGCAAACACTGTTTTTCAAAACTGAAGTGCAACACTTTGCCAGCAAGGTCAGTGCTAAACAACATGGAAACAGATGTTACACCAAGTGAGATTTCAACATTGAATATGTTTGAATGTATTCTAATTCAGACAATGAAACCATTCCAAACGATTCTACGTCTGAACACAAAGACATGGAAGATTCCACAGAAAGAGCTTGTTAGATCTCTAAAGGGTTCTGTGATGTATCTACCACTTCCTCTACAGGAAAATGTTCAAGCAATCTCAACAGAAAATAGCTTGGTCATTCTAGTAAATGGTGTGCCTACAAAGGCCAAGGTCATCTGGCAAGATGTTGTCAATGTGCAAAAGGTAAAGCTTGCTCTGGCTTATTTAAAGAGGAACAATTCCTTTTATATAGACCTTGACATAGATCAGATGGCCAGGTCTCTCTGTGCAACATGATCTATTAGAAAAAAGTAAGCCAATCATTGAGAAAGTCAGTACACAGACAAGTGACAATGTGTATGAACAGTACACAATTCACCCACTACATGGCAGAGATCCATTAGGAGACAACATTGATCTCTATCAAATGAAGCAGGTGGAAGGTGAGCCTGTCAGCATTTGGGAGGCAACACTAGAAGCACACTGCTTCCCAGGCCTATTTCCAAAAGGGTCAGGCGGACGCCTAGATGAAAGAGAAGTACGGGTACAGGGTGCTGAGTACCGCACTAGCCGTGTCCTCAGCAAAGATGGCAAATTCAGATGTAACATACAGTACCTGTTCCATCTGCTCTGGGAAAGTGAGCTTAGCATTCTGTCTGCGTCTATAGCACATACCATTCATCTAACAACTCCACTAGATGGAATTCCAGCTGCTCAATTTCTGGCGAAATTAAAGCAGAAAGATGAAAAATGTGCAAGTGAATCTGTCTTCCATACTTTCAAGTCTACATGGCACCAAAGAATATTGGTATCGCAGACACTTGGAAGTGATGACAATGCTACGAGAGTATGGCGCAGCCACATGGTTTGTCACACTTAGTTGTGCTGAATATGCCTGGGACAAACTCATTGAACTGTTGAAGTGGGAAAATTTCGATGTCGAAGGCATCTCATCAATGCCTGTCAGAGAAATGTGTTCACTTGATCCTGTGTCTGTCACAAGACATTTTCACAAGTGGTTCCATGACATTCTCACTTTCATCTTGTCAAAGGACAATCCTCCTCTAGGTATTGTAGAACACTACTTTTGGAGGACAGAATATCAAGCACGAGGTGCCCCTCATATCCATATGTTATTGTGGATCAAGGATGCACCACGCCATTGGTGAACATGAAGCAGCAGAAGTGCTATCATTCATAAAAAAATATATCACTTGTCACATTCCAGACAAGTATGACAGTCCTACACTATGGAAGTTGGTTCAAAAGTTCCAGCGACATATTTGCGCAAAATATTGCCAGCGAGCAGTAAAGAACAAATCTAATTGGTACACACGATGTCGCTTTGGATTTCCTAGACGAGTTTGTCAGAATGATGCCATGAATGACCTTTTTTCAGCAATGCGACAACACTTGAAGGAAAAATCAAACAAGAGGGTATACGAGTTACCCAGGCATGAAAAAAGAGGTGTACATCAATGACTACAACCCAACTCTTCTCCTAATGTGGCAAGCAAACATAGATGTTCAGTTTGTGGCTGACAACTCACTGGCCCTGGTTCGGTACGTCACTTCGTACATAACCAAACATGAACAGACTAGCTTGCAAGATCTTTGGGAAGATATTGCCACTTCAAGCAAAAGACTGACATCTCAGCTGTGGTCATTGGGTTTGAAGACTCTTTCACACAGAGAATGTGGAGCTTCTGAAGCCAGTGACGGTTAATGGGTACACATCTGCAGGAAGTCTGACGCTGTATGTTTCCTCAGTGTAAACTACAAAGAAAATGGAAGTGTGTACTGATTCCTCATGCCGAAATTGAGGAGCTTGTTGTCAATACACCTTCTTCAAAACATATCTTGAAGAATAACCTGATAGACACATACACCCACGTAGACACAACGAGATGAATGATATGTGTCTGTTTGAGGTGGCTAAGTGATATGACTACAAGACAGGTGCAGCACCTGGCTCAACACGACTCATTTACAAGGTCAATGGACTAGATGGCTGTCTTGTGAAGAGGAACAAGCCATGGCTTATAGATCACTGCAAACTGCATCTAGGCACATCAGAGAGCACAGAACATTACTACTTTGCTCTCCTATTCCTATTTAGACCCTGTAGGAGTGAGTCTGAATTAAAAGGTGACTCTGACACATTCGAAGAACAGTTCAATCTCACTTACGAGAATTTCCAAACTGAGTACTCACAAACATATATACAAGGACTAAAAGCTGAGAAAGAACAACTCGAGCAGGCAGAGAAGCAACTTCAGGAAGACACTCCAGTTAGTTCACAATACAACCTTGATCCAGAAGGACAAGGTGTTCTAGGTGACCTTCTGCCCTTAAATGCCCCAGAACTGTCAATATCAGAAATTGAGACAGCCATGCAACATGGCACACACTCTATGGTCAACCCAGCTGACGTAAGAGAAAGACTAAATCAGCTGCAGCATACAGTTCACTCCCAAGTGGTTGAAGCTGTACAACATGGTATACTACATGAAACAAAACAATGTGACTGCACTCAGTACAAGCCACTACTAATGTCTGTTAGTGGTTCAGCTGGCACAGGAAAGAGTTTCCTGATTGAAGCCATCACTGCAGAAGTACGGAGTGTGACAGGCTCTTCAATGTCTGTTGCTGTGACTACTCCCACAGGACTAGCAGCATACAACATTGGTGGAGTAACATTACACCGTCTCTTTATGTTGCCAGTCGAACATGGGAGAACTGGAGAGTATCGTAAACTGTCATTCGAGGTTGCATCTCAGCTCCGTTCCATGTTCACAAAGATGCAGTTACTCATTGTTAACGAAATCAGCATGGTCTCCAATGTCATGCTTGCCTGTATTCATCTACATCTACAGCAGATCTTAGGTACTGACGATGGAGTGCCATTTGGTGGCAAAAGTATACTTGTGTTGGGAGACGTTTTACAACTTACGCCAGTCAATGCAGAGCATGTATTCACAACTCTGACTGCCAAGCAAGCTACGAATATCCTCGGTTGCATTGCAGGCTATAACATATGGGAATTATTTACCTATGTTGAGTTATCTGAGAACATGCGCCAAAGTGGTGATTTAGCTTACAAATCACTTTTAGATGAGGCTCGCACAGGTTCTCTATCACCAGAACATGTTTGTATGTTAAATGATCGAAAAATCACAGTACATAGTACATGCATAGAAACAGCATTAATGTCTTCAGCGATATATACTCTACTGCCAGACACATAGTGTGTCTTATGCCATGACTAAAGAAATGCACTGAATTCAACAATCTAATGCTACAAAGAGAGAACCAAGAGATTGTAACTCTGCATGCAATTGATACAGTTGATGGCGTTATTCTTAGTCGAAAGCTAGTAGCAAAGATGACTGAACGACTAAGTGAATTGAAGTCAGATGTTTCACGAACAGCTGGCCTAGAAGCTGTTCTCACAGTTTGTAAGAATGCACGTTTCATGCTACGACGTAATCTAGATGTAGAACAAGGTATGGTAAACGGTGCCAAGGGAAACATCACTGACTTTGTCTATAATGTCCAGAAGACATATATTCAGACACTTGTAGTGCAGTTTGACAACATGGAACACTCTGTACACATGGATCGAACCTGCGTAAAATTCCAGGTTTTTAAGGATATCTACGTAAACAGGAAACTGTTCCCATTATGTGTTGCATATGCTGTCTCCATTCACAAATCTCAGGGATTGAGTTTGGATTCAGCAATGGTAGACATAGGTACAGACATTTTCAAGGATGGCATGAGCTACGTTGCACTTTCACGTCTACGAAGCCATTCTGGATTGCACATCATTAGTATAGTACCTCAGAAAATACGGGCTGACAAGCGATGTATTCTTGAGTACAACAGGTTACGTACTCTACATCAGCCACAAATGTCTTTAATACCACTGCCTACATATCTGTCTGTCTCACACAATTCAGTCACAGCTAGATAGAGCAACAAACAGCAGCAAGCTTCCCAAAGTGATTCAAAAAAAAAGAGTTCAGCAAAGGCCACAACTTCAAGTAAACATTCACAACCAGCAATTCATCAGAAATCAGTTGGTGTAGCTGCTGTACCACTGTTTGACAACAGCAGTAGAGTAAACTGCTGTGCTAACTCAGCTATGCAAGTTTTTCTACACATGCCGCAGTTTGTGCAGGCAATATCTGCTTCACAAGACAATCCCCTATCAAATGCTTTGAAGCAGATTATCAACATGACTTCTGACCACTCTAACAATTTACATTCACTAACACCACTATGACAGGTGTTATCTACATATGCTGGATGTAGTACATTTGCTGCAGACATACAGCAAGACAGTACTGAGTTTATGATGGCTGTCATAAACAACCTGGATGAAGACGGCACCCCAATGCGGCAGTACTTCACAGTAACATATGTTACAAAATATGTATGTGTTTCATGTGGCAATTCACAGCTTGAAACCACACAAGACATGCTGTGGATAACTCTCTTTGTTCCTGAAGCCAAAAGTGTCAAATTTCGACAGCTATTCACTAATGCTGAATGTAGTCATGCCTGTGGAAGGTGCGGAGGCAGATGCACTCAGTCCATACGTCTAAGGAGTTCATCTCAATATCTGTTGCTTATGTTGCACAGATTTGACCCCAATGGGCTCAGAGTTGATACTCCTATCACAGATTACACAGCTAGTAGAGTAGTCTTCAACCAATCACTGTTTGACACTCACAGTATAATCTATAACCATGGTCAATCCATGCATTCTGGGCATTACACTTCATTACTAAGGTGCACAACTGGATGGTTAGAGTGTGACAACTCTACAACTACTTTTAAACAGAGACTGCCACGTCACTTGAAAAATGCATATCTTCTAATATTGAAGAATTATGACAACCTTCATATTTCAGAAGAATAGGACAAAACATGTAGCATTTTAAGATGACTACTTTGTCCAAAAAAACATTCATAACTCGTTACAATGTTGTAAAATGTACAACTGTAAATGAACAATGCAATTTCAACAAAATGGAATTCCAATACAGACATTACATACACTGTGACATGTTAGATCTTGTGTAGATCAGTGACTACATGAAAATTGTTGTAGTGGCTTCAATCGGCGCCAACAATATTCACAGTCACTAGAGAAACCATGATTACATGTCTATAAAAGATTGTACATCTAAAAACTGAGGACTTACTACTCTCCTCCTCTGTACATCTCTTTAAAAATCCATGTATCAACTCATACATAACAACAAATTGATATGACTTATAAGCTCTTACTCTTTGCAAACAAAGAGAACTTCTCAGTTATTATCGTAGATTACTGAGCTACCCTTATAACATTCAACAAACATTCCACTCTGTCACAAGTAGTCTATCAACACTTCAATTTGTCTAGTGACTCTTCACATATAGAGAACATCATTCGATCACCATGCAACAGTGTAGAACTATCACGCTTTCATGCGTAGTACTAGTATTGTACATATGTAAAAACAACTACCTTTATTGATAATGCAAGAAGCTGAGTTACACAACTGTAAATAATAACCAATTGCTGAATCTAATTTAGTGACTCTTACAAGCATTTAAAATTACTTGTACATAATAGAAACATTTGTTTTCAAGTGTACATTGTTAATAACTAGTTTGATACTTGAACTAAAAATAGCGGTGTAGCACTACAGTACAAGTGAATGTTTTAGATATTATTCAGTATAGTAACAGCATTTAACTAACCATAAGTTTGTTAAAAAATGCATTCCATGACAGTTTTAGTATTTACAAGTTAAGAATTTACATAGAAGCCAATGTATGAATTGCTAAAATGTCATTTGTTCATGTAAAAACGTTTTATTTTTTTTTACTTGTCACATAAGTAATTCTACCATATATAAAAAATATTGACAATTGCAAATCAGGCACTGTTGCTGATCACAACAAACTGCATACCTGTTCCTGACAATATTTATGATCGCCTAAATTGAGGGTTCGGGTGGGAATTTTCCATTTGCACCTAGTCAGTGACATATTATTTAATAATATCAATCAAATGTCACAAAACTTACATTTGTGTAAATTTTACCACTTAGACAGTCAGCATATGGTTTTTCGCCCACCCCAGGAACATCCACATTAGCAGTCACACAATTACAACAAAACACTTGTCTATCATGTCTTAATCACACTTCACAACCGACTGACATTCCCTTATTAACATGACACACAAGTAATGCACTACACATAATTACAACATACAACCATTTTTTAAAAAGTAACATTTTTTATAAACCCCATTCACATTCAATAGTAAAAATATAATGAAGCACCACAGCTTCAGCCTGACTATTAGAATTCCAGGTTGAATGCCAGAAACTACTTCCTCACATAAACAGAAGTGAGTACATTGTGTTAATGGTCAGTCAATCACCCTATAGAGACATGTGCCAGACAGCCACACCTCATGCCACAGCACACCCCTGTGTGTGTGTCTGTGTGTGTGTGGTGCTGGGTGGGGTGAACTCAGAGTTACAGTTTTCAACCCTATCAGTGAATTTCCTCACTTTTGTCACTGTGGAACAACCCTAACAAATGCATTAAACAGAGTTTTTTGCCTCTAATTTCCATTCTTTTTGAGAATGATATTGAAAAATAGTTAATGTAATTCGCTCCCGCCACATGATGTATTGTGGCATAGTAACAGGAGCAGCAACGCAAACAGAAATGATAACAGTGGCACACATGGTAACACAACCATGAATGAGAACAGAAAGGGTAATGCACACAGTGGCATACACAGGAATGGTGTGCCACGTGATGTCTTGTCACATAGTAACGTGGTGCCTGTAAATTGAAATGTCAATGGGCATGGTGACACAAAGTGAAACAGAAAGCGAAACAGTACAGTACACACAAATGGCTAAAAAGTAACAGAAACGCAAATGAAAATGAAAATGCAAAGGATGATGCACGTGCTGGCATTGGGGTGTGCATTGGGATCATCAGCCCTAACTCTCACCCCATGACATGTGTAAAGCAGCAGAAGTACAATAGAATGGGGTTAGAGTTAGGACCCATGATCCCAATCCACACCCCAATGCCGGTTGGGGGGGTGGGCGGTGGGGTCCAAGGGGGGTTTTCAACCCTAACAGTGAATTTCCTCACTTTTGTCGCTGTCGAACAACCCTAACTAATGCATTAAACAGAGTTTTTTGCCTCTAATTTCCCTTCTTTTTGAGAATGATAATGAGAAATAGTGAATGTAATGCAGCGGCGGAAGCCCGGGGCCCATTGGCAGGAGCGCGGGGCCCCCGCCAGATGATGTGTTGTGGCATACTAACAGGGACAGCAATGCAAACAGAAATGCTAACAGTGGCGCACATGGTAACACAAGCATGAATGAGAACAGAAAGGGTAACGCACATGGTGGCGTAGACGGAATGGTCTGCCACGTGATGTGTTGTCACATAGTAACATGGTGCCTGCAAACAGAAATGTCAATGGGCATGGTGATGTAAAGTGAAACAGTAAGATAAACAGTACTGTAGACAGAAATGGCAAAAAATAACAGAAAGCATAGCGCAAATGAAAACGCAAAGGATAACGCACATGGTGGCGCAGACGTCAATGGTAAGTGAAACGGGTACGGATCCACAAGTGGAAAGGGCAACAGTAACAGTAATGTAAGCACACAGGCTGGTTTTCCCCAAAACCTGCATTGAGAAAGACAGTGAGTACAAATAATGTATGCAAAATAATGAGTATCGGCGCAGAAAATGAGATCTTGGAACACTAAATACATTATATCTCAGGAACCGTACGACGTAGAAAAAAAATTTAAAAGTCATATTATTTACAACTGTCCTGGCTAATTTGAATCTTAGCCCCATTAGGGGGCTAAGATATTTTCTGACAAAAAGTCTGTATCTCGCACCATTTCCGAGATACGGGCCCTGAAATGCGCGGCGAATGCCATAATGTTATCCTATGGGAAAAAAAGAAAAGTTCGGAGTGCCATAACTTTGCCTCCCTGTAATGTATTTCACCAAGCTACTGAAAGGCACATCTGTGGGCTGTTGGCTGTCTTCCCTCCAAATTTCAGGAAAAAAGCCCAAACCGTTATTTTGCAGCAGGGCTCCAAATGATTTCTGTTAAGTGTCGGGCGCCGTAATGTTATCCTATGGGAAAAACTGTCAACTTTGGAGTGCCATAACTTTGCCGCTGTGTAATATTTTTTTCAATACAACACTGAAAGGCACATCTGTGAGATGTCGGCTGTGTTCCCTCCAAATTTCAGCCCAAAATTCCAAACGGTTATTTTGCAGTGCAGTGCCAAAGAATTGCTGTCATTTTCCCACAGACTAGAAAATTACTGTTGCAATTTGCGAAAGCTTTCGCAAAAAGGTTCGACACTTTCATGAGCACGAAAGTAATTTGTGAAAGTACCTTTTCCAGAAATTTGAAAAACATATTTCTGGGGTGTTTTACCACAAAATAAAGACATGGCAAGCATCCACAGGGCCCAACTAGCTGAATACAAAAAGAATTACGTTGCTAGAGGGTCTCAAATTTAAATGCCATCCATTTTTTCTGATCACCAACTGAAAACAAAATGGCCAATTTACGAAAGTAACAGGCCCATTTGCGAAATTAAAAATGCATTTGCGACACTGTCGAACTTTTTGTTAACTTTTCCCATTGACTTATAATGGGAAACTGTTTTTTGAATAACTTTTGAACCGTTTAATATTTTTTCACCAAATCTTCAAAAGGCACATCGGGGACCCCGGCCACACGTTCCCTGAAGATTTCAGGCCAGTCGCACAAACTGTACAACCTGTAGGCGCGACCATAGAATTCCAGAAAACCGTAAACGCGCGCACAGATCATGCTTAATAACTCCATAGCCGTATATTTGACCAGTATGAAACTTGTCAGATCCCAAGGCCTTTTGGTCTTGATCATGTATTCCAAATTTCAGGCAAATCCATCAAACGGTTGCAAAGTTATTAAGGTGCAAAGTTTTGGGGTTTAACATAGAAATGGCTCCTCAACCCTAACTATGGTAGCACTACCGTGCTACCATAATATATATATATATATATATATATATATATATATATATATAAATGTAGTGGCGCAGTCACACCACTATATTTAGGGTTATGAAGGCACTTCTATGTTAAAGTCAAAATGTTGGCCATTAATAACTTTGGATCCATTTAACAGATTTGCCTGAAATTTAGTATGTGTGGTTGGGCATGATAGATCTCTTGATTTGCCAAATTTTGTATTAGTCGGACATACAGTCTTTGTGCATGAAAACGCTGAAAAATGCAGAATTATCCAGGCTGTTTTTGGGATATTGTCGGTGGTGCTGTGTGGCTGTTGTGCAGTGAGCTGCTCTGTGACATGGCTCATTTGAAAGAGCTTCACTGGCTGAACATGCCGCTTTTTGTTTGGTGAAAAAATATTGAGGCATTCAAAAGTTATAGTACTTTTAAGTTTCCATTATATATCAATGGGAAAATGTTTAAGGTTATTTTGCAAACAAAGAATGGGGTACTGGCCATCTGATCCTGACTGGGGGGGTCAAAGAATTTGCAGCCTCACAGTCAAAGAATCTTTGCCCCCAAGAATTCTTTGTGAGATCCGCCATCTTGTTTTTGAATTACGATCAGAAAAAAACAAATATCATGGCTCTGGGGTCACTCCTAAAGTAAAACTTGGATGGGTTTTACTCAGGGGGCCTTATTCTATTGAGCCATGCCTTTGGTTCAGTGTAAAATGGTAAAAAAATAGAGTTTTAAACATTTTAAATCTTTGATTGCTGCTCGCTAATGATCTTTGATCGAGAGCCTGCAAATTCTTTGATCGCAATCTTGCATAGTGAGCAAGGGATGAGATGGCCCTTTTAAGTAATAAATTTTGTCAGCCCAGTGGTGGCCTAGGAACACAAATGAGGGTGGGTTTTGTTCAGGGGCTTCGTTCTATAGAGGCATGGCAGTGATTTCCTTTAATTCTGCCTAAAAGTTGAGTTTCAGCATTTTTTATTCTTTGATCATGAGCATGCAGTTTCTTTGATTGTGAGATTCTTTGATCACTACCTTGCATTGTGAGAAGAGACAAGATGGTCACTTTAAAAATTAAATTTTCTCAGCCCAGGGGTTGCCTAGGAATACAAATGAGGGTGGTTTTTTCTCAGGGGCTTTGTTCTATCGATGCATGGTATTGGTTCCATGTAATTCTGCCTAGAACTCGAGTTTCAGCATTTTTTATTCTTTGATTGTGAGCCAGCAAATTCTTTGATTGTGAGATTCTTTGATCGCCATCCTTGATCACGAGGGAGGGACAAGATGGCCAGATTTTAGAATGCATTAGATAGGGCAATTTCACCAATCTTTAATTTTAAATATCTCAGAAACGGTTTGGTCTTTTTACTAAAATTTGGAGGGTGTTCTCAGTATGTCCTGTTGATTTGAACTATGGGTGTTTACGTGTCAGGGGAAATTTTATTTGTGGAGATACTGCGTGATGCAATTTACATGTTGCAGACAGTGTGTTACATTGTGTTGGTGGCTTGAAATTGATAGGGTACCTAGCCTTAGTGTCATGGATGTAGTTTTCGGTCGTTGTGCCTGTAAAATGTTAACAGGTGTGGAATTCTGCAACTCTGATGAATGAAAATGTTAAACTTTAACATGTTATATCTCGGATACAATTTGGTCTTTTACATTGAAATTTGGAGGGTGTTGATGGTGCACACACGTTTATAAGTTGGTGGGAGAGCAGGGCCCAAAGGGCCCGTGCTTCCATCAACTTCCACAGGTTGGTGGGAGCACACGGCCTGAAGGGTCCACGCTCCCACCAACTTGCGCAAGTTCTTGGTTTTGTATTCTTAAAGAATAAGGAAATTCTATGCAAAACACTACATTAATGCATCATTTAGGGTTAAACCATCTTTAGGGTTATCCTTCCCCCCAGACCCGTTAATCATCCCAAGATTGACAGATGATGGGGTGTGTCATTGAGGTTGTGAGGCCTAAATGTCACCCCATTCTTCTTTACTGTGGCTTGTGAATATGAATACAGATGCAATGGGGTGACAATAACACCTCACAACCCCAATAACACACCCCATCATCTGTCAGTCTTGGGATGATGGGCAGGTCCAGGGGAAGGGGTAGCCCTAAAGATTTTTCATTTCCTGACTTTGAGGTTTAACCCCAAATTATGCATTAACACAGTTATTTGCATAGAATATATATATATATATATATATATATATATATATAAAATACACACACACACACACACACACACATATACATACATACACAGTTGACTCCACTTATACCACCCATGCATTATGTGGGCAGTCACTGAAAACAGGTAAAATGATGAAACCATTCACCATTTTCTATAGCTGCACTACAAAACAAATGGCTTATAACGATCCTTTTGTGCCAGCTATTCCAGGCAGCTAAAAAAGCACTGCATGGAAGTCTTAGCACCTAGTGAGTCTTAGTAAGTAGTCATTAGCACATAATTAGTGCTGCCCTTGTCTTAGGTGTCGCTCACTAGAGTGCTCACAAGTGATTAGTGAAGTTTATAGATACATAGACAGTGTCAGCAGATAAGGGCCTATGGCCCACCCAGTCTGCCCATTTGAGCTTGTAAGTTCAGTTTGTTTTCCTAGAAGTCTGTTGCCCCTTACCCCTGACCTCTAGAATTCCTTTATGTCTATCCCATGCATTCTTAAATCCTGTGATTGTTTCAGCCCCCACCACTTCCTCTGGCAGGGTGTTCCACTTGTCCACCACCCGTTCTGTGAAGAAATCCTTTCTCATGTTTCCACTGAATCGTCCTCCCTCCAACTTCATCCTATGCCCTCTAGTCCTGGAACATCTTTTCACTTAAAAATAGTGTTTTCCTGCACCCTTTTCCTCCCTGTAAGATACTTGTATGTCTCTATCATATCCGCTCTCTCTCTCCTCTCCTCAAGGGAGTACATGTTCAGTTCCTTCAACCTGTCTTCATAGGACTTGTGATGCAACCCATGCACCATCTTTGTTGCCCTCCTCTGAACCATCTGTACCCTGTCTATGTCCTTACATAGGTATGGTCTCCAGAACTGTACACTGTACTCCAGGTGGGGCCTCACTAGTGTCTTGTATAGTGGAATTATGACCTCCCTTTTCCTGCTGGTGATGCCCCTGCCTATACATCCCAGCATCCTATTTGCTTTACCTGCTGCCTTGTCACACTGTTTCCCTACCTTGAGGTAATCAGAGATGACAACCCCAAGATCTCTTTCCTGCTTGGTGCATGCTATATCCTCACCCCCCAGCTGATATATTGTGCCAGGGTTTTTGTGCCCCATATGCATTATCTTGCACTTCTTTGCATTGAATTTCAACTGCCAAACCCCTGACCATTCTTCAAGTTTCTGCAGGTTGCTTCTCATTCTGTCTACACCCTCTGGTGTGTCTGCTCTTGTTACAGAGCTTGTGTCATCAGCGAACAGTGAAATTCTGCCTTCTAGGTCCTGCGCAATGTCACTGATGAAGATGTTGAATAGGACTGGTCCCAGCACTGATCTCTGTGGTACCCCACTGGTCACTCTTCCCTCTGTGGAGTGACAGCCATTTACCACTGCCCTCTGTGTCCTGCCACCCAGCCAGTTACCTACCCACCACACTACTGTCCTGCCCACACCCATATTCTCCAGTTTGTGTAATAGTCTTCTATGTGGCACAGTGTCAAAGGCCTTGCTGAAGTCCAGATAGGCCATGTCCACTGCCCTCCCCTGATCCACCTCCCTAGTCACCCAGTCAAAAAATTCAATGCGGTTGGTCTGATATGGCCTCCCCCTGGTGAAACCATGCTGCCTTGGGTCCTGTAGTCCATTGACAACCAGATGTTCCACCAATCTCTCCTTCAGTAGTGCTTCCATGATCTTCCCCACTACCGAGATGAGGCTGACTGGTCTGTAGTTCCCTGCTTAATTTTTGTTCCCACTTTTGTATAAGGGGACTACATCTGCTGTCCTCCAGTCTTTGGGTACCTCCCCTGTTTCCAGTGATCGGCTAAACAGGATAGCCCGAGGTTCAGCCACCAACTCTCTTAGTTCTTTAAGGACCCTGGGGTGCACTCCATTTGGCCCCATTGCTTTATCAACTCTTATTACTTCCAATTCCTTCAGGACCCTTTCTTGTGTAAAGGGACTTGTGTCCATTTCTGCACCATTCTCACCCCTTGTACTCCCTTCAGACCCATTACCCTCCTCCTCTTCAGTAAAGACTGAGCAGAAATACCTGTTCAATATGTCAGCTTTACTGTTGTCATCCTCCACACAGCCCCCATCCTCCCCCTTCAGTCTCACTATCCCTCCCTTTGTCTTTCTTTTTTCACTTATGTACCTGTAAAAGGTTTTGTCCTCTCTACCCACTAATTTTGCAATGTGTTCTTCTGTCTGAACTTTGGCTTCCCTTACTGACCTCCCTGCCTCCCTTTGCTTCTCCTGGTACTTCTCCCTATCCCCTTCTGCCTGCGTCTTTTTGTATTGCCTGAATGCAATCTTTTTGGCTTTCACTTTCTTTGCTACCTCTTTGGAAAACCATAATGTTCTCCTCTTCCTTTTCCTCTTGCTACCTGCTTAATGCATAATTCTGTTGTTCTTGTAATCCCATTTTAAATACTGCCCACTGTTCCTCAACCCTGATTCCTGTCCCATTCCCTTAATGCCTCTTTCAAGTATCTCCCTATTTTCCCAAAGTCTGCCCCCTAAAATCCAGGATACATGTTTTGTGTGGTTTGGTTCTGCTCTTTCTGTGATTTCAAACCACAATGACTGGTGGTCACTGTTTCCCAGGTGCTCCCCACTGTTACCCCCATCACACTGTCCCTGTTTGTGAGCACAAGGTCCAGTATTGCCTTCTGCCGAGTTGGTTCCATGACCAGTTGCTTGAGGAAGGCACCCTGAAGGATTCCAGGATAAATCTGTCTTAGTTGATGCTGCTGCTGGGATGCTCCAGTCCACATCTGGAATATTGAGTCTCCAACCAGTACTACCTCACCCTTGTCTGCCATCCTTTGGATGGCTAGCATCAGCTCCTTATCTGTTTCTTCCTCCTGGGCTGGTGGTCTATAGACCACACCTGTGTGGATGGCTGTCCCCATTTTCCTTTCCAGCTTAACCCACAGTATCTCTCCCCCATTTTGTTCCTCCTGGATCTCTGTGGCCCTTATGTCATTTTTCACATACAGTGCCACTCCTCCTCCCTTCCTGCCTGCTCTGTCTCTTCTGAATATGTTGTAGCCAGGTATGGCCATCTCCCAGTCATGGTTATCATTACACCAGGTTTCAGTGATGGCCACAATGTCCAGGTCTGACTGTACCATGACAGCCTCAAGATCTTCCATCTTGTTGCTAAGGCTCCTGGCATTTGCACACATGGCTTTCCATGATTTGACCTCCCTAGACTGTTTCACTTTTCTACTCCAGCCCCTTCCTTGGTTGTCATTTATCCCTGGTTCTCCTTGCTGTCTGCCCTTCTGCTGAATTTTGCCTCTTTTCTGCTTATCCACCTCTTGGGCACTAATCTCCATCTTCTGTGCACTGCTTTGCAGAGATAGCCACTCCTCTGGTTCACTGGTTCCACTGCTAGCTGTGGGGGGTGAGCAAGTAGGTACCCTCCTTGCTGGCCTGCCACCCCCCTTTGCTAGTTTAAATGCTTGTCAATGTAGCATTTAAACTTATCATTATGCTTGATTCCCTCCAGGATGGATGCAGGCTGTCAGGCTTGAACAAACCTCCATCCTCCAGGTGGGTCCCCAGTCACCAATGAATCCAAACCCTTCCTCACAGCACCAGTTCTTCAACCATGAGTTAAAGTTCCTGGTGCATGCACTCCTATGCTCTCCTTGCCTCTCACAGGTAGTACTTCTGAGAAAGTGACAGAAGTAGCTACTTGCTTGAGACCCTCCCCAGTTTCCTAAACTCTTCCTGAACTTCCTTTGGCTCCCCATTTTCCAGGTCATTAGTACCTAGGTGGATAATGACATCCAGCTCACCCTCCCATCTTGCCTTCAGTGAGGCCCCAGGATCTTCCTTCCATCTCTCCATGCCGTGGCACCTGGTAGGCACCTCACCTCCTGTCCTCCCCTCCTGTGTTCCTAGCTGGATCCTTCTTATGATGGAGTCCCCCACCAGGATTCGCTTCCTCCTCCTCTGGGGTCCACTGCTTTCCCTGCTGAGGTCACCTCCTTGGCTAACCTCGACATCCTTTCCTTCCACTTCTTTGGGTACCTCTATTTGGTTGTCCTCATTTGCCAGTGTGGCAAATGAGTTCTTAGTGGAATAGGATCTGGGATGTGCCTCTGCCTGACTGCTCTAACCCTCCTGAGCCCACTGTCATCCAAGTGCTCCTCGTTCTCGGCATCCTTTGAGGCAGTTGCATTGGACTGGGTGGTCCCTGGATAGGGGTGATGGTACTCCTGACCCAGTTTACTTCCGCTCTGAGTCTGGCTACCTCATCCCACAGTCCAGAGAGATGCATGCAGATAGGGCAGCACCTCAGTGTCCAGATGGTCTGCCTGAATATGGCTGCCCCACAGCCACTGCATTGCACCACTCCCCACATTATACTGCAATTCCACTACTTTTCTGCTACAGAAGCTCTCTTAGTTCCCTTTTTATTAATTTACTGTACTAAAAATCCTGCCACTGATCCTCAGATATTTTTTTTAAGAAAAAGAAACCAATAAATAAATAAATGAGTCAAAACACTTGCAGTGCTGAGGGTGGGCTTCTTCCTCCTTATGCCCCTCCTACTTCACACCCTTTACTATACCCTGTGTTTAGCTCCTGTCAATCAGATTTATCAGGGCATATATTTAAGAGTTGGGGGAAGGGGAGGGGGAAGGGGGGTGAAAATTTGCAGCAATTAAAGACAGCACAGAATTACACCACCACTATGTTTTAAATTCTCAACAGCCCAAAAACAATTATAAATAAAGACAACAAAGAAAGTATAGTGTCACTAGAAGCCCACAATCTAAGTTTAAAAGAAAAATAGCAATTACCAGTTACTCTAAAGCACCGAATTGAATATGTTTCCTTCCTTCCCCTTCTGGCTTCTTGACAAATACATGCTTATAACAAATACATGCTGTCAGAGGCATAGTGCTGTGATTTAATACAGTCACACAGTGTCTCAGAAATGCAAGGTTTTGAGTCTCAGAAGGTATAAAAGGGAAGCAGGAGGGAATGGACGTGGAGGTAAAAGAAGCTCTTCTCCATTGGTTCTATAGTGCCTGCGGGCGTGATGCCCTCATTAGTGACCCCCGTTAACCCAAAAGGCCAAAAGAAATCACAGAGGCTCTGGGTAGACCAGATTTCAATCCATCCAAGAGCTGGCTCCAGTGTTGGAAAAAGAGGCATAACATTGGTTTCGATGCAGTCTGCTGAAAAATTGCTAACTGAAGTTCTTCCTGGTTTGCTTGCTGGGTACTCTCCTAGAAATATTTTTAATTGTGACAAGACTGGTCTCTTTTTCATTGCAAGGGGTTCATGACTTTAGCCTTTAAGAACAAACAACTGCTTGGGCATAAAAAAGCAAAAAGCAAAGGAATGACTCTCGATCCTCACATGTTGCAGTATGGACTGATCCGAGAAGCTTGAGCTCCTGGTTATGGGAAAGTCAAGTGACACCCCGTGGCTTTAGGGGAGTCAGTCAACTACCAGTCCTCTACCGAGCAAACCAATCCACTTGGATGATGAGCAGTGTTTTCTTGGAATGGACGCAGAATTGGGATCGGAGTTGCATGGGTGAAAAATTACCTTGCTGCTTGACAATTTTCTGGCTACCTACCAATCCAGGGGTTGTGGAACATCAAACTGATTTTTTTTACTGCCAAATAAAACCTGCATTATCCAGCCTCTGGAACAAGGAATCATCTATGCTATGAAGCAGCATTATGTGCATGCAATGGGGCAGTGGGTCATGGATGAACTTGATTCAGATGCTGAACTTACTGCCTCCCTTTGCACAAAGAAAATTTCTTTGCTTAATGTAATAAGAATGTTGAAACAGGCATGGGATGCAGTCTCAGCAAACACAATCACATGGTGTTTTATTAAAGCAGGATTCACCCCCAGCAGTGACCAAGGTGAAGTAACATCTACCTCAAGTCCTCCTGTGTTTGATGATGATGCTGCTGATGCTGTTTTTGAGGAAAAAATCCAAGTCCCACCTGGACTGACTGAGCTTCAGTTTGACAAACTGTGTCAGCTAGGAGACAAGGACAAAGCAGAGCCCCTACTGGATGACATTGGTCAGGTGGTTGGCCAGGATAGAGGCCAGGAGATTGACGAAGAGGAAGACAAGCCCGAAAATGCAGACAATCAAGAGGATACAATGGTTACTTCGGCAGATGTGAGGTCCATGCTCCTGACTTTGTGATGTGCCATGGAGTAGCACCCAGTTATTTCTCCAAACTGAGGTGCACTGTCAGCTGCTGAAAAGGTCTGGGAGCCCTATGCTAAGAAGGCGGTCATGCAGACTAAAATCTCCGGCTATCTAACGTAATGTACTGGACTGAGCTTACTTTACTTATGCTACTATGTCAGTGTTGTGTTTACCTCTGTCAATGCCATGTTTCATTTAGCAAAATGTCTTTTCCTATTTTCCTTGCTGTGTACAGCTGGTTGCTGTGATGAAGCCGATGCCAGTGTTTTGCTAAACATACTGTGTCTGATTTTCTGCTTGATTACAAACTTTACTGTTCCATTACTGTACTGTATTTCATTAATTTAAGCACTGTATTTCATTCATTAAAGCACTGTCTGCACTTGTTATAGAGCAGTAAATGACACTGCTTCACTGCAACACTGTCTAAGTTTTTATTTTTCAAATGATGTGCATCCATTGCATATAACAGGCAAATGCTGGTTTGCCAAATGTCCCCATTATAAGCGGTGATGACTCTACAACAGAATTATATCTACAAATAAGAACTAGCAGTCAGGTAGCTCACAATATCCCTCCCTCCTAGACTGAATTTGTGGAATCCATTCCTAGGCATGGTATCATTATCACAAATTCTGTTCACTGCTCCAACTGGTGAGATAGCCATTTTGCATTGGCACTGGCTGACCCAGTCATGTGGGTAATGGTCATAATGTAGCTGTGTAAGGTAATACTCCACCTTAGGAGATGACTATTAATTTTACCCATCCACATTAGGCACACCAGGGGGTCATGTTCAGTCTGTACCTCAAAGTGCCTCCTGTAGAGGCACAACTCTAAGTTCTTCAGGGTCCATACCAGCACAAGGCATTCCTTTTCAATTGTGGAATATGCCTGCTCCCAGGGAAGTGACTTTTTGCTAATGTACACTATTGAATGATCTTTTCCATGATTAGAAGTCTGACTGAGGACTGCTCCAATTACCAAATCTGAGTCATATGTCTGTACTGCAAATGACTTACTGTAATCTGGACTGGCCAATACAGGAGCACTGCATGGTGCCTCCTTTAGCTATGCAAAGGCTCATTCACAGGCTGACTCCCATTTTGGGCAGTATAGCACAGTGGATTAAGGCTCTGAACTGCAGATCTGGAGACCTGAGTTGGAATCCCACAGCCACCTAGGTGCATACTGTGTGATCCTGAGTAAGTCATTTAACTTCCTTGTGCTCCCAGGCTGCAAATGGAAACAAGCTTTGGCTTAGTGTGCTGCTCCAGGTAAAACAATATTCCCTTTCCCATTTTATCTTTTTGAGCATTCTTTTCTTTAGCAGGTCTGCTAGGAAAGCTGTCAGAGTACTGTAATTTGGTATAAACTTTCGATAGTACCTGGCTCTCCTAGGAAACTCATAACCTGCTACTGGGTTTTTTGGCCTGGGCCATGCATCTATCACCTCAGTCTTGGCTTGATTAGGATGAAGCTGCCCCCACCCCACTACATGCCCTAGGTTTGCCACCTCCACCATGGCCCAGCCCTGTTGTATCCTGCCCAATACTTCATGTGGGAGAGGTATTCCTGCCAGCTGGCACTGAAGATTGCAATATCATCCAGATACACCACTGCATACACTTTTGTATCATGTAACACCTGGTGGTTTTCTTTCCAAAAGGCATTAGCCTGAACTCAAATAATTCTATTGGAGAAATGAACACAGACCTCTCATAAGCTCTGGCAGTTAACTCTACCTGCCAATAGCCTTTTTTAAGTCAGTGGTGGTAAGGTATGTCACCCCTCCCAATTTGTCCAATAGTTTGTTCGTCCATGGCATTGGAGGAGGCATCAGACTCTGAGACTGTGTTGAGCCCATGATTGTCCACACAAAAGCAAGTAGAGCTATCCAGTTTGGGAACAAGGACTACAGGTAAGGCCCAGGGGCCGTGAGATTTCTAGATTACCCCTAAATTCAGCATTTCCTCCACCACCTTCTTAATGTCCTTCAGGATGGCCTCATACACCTGGTGGACTGTCTACCGTATGGGTGCCTGCATCCCTGTGTCTACATCATGTGTTCCTTAGAGGGTTAGTCCAGGCTTGGCTGTAAACAAAGGGACAGAGAACAGCAAGCGGAAGGCGGTGCTGTTAGAACTATACTACTCCACTGGTACTAAAAAACAAGAGCTCCACTACTGGGACCCTCAATTTAGGATAAAAAAAAAAGAGTTGGTGTGTTTGTCTGAGCTGAGTGAAGTGAATTGTTATTTGTGCAGTTAGCTAGGTGTAGAAGGAAACTGTGAATCAGGGGGCGTAGCTTAGGCAGAAGGAAACCAGGTGTTTGGGATTTAAAAACTGCCCTAGATAGCTGCTGGCAGAAAACAGCAAGAGGAAGAAGCAGCTGTTAGAACTTTACTGGGACTATATTGCCCTCCTTCTCTTCCCTCCACCCCCAACCATAGCCAGTTCTACTTCTGTAGGCACGGGATTTGACTGACAACGGGAACTTCCTGTTTGGGAGCAGGAAGGGAGTGATCACAGAGGCACAAAAGACTCACCATCCTAGAAGGAAAAGAGTAGCTCTCCATCCCCCCCAGCTGCTGGAGGTCTGACTCTGAGCAAGTAAGGAGGTTACTAAAGAATATAGGAACTTCCTGTCCAAGAACAGGAAGGTCAGGAGCGTTAAGGGCATGGAGGCAGTAGGAAAGTAGGGAGGGGAAAAAAATTATATATATAAAAAAATAAACAGAGAGAAGAAAGAGTAAGTATGCAAAACAATAGTTAAGGGTCCACAAATAAGACATGATGGGAGTGGTGCAGTGCAGTGACTGTGGAGCAGCAGTCTTCCAGGAGACATTCTGGAGAATGCAGTATTGTCCCATCTGCAGACACCACTCTGGGCTGGGGGAGGATGTTGCTCATCTCCAGGCTGAGTTGGTCAAGATTCAAGGGACCTCCTCTCCCAACCAGGGACCACCAGGGCCACTGCTGCTGCCTCAGAGGTTGCCAAGAAAGAGGAGTGGTTGGACCACAGTGGGCTTGGGGAGGGTGACGGTAGTGGATCAGAGTAGCATCTCTCCAGTTGTACCTCTCCACAATTCATATGCCATTCTGGCAGAGTGCAGTTCCCCTATATAGAGGCACCCACAGTGGAGACCAAGGAGGATGCTGGGAACCTCCACGAAGGAGACACACAGAATGGTGGTATGGGACCCCACAGGGGAAGGAAACAACTCCTGGTGGGGACTTCATTTTTAGGAGGGCAGAACTGGGGGAGGGAGGTAAGGTGCCTGCCTGGTGCCATGGCTTGGAGGGACAGGGAGTGAATCCTCAGAGTCATGGAAGCGGCTGCACGGGTGAAGGAGCTGGATGTCATTGTCCACTTAGGGATGAATGACCTGGCTGGGAAAGGGATCAGAACAATTGAGGAGGAGTTTGTGGAGTTGGGAAGGGGCCTGAGACAAGCAGCACATGCAGTAA
Source organism: Neoceratodus forsteri (assembly GCA_016271365.2). Taxonomy (NCBI): domain Eukaryota; kingdom Metazoa; phylum Chordata; order Ceratodontiformes; family Ceratodontidae; genus Neoceratodus; species Neoceratodus forsteri. The sequence continues at coordinate 1,166,488,421 of CM057454.1, forward strand.
CCTTCTTGGAGGTGCTGCCTGTCTATGGCATGGGTAAGGCTAGGGGTGCTCTGCACCATGGGATTCAATCAGTGGTTGAAAAACTGGTGCAGAGCTCAGGGTATTGGCTTCATTGGGGACTGGAGATCCACCTCGAGTGATGCAGGCCTATACTGGTGCGATGGTCTGCATCTGTCCAGGAGGGGAACCAGGATCCTAGGTGATAGGTTTAGATGCTTCATTGGCAAACATTTAAACTAGCCAAGGGGGGGAGGCACTGAAAAGGAGCAAGGAAATCTTACAACCCAAAATAATCTTGGTAGTTAGTGAGGTAAACACCAAAGTAGAGATGCCGATAGAGAGAAGGGCAGGTGTAAATGGAGAAAAAGGCAAAGGCAGTAAGGACAGGGATGGGGCAAAAAAGGGGTAAGGCCATCAAAAAAATAGACTGTACAGAGCACCAATGCCCACAGTCTAGGTAACAAGCTCTCTGAACTGGTGGACTTGATGGAAGAGGGATGACTGGATATTGTGGCAGTCACAGAAACATGGTACACAGAGAACCATGACTGGGATGTCAACATACCAGGGTATACAATTTACAGGTGAGACAGGGAGGGTAGAGGAGGAGTAGCTGTCTATGTAAGGAAGGGGACCAAAGCAACAGAACAAATGGGTAAACAGGGAGGAGGAGAGAACTAGTGACACCACTGAAAAGCCTTTTTAACAAATCATGGGAGGAGGGTGTGGTACCTGAAGACTGGAGGAGGGAGGATGTGATTCCCCCTTCACAAAAGTGGGAGGAAGACAGAGGCAGGAAAACAGCAGACATGTCATTTTGACCTCAGTGGTAGGGAAAATAATGGAATTACTTCTGAAGGGAAAACATTTTGAGTACCTAGAGGCCAGTGGGGCACAGGACCCAAGGCAGCATGGATTCATAGCGGGAAGGTCATCATGTCAGACGAATCCAATCGATTTCTTTGACTGGGTGACCAAAGTAGTAGACCAGGGAAGGGCTGTGAACATAGCCTACCTACACTTTAGCAAGGCATTTGACAGTCCCACACAAAAGATTAATAAACAAATTAGCCATCCTGGGAGTGGGTCCCTGGGTGGTAGCCTGGGGTAAAACATTGACTGGACAACAAGACACAGAAAGTAATAGTAAACAGAGTCCACTCTGAAGAAAGGAGGGTTGCTAGTGGGGTACCACATGGTTCAGTATTGGGTCTGATCCTTTTTAATGTCTTTATAGGTGATACTGCAGAGGGACTGGAAGGAAAAGTATGCCTCTTTGTAGATGACACAAAGATCTGCAACAGAGTTAATGTACAAGGTGGTGGAAAGGATGAGAAGGGACTTGCCAAGGTTGAAGGAATGGTCAGAAGTATGGCAGCTAGGATTCAATGCAAAGTATTGCACCTGGGAAACAAAAACCTAGGGGAAGAGTACACAATTGGGGGGGTGTAGGTAGTAACAACAACAAAAATTGAAAGGGACCTAAAAGTAGGCAGTAGGGAGGGCTGGGGAGATACTGGGATGTAGAAGGGAGGCATTACCAGTAGAAAACAAGAAGTTGTTATCTCTCTGTACAGGCAGTTGATAACACCCCATCTGGAGTACTGCATCCAGTTCTGGAGACCCCATTTCCTCAAGGACAGACAGAATGGAGACAGTTCAGAGGAGGGCAACTAAAATGATTCATGGTCTGCAACAGAAGCCATACAAAGAGAGACTAAAGGACCTTAATAAGTATACCCTTGAGGAAAGGAGGGGGGGGGACATGATTGAAACTTTTAAGTACCTCAAGGGAATCAACAAAGTCCAAGAGGGTAGCATCTTTCTGAAAAAGAGAAGCACAAGAACAAGGGGACACATTTTGAAGATAAAGTGGGGATGGCTCCGGCGTAATGTGAAGTATTTTTTCACAGAGAGTAGTGGATGCATGAAATGGACTTCCTGAGGAGGTTTTGGGGTCAAAAACAGTGGGGGAATTCAAGAATGCATGGGACAGACATAAGGCAATTCTTGTGGGGTAGGAAGAAATAGACTGTTGGTTAACTAGGATCTGCAACTTATCCAGTAGATAGGGAACTGGGCAGATTAGGTGGGCCCAGAGGTCCTTATCTGCCGTCTAAGTCTATGTTTCTATGTTTAAATTCTCTAAAACCTCCCTTTGTTCCTGGGATTGCTCCAGGGTCAACTTCGGTGACACTTTGATTGCCTCCAAAGAGGACTCCCACTTGCTTTCCTCCAGCAAGTCCAGTAGGAGGTCTTTTTCATCCATCCCCTCCCCAGGACTACACACTGCAAGTACCATGTCTGCCCTATTTGCATATTGCTTCATCATGTTGACATGGTACATTCTATGGGTATGTCTCCTATCTGGTAGTTCTATAATATAGTTCATGTCCTTAACCTGTTGGACTACCTTGTATGGTCCTGCCCACCTGGCCTGCAGCTTATCCTTCCAAACCAGGATTAGAACCATGACTTCCTGATCTACACTGTACAAGTGAGCTTTGGCTCTGCAGTGATACCAGACCTTTTGCTTCTTCTGGGAAGCTGGCTGGTCATTCTGGGCTGCTCACATAAGCTCCTTTAGCTTTTTCCTAAACTTTAGAACATAATCCATATGGAAGTTCCCTGGGTGACATGCTTGCCTTCCCAGTGTTCCTGGGTCAAGTCTAGGGGCCCATGCACCCTATGTCCATATAAGAGTTCGAAGGCAGAAAACCCTGTCAACTCTTGGGTTACCTCTCTGGATGTGAACAACAGGTGGGGGAAGGTATTTCTCCCAGTCCCTTCCATGCTGTTCTATCAAAATCAGGGCTGACAGTATAGCCTAGAGGTTAGATGAATGAGGTGTGAATGAGCTTGGTACATCCAACAGACCAGACCTGAGTTTGATTCTCACAACCACCACTTGCATACTGTGTGACTGTGAGCAAGTCACTTAACTGCCCAGTGCTCCCAGGTCACCCCTGAAAACAGGCACTTGTGCCTAGTGGGCCTTACCTGGTTACTAAAAAAAAAAGGCTTGGAGCATTGATTTTAGGGCTCCATGAATCCTTTCCACAAGCCCAGTGGCTTGTGGGTGATACAGTGTTGTGTGTCTCTGCACCACCACAAACTTCTCCCACAAACACTTCATCAGGTTTGACATGAAGGTACCCTCTCAATCAGTGATAACCTCCTGCAGAAACCTGACACAGGAGAAAATCCCTAGAAAGGCATCTGCCACTTTGTTTCTCCTAAGTGAGGAGAGGGCAACTGCCTCTGGGTATCAGGTGGCGTAATCAACCACCACCAGGATAAACATTTTCCTGGAGGAGCTTGGGGTACTCAAAGGTCTCACAATATCCATTCCTACCCTCTGGAAAGCTCCTCCACAATTGGCAAGGGAATTACGGCAACTTTGGTTTTACTCCCTGTCTTCCCTATTTGTTGGCACTGGTGACAAGATTTGCAGTATTCATACATACGTACACACATACATACATACAAATCTACCAGCAGAAACAGGCCTTATGGTCTGTCAAGTCTGCTCGATTGTGCAGCTAGCACCCCTAGATCGCAGCTGCCCTCCCCCTCACTCCCCCCAACAACTTCTCATTACTACTTACACAGACACTCCCGTGCCCTATCCTATGCCCTTTTGAAAGTGCCCACTGTCCTACATATTACCACTTCTTCTGGTAGGGTATTCCATTTTGACGCCACCCTTTCCATGAAATAATGCCTCCCCATCTCTCTCTCTCTTAAGTCTGCCCCTTCCAATCTTAGCCCGTGCCCTCTTGAATCGCTTCCCCTCTTCAACCTAAATAACCCAACTGTGCCAGTTTTGTTAAACTCCTTCAGATACTTTTTCAATCATATCCCCTCGATCCCTCCTCTCTTGCAGGGTGTACAAACCCAGGGGCTTAGTCTATCCTGGTAGGGTATGCATTCCATCCCTTGTATCATCTTTGTCACCCTACGCTGTATCGCCTCCAGCAGCCTGATATTCTTCTTCAGATATGGCCGTCAGTACTGCACACAGTACTCCAAGTGTGGCCTAGCTGAAGACCTGTAATGGGGTAAGATCACATTTTTATGTCTAGATGAAATTCCCCTTGCAATACACCCCAACATCTTGTTAGCCTTGGCCTCAGCATTCCTGCAATGAGTAGAGTTGTTCATGTTCTCCGTTATCATCACCTCCGGGTCCTTTTCTTCTATGGTAACCCCCAACCTCACCCCACCCAGCCACTATTCTCTTCTCGGGTTCTTCTTCCTGAAGTCCATAACTTTACACTTCTTCACATTGAAGCCCAGTTACCACTTTACCAACCAGGTGCCCCTGCAGCTCTTGCCACCCCTCAACAACATCCACCACTGCTCCTATTTTGGTATCATTTGCAGGCAGACTGATCTTGCTCCTAACTCCATGTGAAATATCCAATAGGATAAGCCCAAACTAAACGACCTAGCACAGAGCCCTGTGGTACCCTTCTTGTCACAGACCTATGGTTGAGAGTTCCCCCACACCACCACCACTACCCATTGCTGCCTTTCCTTGGATCAGTTCATGATTCAATTAACCATCTTCACCCCCACTCCCACAGATCTTAGTTTTCCCCAACCCCCCCCATGAGGCACTGAAGCAAAGCCTTGCTGAAGTCCAGATACAGGACATCCACTGCATGGTCCCTATGCAGATCTCTTGTTACTCAGTCATAATTCTCTATTAGATTGGTCTAGCAAGATCTCCCCAAGAGCAACCCATGCTACTGCTCATCCTATAGACCATTAACCTCTAAAAAAGCTACCAGTCTCTCCTTCAGGATTGCCTCCACAAGTTTACGCACTATGGAGGTGAGACGAACAGATCTGTAGTTTCCCTGCTAATCGCTAGGGCCACTTTTATGAATAGGTACCAGATGAACTAACCTCCAGTCCAGTGGCATGGATCCTGTGTCCAGGGAGGTGTTGATCTGCCATCACTTGCAGCACCTTGGGGAAAATGCCATCAGGACCTGATGCCTTATCCACCCTTCGTGCTCTCAGACCCTCTAGTATTCTGCTTTCCACAATCTCCCCATTTGTCACCCTTCCCCCCACCTTTCCCTACCCTCCCTATCCATGGAGGTAGTGGACCGCCCTCCTGCTGGGTGAACACAGAGCAGTAGTATTCATTCAATGCCTCCTCCTGCTCCACTCCCTTTTCCATCCACCCCTTCCCCTCCTGATCCACACTATTTGGTTTCTGCAGCTCCTTTTTTTCTGTCAGATATCTAAAAAAGTATTTTCCCCCTCTCTTCATGTCCTGAGCCAACCTTAACTCTCTGGAGGTCGTGGCCTCCCTTACTAGTTTGGTTACATCCCTTGTCCTCCTCGTCCTTGTTCTCCCCTCAATTGCTCCTCTTGAATGTCCAAAATGCTGCTTTTTTTGCCCTCAACCCCTCCAGTACCTTCCTGTTCAGTCAACATTGCTTCTTGGCTCTGCTCTGCTAAATATGTATAGCCTCGAGGAAAGGAGGGAGATGGGGGACATGATAGAAACTTTCAAGTACCTCAAGGGAATCAACAAAGTCCAAGAGGGTAGCATCTTTTAAAAAAAAGAGGTGTACAAGAACAAGGGGGCACAATTTGAAGATAGAAGGGGGGTGGCTCAGAGGTAATTTAAGGAAGTATTTTTTCACAGAGAGGGTTGTGGATGCATGGAACAGCCTTCCGGAGGAGGTTGTGGAGTCAAAAACAGTGGCAGAATTCAAGCATGCACGGGACAGTCATAAGGCAATTCGAGGGGGTGGTGGTAGAAAGAAGTAGGCTGCTGGTTAACTAGGATCTGCAGCTTATCCATTAGATAGGGAAATGGTCAGACTGGGTGGGCCAAGTGGTCCTTATCTGCAGTCAAAATCTATGTTTCTATGTTTCTATGCTCTTCCTGCTCAGAGTTCTAGTGCAGGCTTTAGTAGCTTCCTTCAGGCCAAGTTTGGTGATATCCCACATCTGTTTTGTATCCATTACTGGACTTATCTCCTCTAAGCACCTTATCAGGATTTCCTTCATTTTCCCCAAAGCCACCACTCTTGTGACTGATCCTACAGACTCCTTGCTCAAGCTAAGCATAAACCACACTGATTGGTGGTCACTCCCAGCTAATGGGTCCTCCACCATAAGTTCCCTTACCACCTCCCTGTTCAAAAGTACCAGGTCTAGTGTATTATCTAGCCTTGTCAGCACACTAACCAATTGCTTCAGCAGACTATCTAGAAACGCATCCAGCAACACCACCCTGGCATTAGTGGTGGCTGGGGTACTCCAATCCACTCCATTCCTTCACCTGCTATGCGAAGTTGGGCCAATAGAAATTCTGGCCAATCGCTGCATGGTGGGTGCAATTTCCAGATGTTCTGACTTGGGGATATCATGAGTGATCTTGAGTAACTGCTCATGGTACACCTGGGGAATGACAAGCTGCCTCTCCCTCACCCCTCACTCTGTCCTTATGTCCTTTGTATACAACAATCCACAGTTCCAAAATACTCCAATGTCTCAAGTTACCTCCTTGTGTCCCTTTAGATTCTGCAGAAGCCCTCAGTCTGTACAAACTAGGATCAGCCCTCTAAGCAGTGTCAAATTCTTCACATTTCCCAAGGCATGGAGCATGTCCTCTTCAGTTCCCAAGCTAGGGTCCATAGCTCTAGCTCACGGCATTCAGGATCACTGCCATCCCTAACCTTCTGACCATTGGTTACCCCTCCATCCTCAGAGTAACCTTCTGTAGCTGTCTTGTGAACTGCTAGGTAGGGAAGTCCTACCTCCCTTTTCAGTACTGTCCATGTCAGGAGATGCAGGCTGGGGAACCAGATTCCCATTGTTTTCCACGGGCTTCTATGGGGTCTAGGGAATTACAGTTAGCCTTTGCCATCTGACTACAGGTAACCACACACACCTCCCCCTTCTAAAGATTGTTCCCTATAATCACATCCATGGTGAGATTGTCTGCTATGGCCACCTTTTGCTCCCTCTCTCCTGTCTCACGCCAGTCCAGAAGAACGCTAACTAGTGGCAGTTTGCTCCATACCAGTGAATCCCCTCATTGTTACCAACTGATTCGGTATAAGCTGTTCCAGCCCAACCAAATCCCCTTTTAATAAAGTAAGAGACGCACCTGTGTCCCTTAACCCATGGGTCTGCACCCCATTTACAGTAACCAGGTGTATGTGCTCCTTCATGTTAATAGCCATGCTTTCAGGGATGCACAGTGCTCCCAACTCTGTTCAATCACAACTTGGTCCACTCTGTGCCTTTTTAGGGCATTGTCTAGCAAGATGCCCTGGCTGTTTCCAAAACCAACAATCATTTCTTTTATCCGATAAATCATTTTCTTGCAACCTGGGGCTTCCCCCTTTCTGTAGATGTAGTGATAGTTTTAACTGCCCTGAAGGTACACTTTTCCCCTTCTGCATTGCCACACTCGCCCCACTCTTTTTCAGAGCAAGCCTGCTCCTGCCATAGCGATCCAAGAGCTCAGAATCCTGCTAAGCTGTTTTGGGGTGTTGTCCTCTAACTATGTTTTTAGCTCTGCTGGGCAAACCCAAAATAATTTCTCAAAAAGTACAACCTCTTCAATTTTCTCCACAGAGTTTGCTTCCAGTCCTCCACCAACGTTTCAAAAACTGACGTTGCTTTGGAGAGTTCCTCATAGCTCATGTTAAGTCTTCTCTGGAGCTTACAAAACTTAACCCTATATGCGTCAGGTATTAATTCATACTTTTTAAGAAATGCAGCTTTAAGTTTCTCATAATTACTATTGTCCTGGTTGTCCATTTGGCCTAGTGCCTCATGCCCTTTACCAGTACATAGCAGGGATAGCTAAAAGCTCCTGGATTCCCTGGGTATTTTAGCCTGAATACAGACCTTGTCAAACAAATTAAAAACAGCATCCATATCCTTCCCCTCTTTAAAGTCAGCAATTAGTTTGGAATTTAATTTATATACCCCAGCCCTGGAATTTTAGGTTCACCCCTGCCACTTACCACCACTTTTGCTGGTCACTGGAGTTTTAGTTTCTCCAGTTTAAACTCCCTCTGACTGTTTTTCTTGCAACTCCATCTCAAACCTCTTCTGCTTGAATTCCAGCTCGTTTTCTCAACTCTAGCTGCAGCCTGATCTCTTCCAGCACCAGAGTTGTGGTGACCCTCCACTGGTGCTGTGGCTCTGGTTCCCTCTGGTCCCACTGTCCTCCTCCCTAGGACTGAACACTGCAACATCCCTTGGCACCCCCACACCCAAGGTCTAGTCCCTTTCAGTCACTGGCTGTGACTCGAGATCCTGGGCAGTCGTCTGCTCATCGGCTGCCGCAAGAGGCTTAACACGGTGCTTTTTGGTTTGCCCCTCGCACTGGACTCCTCATTCTTGACACAACTGCTTTAGGTAGTCTGCAGTAGTATTCACTGTAGATGGAAGCCATCTTCTTCCCTAATTACTGTTACTTTGACTTACACCCAAGAAAAAAAAATGAAAACAGGTAGGGGACTTTATACTGTAACCTAAATATATATATATATATATATATATATATATATATATATATCTTTTAAATCTCTGCCTTGATCGGTGCAGGCCTGGTGGTACTGAGGTGCTGTTCACTGCACCTCATACCATGCCAGTGATACGCATTTGGGAACAATTGTGGATTTCAAGGGGTTGGCAGGGAAGGAGGGGATCGAGCATCTGATGGATTGCTCTCCATTTCCAGGGAGGGTGGGTTCCTTTGGTCAGTGCGTATCTGACCCTTGGCAGAGGCTGGAGGTCAGCACAGCACTGCCAACTTAACAAAGGGGGCAGAGCTTGGCAGATGCCTGGCTAGGATGTATGTGTGTGCCCGTCACTGGCATCATTGCATACTAATGCTCCAGCAGGGGAGAAAAATGAAAATACCTCGGTGGCTGGTCATGGCGGCTTGGTGGCTGTCCCCTGGTGCTCTGTTCCCAGAGGTAACACCCAGAGCCATTTCCTGTCTGGGACAGGTGAGTAGGGGTCTCCCTGTCGTTGCCCCACCACAGAGGGTAAGCTGTGGGGGCTACAAGGGTGAGGGCCTGAAGGGAATGGAGGCTAGGGATGGTGGCCGGATGAGAAAAAGCAGACCAGGACCAGGAAGAGGGAGAAAGTAGACAGAAAAAATATCTGCCTTGATTGTATGTGGACTGTTTACAGTTTATCAATCTGACACACTAAGCTCAAATCCAACTGTTATGCCTGTGCCACCAATACCTCTTGAATTTCAACAAAATGCAACCAAATCAAATGTCTTGGATCGAATGCTGCACATGAGATTTGTCACAAACCCACTCCTGGGAATTGGGTCAACTGAGCTCACAGTGCTCACCCTTAAGTGCAGTCCATGACAGGAAGGAACAGGAATACCCTCCTCATCCTTTATAATGCTTGCCAAGGTCACAATTGCACCTCTGCCATGAGGACCCAGGGTGTCCCTCTTGCTCTAGATAAGGGCACAATACCACTCTCGAGTCTTGTGGCCAACTATGAACTCTTCCTTGGCTATTACACAAAGGAGGAAGACCCAGGTGTCACACACTCTATGGGGGTAACAGTGTAAAAACTGATTTGACCGTCTCCCTACAGGACATGCAACAGCCTGGTTCAAAATCTTTGCAGACTCTGGTATGAGAATCTGGTATCCTCCCTATCCTTCAAGATTTCTTACAGCCCTTTTTCTCAATTTGGTTGCTTATGGTGACCCCTCTAAGGAATTAACAATTGTCACAGAATATTAATACTGTTCCACACTTCACACACAAATATAGAAATCTGACTCGGGCAGATATTCTTTAGAAAAGCAAATGTTTTTACTAAAATACTTAATAATCATACAGTTAGAACTAAAATAAAAATACACTGATTTGGGTCACAATATACAGAAACAAAATGGAAAAAATATATACATGTAAACACACTAAAACTGTGATCCAGAAGTCTACTTTATATTCATAGTTCTTGAAGTCCATAAAAAGTACATGAATGTTTTCAGTTTCTTTGGTCCTGGCAGCCACACTGGGTCTCAGAAGCTTTGTTTTTGGTGTCAGGTGGAGTCCAACTAAAAACAATGTGTTGTGGATGCTCAGCACGAAATGAGAGTGTAACTCTGGTTCTTAGTCTCTGTTCTGTGGTCTGGAGCATGTCCAGAGGAAAAGTGTATGTAAATGCCCTGATCTGGGGCCATTTATAGTGTTGGCTATTGGCCTTAGTATTTCAGGTCAGCAGGTGTCCCTCTTGTGCTTTCCCAACAACACAGTTTCTAGCTATCTTTTGATGTGTCAGTGGTCCCACTAGTAAACACAGTTTTATAATTATAATTCCTGTAATTAGAATTTCACACAGGTCTTCTAGAAGGATGTCTCTTTCCTTTTACCTCATAAAATGAAGTATACTATTAACAGTTTCCTTGGATCAAAGCATTCTGCTTCTGAAGTGCATGGTTTCTGACAAGTAAATGGATTTTAGCATATCTCTGGTAGGGAAGCTGGGAATGCAATTTTGGTTCATGGCAAATAACTGGCCTGCAGGTCAAAGGAAGGTCAAACCTTTTTAAAAATCATCTCTCTCTCCCTCCTCCATGTGCCTTTGTATTAACACTGGCACTTCCTGTGGCTCGTAGATATTCACAAAATTACAAAAAAAAAATATATGTATCCAACAGAATTATATTTACAAATAAGGACTAACAGTCAGGTATCTCACAACAGGACACAGACTGATAGAATATTTGGATAGACACTGGAACTCTTTTGTGCAAGACTTTGGAGGGTTTCCAAGTGGAGCCTTAAGGGTGTGGGTTGGTCTGAAAGTATACCTGCAGACTGTAACGAAGTCTAATTGTATTGCTAAATTTATTTATTTGGTGTTACCTACATGTATAGCTCTCTATGAATGTAGTTTTAGCTCTCTCTGATTGTAATATAGGATGCTTGTAAACGGAGTGTGTTAGTGTAGAGGATGTGGGTAGGCCCCCCTCAGGACAGTGCTGTTGGGATGAAGCTAGGGGCTTATGCCGTTCCTTTGTCTCACTTACAGGCATCCTGGGAGAAGCTTTTCCCCATCCCAAACAGAGTTCCTGCAATCAGCCAGCATGTGAGGAACCTGCACAACTCTGCAGGTACTGAGTAGAAGGCCCCGCAGCAGCATCCCCACCCACTCTGGGCATTTACTTATATAGGGTCATAGAGTCCATCTTCCCTTTAGCTGGTTGTACTGTGTGATCACATGTTGTGTTGTAGCAGGAGCTTGTATACTATGGGGTGACCTCCATGGTGGCTCCATGTTCACTTGGAGTACTCCCCAACTGCGCTCACATATTCCTTTGAAATTTTCCTAGTCAAACTCACACTGGACATGATCTGTGATTTGCTGGGCATGGGATTTGATCCTTAACCAAGGAAGCATTCCCACTCCATAGGCAGATAATTTATATAATAGGTTATCCCTTAGGTAACATTTTCTTTAGGTGGGGTTCAATTGTATCTCAAACCACCCCTATAGGCTCATGGTATGTCCCTTAAACTTTCCAACTGGGAGCATCTGGGGATGACTGATGATTGATTTATTAATTTAGTTAAATAATAGGGCTTTCTCTTGCAGATACTTAGAGAATGGAAATCTTTTTACTAGGTCAAATAGGCTACTAAGGGCTGCATATACCATCAAGCACCCCCCCTTCCTTTGCACCTCTTGTATCTTGGCTAAAGCCAACATCTTTTAAACATTAGCTGTGGCCTAGATATCAGTGTCAGTGGCTCAGTAGGTAGCACACTCGCCTCTGAGGCCGGGAGATCAGAGGGCTGTGGGTTCAGTTCCCACATCTGGCACTTGGGTTAATATCCCAGTACTGACACTGTAATGTAGCATGAGAGGGGTGCTGCATTTCTGAGGTGCCGTCTTTCGGATGAGACGTTAAACCGAGGTCCCATCTGCCTGGATTGGTGGTAGTTCAGGTGGATGTTAAAGATCCCATGGCACTTATCGAAAAGAGTAGGGGAATTTCCTAGTGTCCTGGCCAAATTTCTCTCATTCACTAAAAATACCACCAGCAGCTTAATCTGGTTCAAGGTCAGTTGGCATTCATCTGTATTCCCCTTCCCCCCCCCGGGTCGTGCCTGAAAATAGGCAGGATTTGTCTAGTGCACTTACCCGGTCAACAAAAGCTAAATAAATAAAAAATTAAAAAGATGCTAAATGTATATTGTTTCTGCTGCCTCTAGCCTAAACCAGTTACAGACCTCCACATTTTTCACTGTAAAGATAACTCGGTCCTAACCATAGTAGTATCCCTTCCCACCACCATGGGTTTTGAACCTCTTACTGTTTTGGGTGTCTGTGCCAGAAGCCACAACACTATCACACTGGCCACCCTGCCAGTTGTAGTAACTTCCATCTAATATCCTCTTGTCTGTCAGTAGCCTACTCTTGCTTATCAGAACAGCAGGCACACACAATCAATCCGGCTTAACAGGTAATTCAAAACAATTTGCAAGCCTCTTAATTACTCACTGTTCAGGTAACCTAATCCCATCCATTGTAGTACTCTCCCATCCCCCTTATGGGATTAAAAACACCTAACTGTTTCAGGTGTTTGCTCAAAAGTCCAGTGCACCATCACTTATGCCACCTTGCTAGTTATGGTAATGACCACCTGTGACTCTTATCCCAGCCAAGAGTGGCATCTTGAAACCAAGACCCCCCCCCCAACATGTACAAAGACAAGGCAACAAACCACAAGTTGGCATAACAAAAGGTATCACCACTGGCAGTGAGGCAAATACCTGGCTCAGCATCTAGAGGTAGGAGAGTTAGAGCACAAAGTGAACACTTGTATTTATTCTGAGTTCTGGCAGAGAGGTGCTAGGGCTATACTAGATCTAATTTCTGAGGTGGCCCATAACAATTTCACACAGGGAAGCACAAATTGATTGCCCACTACTGAAGCTGGAATTGTAGAGTATGGCTTTATTCACACTAGATGGTAAAATGCAAAACAGGGTGGTCCCCCAGGTTTGTTACTATACACACGTGCAAAAGAAACTTTCCTTTCCAGAACAACACATTGGGTATGGCAGTAAACTCTTTCTTACAGAGAACCTTTTGAACTGTCCATCCATCCATCCCTCTGAAGTAGGGATCTCTGGACATCAATGTTCCCATAGTGAATGCTTCTGGAGGGTTCTAAACACTTAATTGAAAGGTGCCTTATAAATAAACTTATTATTAAACTTGAACATCCTCTTGACCAGATGGACTTAGTTAACTTGCACAGTGAAAACATATGCCCTTCTGGTGACCAGTTAGCTGAAACTGGGATTTCAAATAGAGCTCTGCCCACCCTAGCCCCAGTCAGCTTCTGCTATCCTTTTGGGGGTTACACAAAGTGATCCTCCACCCTCCACAGGGTGCTAGAGGCATACACAATAGCTTAAAACATTCAGCATGTATTTGCGGTGAGGTTGGGGCTCTGACTGGTGTACTCTAGCCTTATCTGGTGCACATACACAGACAACTCCAAAAACTGTGCTTGTCTGTTTCTGTACTTACAGTTTTGATTAACCTTGGCATACAGATATCTGACAGAAGAAAAACACCTTCCATAGCTTTTCCATAGCTTTCAGACTAAAATACACTGTTTCCTCACAGGGCAGCTGACACTCTTCTGGTCTCTCAGGGAGCCACAGAAACTGAAGTCCCTCTCACTTCTCTATGCACTGACCCACTGTTGTGCTGATGGCAGCAGTCTCCACCACATCTCTTGGCACTGCTATTTTCTCACACACTGGGGTGAGAAAATATAGAGGTCCTTTGCACAGCCTCTGTTTGACTGACAGGCGCCTCTACACTCAGAAAACTGCTGCTCACTCAGAGCTCCACTTCAAACTATCTCTCTCTCTGACTGCACTACCATCTGAATAGCCCCAAAACAGCTGATTCCAAAGTGGCATATGCTGCTGTGAGAATTCTAAATGACATAATCCATTCTCTGCTCAGGCTAGCTGAGTAAACAATGATGTCATCATTGTAGAGAGCTTCAAATAAGCTTTTTACACAGCTGCCTACTACCTTCCTAAGCCTAACACTGATGGGATTCTAGTAACCCCAGCGGACTGAGCTGTTATACACCTTTCACCCTCTTGTCTCACAGTAGCCTACACTAGTTTCTCAAAATGGTATGCCCACTCAATTAATTAGGCTTAATTAAGTAATTCTTGACTCTGCCAATTGACTTCCCCTTCCCCCGAGACAACCACAATACTGCTAGATTTTGAACCCAAGTCTCCGGTACAGAGACCACACCACAGCCTGCAATTTTAGCTGTGGGGGCACTCTCCACTCTGGTTTCTCCAAACAGTTATGACTATCTCTACCTTAACTCTGCCTGCCTAACACGTGGTTCTGCTCCCCCCAATATGTCCCACTGTTTTTTACAATTCTGTTTCAATTTATCTTCCCTCACCTAGTCCTCTGTCACCTCTGTTGTAATGCTCCCCCCACTGCAAATTATTGTTCACTGTATATACTTAACATTTTAAACCCTCATCCTGATTCTCCTACCCCTTGGATATCCAATCAAACATATCATGTTCTACTCATGTACAGCCAATGTTATCTTAACACAGGGACATAACTCGTGTACAGTGAGTGTCCCCACCCATATCTATGTGGGGTCTTGCTCCCTAGATGGCTACTTGTTCCCCAATTGCTGGGTCAAGATTATATACCTTCTACATGCATAGCTACCATCCCATGTACAACACAGAAGGGTGCTAACAAAAATCATAAATGGAAAGGTAATCTGACTTACCTAAAAAGCTTCCTACTACACCTTGCTATGATGCTTCTACTGATCTCTGGTAATATCCACCCCAATCCTGCCCCCCCAACTGCCTCAAGGCTGTGGGAACAACCACCAAGTCTGAAAAATTGCATTAATTAACATCTGTAGCTTACTGGCCAATTCTGACCAGCACAAAGTTTGAGTAAGCCAGCACAACCCTGACATCCTTTTCCTAGTAGAAACCTTGCTCTCACCCATGGTCCCTGATGTATCAATAGCTCTAAATTGGTACACACGTTTCAGACTGGATCAGTTTGGGAAAAGAGGTGACAGCTGTGCTATCTATGTTAGGGATCACCTATGGTGCCATGTATTCCCTCAGACTGACATTAGGAATACTGCACAAGCCGTAGCTATTAGGTTGCTCTTAGGTGCACATAGCAAGTCACTTACAATTGCCTCTGTATACATTCCCCCTAGAGATCAACTGACTTTTTTTTCACAAAATCATTGAATTTGTACAAGGCCTTAAGCAAAACTGGGAGGCGGTTGTCCTATGCAACTTTAATATCAATTGGATGTCACTCGACACAGCCCAATATAAAGATGCCCTATCTTGCACTAACTTCACATAATTGATTGACTCACCCATTAGGACCAAATATAATACTGGCTTCAGTGCCCTGCTTGATTGGGACATCACAAATCAACCAGGCCAGATTTCCAACACCAAAGTCCTAGCTGATTCACTAAATGATCATTCTCCTATTACTTGCCACTGGGCCAATAAGGCCTCTAAGCCCCTCCTCCCACAAATTCATAATGAGTTGTACACCTAAGCGGGGGCAGCTAAATGCACTCAGAACCTTCCATAGCCATATAGATTGGTCCTTCCTCTGCTCCACCTTAGATATTGTCCAGATGCTGGATTATTTTATCACTAAGTTTAATGAAGCATGCAACATCTATACCCTGATTAGAAAGCAGAAAGTGAAGGGGGTCCACAATTCCTTGATCTCATCTGCTTTGCTGAATCTCATGGCCACCGAGGATGATCTCTGGCACACAGCCAGGGCTACAGGCCAACAGGCTAACTTTCAGAAATATAAAATTACAAGAAATGCTTGCACACACAAGATCAGACTTGCTAAATCACAATTACAGGGTCTGCCTTACTTATTCCTGTGGAGATGGCAGGCAATTCTGGGAAAACCTTAAAGACCTTACTGGTAAAAATAACAAGACATCTCCCTCTCTGCTACTTGTGAATGGGGTAATCACCTAGAATCCCTACACCATTGCAAACACCTTCAATGACGCTTTCACTGATCTCAGTAGCATACTGCTGCCTGACCTCTCTGGCACATCTTATGTCAATGTGCAAAGACCAATGACTCTACCTAACCAGCTCCTTTCATGACCTCAACCCCTTCTACCTTAAAGCAATCACCATCCCCAAAGCCAGAAATATCTCATTGGAGGTCCTAGGTAAATCCAGACATAACAGTGACAGACTGGACCTTAAGATACTTGCTCTGATCCTGAATGATGTGCTTCTGCCACTAACACATCTCATGGGTCAATTCACCTCGATTTGGCAAGTAGTAGTTGTCACCCCTGTCTTTAAAAGTAGGTACAGAGCACTTCACTTGAACTACCACTGAATATCAATACTGCTTCCCCTCTCTAAGGCATTAGAAAGAATAGATATTCAAGTAAGAGCTCCTGCAGCAGGCTACACCATATGGATTATGCCGCCAGGCACTAGGACTTCACAGAAAACTTCTAGCCAGCAGTCCCCAGCTGGGGCCTGCCCCTTATGTCAGTCTGCCTACTGATGTCACCAGCTGTATAAAGGGGGTGGACCTTAGCCCCACCTCTTTTCCCACTGTTGACCCATGAGCTTTGGCCCCTTGGACAACTCATTGCTCCTGTCAACTGCCATCCTGTCTTCCAGTCAGACGTACCTGTTCTTTTCCTTTTCTCAAAAAATGTTTTTGCAAATTCTAGTTTATGTCATCTCTGTCTCCCTCTACTTCACAACAGAATTCAAGTGTCCATGCAGGCAGAAAATTCTGGCCAAAGATGACCACTTACAGTGCCTTTTCTGTCTGGAGACTGCTCACGACGTTAAGGCCTATCCCGATTGTGGTAAATTCAACCAGTGCACCAGGACCTGTCACCACAAAGCTCTCCAGGTCTATATTATGGAGCAGCAGCTCACCACCCTTCAGGCCCCATTGAAGGCCAACTCCTCAACCTCCTGATCGCTGACTCCCCATAAGGAGATATACCCAGGAGGGAAGCACCATTGTAGGGAAAAGGAGCACAGTAGTTCAGAGTCCTGATCCAGATCTCCTCGTGAGGAGAAACAAATTAATTCTTGCTCTGGAGAAAGAGCGGGTTTAGCCCCTCTGTCAGACCTATCTACAGGCCTGTAGCTGTCGAAGGCTCCCACCCTCATGGTCTCAACAGACAGCAGCACTTTGGGACAGGGTCCTTCCAGACCCTCCCTTAGTCTTAGACCCTTTCAGCACTCTTTCAGGCCTAAGAAGGGGTCTTCAACCGATAAGGTTGAGGTGTCCTCATCCTCCAGCCAGTCATCAGCCTCAGGTGACAGACATGGATGCTGTGATCATTCCCACTCCAGGGAATGTTCCCCCAAGGACAAGTCATCATCAGCAGCAATTTGGTCCTTTCGATAAGTGGAAAGACGAGGGGCAGACACCACTGGATAAGGCATCAGGTCCCAAAATGCCCGTTATCACCACTATGAGCCAGGTGTCTCAAGGGCACTCATCTCACAATCCATCATCATCCTCTACCATACGTCAGCCTGACAACAGGCCACCTGTTGACAGGTCATCAGATAACACCCCCCCCCCAGCACCTGACAACTTGACACTGGAGGTCCCGACTACAAGCGACCTGATGACAGAGGGGGCTACTCCCCCAAGTCAAGTCCACATGCAACTCCTGAAGAGCCTCCAGGACCCAGCTGCCCTGTCACCAACCCTGAGGAACATCATGGTATGCCTTCTCAGGTATCAATGATTCCTTTAGCAGAAGTGGGAAATCCTTTTACCTCCTGGTTGAATACTGTCAAAGGGGATTTGCTAAAAAGAGATCACACACACACACACACACACTCCACCGCTTTCACAGCCTCCTATGCCATTCCCAGACAAGACTCCGACTTCGGACTCTCACCCCCAGTCTCCATATTCCCCCAGGAACCTAACCCTTAGAAAGTCAGATTCCAACCACACTAGATGAAGGAGCAGATGTAACCACTCCTCCTCCTACAGATCCTCATCTGATGATAGGAGCAGAAGTCACCCTGGGGGAAAACAGTCTAGGTCAGAGTCTTTGGACTCCTCCAGAAATTGCACTCATTCCTCAGATGACTGTTCCAGGGGATATTCCCCAGAGCCAGAAGGTCCTGGAATTCACCCAGCTCCCCCACCAGACAAGCCTACATTTATGGATGTAATGCATCACATTCAGTTCCTAAATCAATGGGACACTGTAGAACTGGATCCAGAGAGGAAAAGACTCCATGCCTTTTTAGGGATGAGTGATCCAAGACCATTAGTCATCCCACCTCTGGTCCCTCCTTTACAGGACTTAACCAGATTGGCATGGAAACATCCAGCATCTTTTTCAGCTGTACCTAAGAAGGCTGACAGGCTGCACAAGCCTCAAAAGACAGAGCCCTTTTTGGAAGAGAATCCTAGAGCAGACTCTATGGTCCTGACCGCGGCTAAGCAGGCCAAGCACATGAGCTCTCAATCTCCAGACAAGGAGTCGAAGTAGCTTGACCATTTGGGCAGAAGGGTTTATACATCCTCCACCTGCTCCATTAGGTCACTGAATTCTCTGGTCCATATGGTGCAGTATCAAAACTCCCTCTGGAGGAAGGCTATTGATTTGGCCCAAAAGCAGCCAGATAACCCTCATGGACAGAGCTTTTGGACATGCTTCAGTCAGGCCTGGACATAATGAAAACATGTATTAAGAGCTTCCTATGACTCAGAAGACACCGCAACCAGGACAGCAGCCACCGGGGTTTCTCACCATCATCACGCCTGGCTCAGAGTTTCTGGATTTAGGCAGAACCTTCAAAATTCCATCCTAAATGCCCCTTTTCATGGTTCTGTCCTCTTTGGTGAAGAGGTGCCGAAAATTATAACTGAATTTCAGGACTCAGGCAAAGCAATCCAGTCAGTGCATCATATGTACCGGGCTGAACTCCAGCAGCATAGATGCAAGCCTTTTTGACGCCAGGATCAACATCGGCAGAAGAACCAACAGCCCCGAGCTTCCTTTAAATGAAAGGCTCCCTCTCAGCCAGCAGGGAATAGTGGGGCCAGGAATCCAAAATCCTCCCAATCTTCCCTTCCTACCCTGGGTGCCTTCTCATGACTTCCTGCTAACTTCCTCTCCTTCAGCAGAAGCAATGGGGGAAGTAGTGGGGGTCCAGTTCTCTCTCTAGCTCAGAGGGTGGACTAAAATAACTTTGGACCAGTGGGTGAGTGACATCATTGAAAAGGGACACATGCTGCAGTTCACCAAAATTCCTCTGGACAAACCTCCAGCCCCCTCTTGATCCACCCCACCCACGTACCCCTAATTACAGAAGAGATACAGTCCTTGCTCTCAAAAAGAGCCATAGAGCCTGTCCCCCCTCCCAACAGAGAATGGGGTATTACTCCCACTTCTTCTTGGTTCCCAAGAAGACAGGGGACCTAAGGCCCATCCTGGATCTGAGCCACTTGAACAAGTGTCTCGCATACAGAAGGTTCAGAATGGTCATGCTGCCAGGCCTAATTCCGTTGCTGCACCAGGGGGATTGGCTCTGCTCTCTGGACATGCAAGATGCATACTTGCATGTTCCGGTGTTTCCAGCTCACAAAAGGTATCTCTGGTTCACTTTTCCAGGGAAAAATTACCAATTCTGGGCTTTGCCTTTTGGCTCTCCTCAGCACCAAGGGTGTTCACCAAATGCCTGGCAATAATGCAGTTGCCCTATGCAGATGGGACCATTTTGTCTAGCTACCTAGACAACCAGCTCCTAACAGTCCCAACAAAGGAGTAGCTGATTCACACCCTTTCAACACCTTTTGGCTGTTTCTTAAGCTAGGGATTGCTGTCAACCTCCCAAAGTCCTATCCCTGACCCAAACAGCACCTCCAGTAAATAGGGGCAGTTCTGGAAACCCAACAAGGGAGAGCCTTCCTTCCTTCTGACAGGGTCACTCAGCTGAGAGACCAGGCCTCCAGAGTAGCTGCAGTCAATTCGGTCATGGAATGATCGATGTTACAGCTCTTAGACCATATGGTGGTGGCCACATCTCTGATGCTGTTGGCACACCTCCATATGAGAATTCCCCAGTGGAACTTAAGAGTGCAATGGAAGCATATCTTGATATGTTTATGTCTCATGTATGTTTTCTCTGTGTAAAAGTGAATAAAATGTTAATGGCAAAAAAAAAGAGTGCAATGGAACCAGACATCTGACAGTCTGGACTACCTGATATGGGTATCAAGAGCTGTCAAACAGGAGCTGTCTTGGTGGCTGACTTCAGCCAGACTAGAGTCCGGAGTTCTGTTCCAGGCAGATTCACTGACCCAGATCCTCACCACGGATGCATTGGGTCTAGGATGGGGAGCTCATTTTCAGAATTGCCATACTTGGGGCACATGGTTAGACAGAGAAATGTCCCTACACGTCAACATCCTAGAGATGAGGATGATTCTGTATGTAATGCAGGCCTTTCAGACTCATCTATCCCAAGGTCCCCTGCTTATTCAAACAGACATGTCAGTGGTCTTCTATATCAACAAGCAGGAAGGGGGACACTCCTACCCTCTGTGCAGAGAAGCCATGAGAGTGTGGTATTGGTAGATTGAACACAGGCTCCTTTTAATAGCAGTCTATGTTCCAGGAGTTCAGAATGTCCTAGCAGATGAGCTTAGCTATGAACATATGAACTTTACCGACGGATAAAGGCCTAGAGGTCTATCAAGTCTGTTCGAATCTACAACCAGCACCCTTTATTCTGCAGCTGCCACTCCCTTCCATTGACCCTCCCCCTTGCCCTGTCCCATCCCCTTTTGAAGCTGTCCACTCTTCTACTGGATACCACTTATGCCAGTAACACATTCCACCCATCTACCACCCTCTCCATGAAAAAGTGTCTCCTCATCGCCCTCCTGAGCCTTCCTCCCTCCAGTCTCATATCATGGCCCTGGGTGTCCCTTTCCTCCCTTACTTTGAACAGCCCCTCTGTACCTGTCTTGTTTATTCCTTTCATGTACTTAAAGGTTTCAATCATGCCCCCCTGTCTCTCCTCACTTCCAGTGAGTACATGTTGAACTCCGTCACCCTCCTCTCATATGATAAGTTCCCCAGCCCCTTGGTCATCTTTGTCACCCTGTGCTGCACCTCCTCTAGTAACCTAATGTCCCTCTTCAGATACGGGCGCCAGTACTGCATGCAGTACTCCAGGTGCAATCTAACTAATGACCTATATAGTGGCAGAATCACCTCTTCCATCCTCAAGGATTTGCCCCTTGCAATGTAACCCAGCATTTTGTTGGCCTTTGCAGCGGCCTTCTTATATTGTGCCAAGTTGTTCATTGACCCTGTAATGAGCACCCTCAGATCCTTCTCCTCCTCTGCCTGAGCTAGCTGCACTCCTCCCAGCTGGTAACTCCTCCTCGGGTTCTTCACCCCTAAATGCAGCACCTTGCACTTTTTGGCATTAAACCCCAGTTGCCAGGTGTCTGACCAGGTTTCCAGCTTTGCCTGATCATCCTGCAACCCCTACCATTACCCTAGGTCATTCACCACCACTCCCATGTTGGTATCATCAGCAAACAGACTGATCTTGCTCTTGATGTTCAATGATATGTCTGCAATGAATATCCCAAACAACACTGGTCCCAACACTGAGCCCTGCGGAACACCGCTCATCACTATCCTTGGGGATGAGAGCTCCCCACCCACCACCACCCACTGTTGCCTTCCCTGAAGCCAGTTGCCTACCCATCTCACTAAATTTGCCCCTGCCGCTGTGCCTTCTAACTTACTTCCCAGCCTCCCATGTGGCACCGAGTCAAATGCCTTGCTGCAGTCCAGATACAGGACATCCACTGCGTGGCCCTTTTCCAGTTGCCTAGTTATCCAGTCATAGAACTCCACCAGGTTGGTTTGACAGGATCTGCCATGTATGAAGCTATGCTATCTGCTGTCCTGTTGTCCTTTGGCCTCCAGGAGGGCCACCAGCCTCTCCTTCAGGATAGTCTCCATCAGCTTACCCACGATGAATGTGAGGCTCACCGGCCTGTAGTTTCTGGGTTCATCCTTGGGGCCATTCTTGTGTTGCTCATGATCCAAAAACCATGAGTCTGAGTTGCTTCAAGAAGTGGTGGATGACCTCTTTGAGAGATGGGAAAGTCCAGAGCTGGACCTCTTCGCGTCCCCGTGCAATGCAAAACTGCCTAATTTCTGCTGGCTAGATCCAGGGCATGGTGTTTTCTTGTGAGATGCATTGTCCCATTGCTGGACAGGGAGGTTCCTGTATGCTTTTCCTCCCTTCCTTCTTCAGAGAGTGCTCCTCAAACTACAGGCAGATCATGCCACAATGATCCTGATTGATCCTCTTTGGCCACGCCAGATATGGTTTCCACTCCTGCAGTAACTGGCAGTGGAACTGCCCTTTCAGCTACCAATCCTTCCCAACTTTCTCTCTCAAGAAATGGGAACTTTTGTCCAACCAGGCCTTCGGTCCTTACACCTACAAGCCAGGCTCTTACAAACGTAGCCATTTCCAGGCATGGGGTGTCACAAAGGGTGGCAGAGATGCAAACAGAAGCAAGAAAGCCATCTACAATAGCTACTTATACCATGAAATGGAAACACTTTTGCATCTGGGCAGCTGCATGCTTCCTGGACCCACTGTTTTGCTCAGTGAATTCAGTCCTGAAATATCTCCTTTCGCTTTTGGATAAGGGGCTGCCCTACTTCTCTATAAAGGTGCACCTCTGTGCCATTTCGACATATCACTCACCTGAAGAGGGCAAGAAGATAGCACAATTGGAATTCACTTGTACTTTCCTAAGGGACATACTTCACATTAAGCCTCCCATCATGGATACAGTTCCCCCTTGGGATTTACTTTTTGTTCTTGAAAAGTTGACACTGCCTCCCTACAAACTGGCTGTGGATTGCGACTTGTGTTTTCTCTCTTGCAAAACGTTATTTTTAGTTACCATTCCTTCAGCTCGAAGGATTTCAGAGCTGCAAGCCCTAATGAGTAGGTAACCTTATTTAGTTTTTCACAGAGACAGTGTCTCTGAGCACCAATCCTAAGTTTCTTCCGGAAGGTGGTGTCAGATTTAATCCTGAATCAAGACATTTCTCTTCCAGTTTACTACCCTGACTATTTTTTATTTTTTTTATTTTAGTCTTTGGTAACTGGGTAAGGCCCACTAGGCAAGTGCCTGTTTTCAGGGGTGACCTGGGAGCACTGGGCGGTTAAGTAACTTGCTTAGAGTCACACAGTATGCAAGTGGAGGCTGTGAGAATCAAACACAGGTCTGGTCTGCTGGATGTACCAAGCTCGTTCATGGCTTGTTACTCTAACCTCTAGGTTATACTGTCGGCACAAATAATATTCAAATAATCTTCAAATAAGGGAGAAGCCCTTCTTTAAACCTTAGATGTCCACAGGATTCTTAAATATTATTTGGACCATACTAAGCTGATAAGGGAGTCAGATCAGTTTTTCCTTTTGCTCCCAAGGTCTTGGGAAAACCAGTTGCAAGGTGGGCCATGTCAAAATGGCTAACTAATTGCATTACATTCATTTACAATAAGTATGACAAACCCTTAACGGGACCGGTTAAGGAGCATTCCACAGGGGGGTGGCAGCATCATTTGCAGCCATGAAAAATGAGTCTACAGCTGATATCCAGTATATGCTGCCACAACATGGAATTCTGTGCATACCTTCGTTAAGTACTACACCCTGGATACTGCTTCCAGAAAAAGGGCTGGATTCAGCCTTGCTGTGCTCCAAGGTCTAATTTCGTAAAAAAAAAAAAAAAAAGGGCGAATTTAAGCATGACACACAGTTTTTTCCCTGGAAGTTTACCTTTTTTACAGCCTCCCTTCTTATCCATAAGGAATACTGAATGGGACTCTGTCCTTATTGTGTAGCCTGCTGCAGGAGCTCTTACTTGAAGCAAGATGAAAAAATTACTCACCTTAGTAATGTTGTTTCTTCTAATGGAGTCTTGCTATATTATGACAATTGCAGTTTGTCCCACCATTAGAACTGCTCTGGAGGTAAAAGGGTTAACTACCATTCTAAGAATGGAGTTTAGAGCGTGAGCTCAGTTAGAGAAGCTCTGTCTGGATAAGTGCAAACCCAAACTGTCAGATCTTTACGAGCAAAAACTCACTAAGGTTCTGTGTCGAAGCTGTAACCTACACTAGCCAACTGGCTACCTAAATATTAACACATATTCCTGGCCCCAACACAAAGACTCAAGTCAGGGAACCAAAAAATAATAAAGTAAGGTCAAATAACATACCACACCCCAAAACCCCAAGAAGGGGTGAAAAACATAAAATGGGCATAACTGGTGCCCACACTGGACTGCCCACCCCATACCCAAGTAGAAGTTCTGAGAGGGGCAGGCTGGGGGGGAGGTCATAATATAGCAAGACTCCATTAGAAGAAACAACATTACTAAGGTGAGTAATTTTTTCTTCAAACAACATGAAGTCTTGCTATATTATGACAATTGCAGACTACACAGCAGTACCTCCATGGAGGAGGGACAGAACCTACTTAGGGAATAGGCTCTGAAGCACGGCTGTGCCAAATCGAGCATCCCTCCTGGCCTGGATATCCAAGGAGTAATGCTTGGTGAAAGTGTGTACCATTTTCCAGGTAGCTGCTTGACATATCTCTAAAATAGGGATGTCTCTGGCAGCAGCTATAGACGCAGCTGTACCTCTGGTAGAGTGAGCCCTCAGGCCTGAAGGGGGAACCTTTCCCAGTTTTTGATAACAAAATTGGATACAAGAGACAATCCACCTGGCAATGGATCTCTTAGTGGCAGGTTTACCTTTTCCAACCTCACCATAAGTGAGAAAAAGTTGGAGGGATTCGAACCTGTGACCCTGGTACGCCATGTAGTAACTTAGGGCCCCTTAACATCTAGTTGTGCAGCCCTCTCACCAGAGGAGGAATGATCAGTGAAGAACACTGGAAGGGAGATAGATTGGTTAAGGTGGAAATCTGAAACCACCTTAGGCAAAAACTTCCTGTTAGTCCTGAGGACTACCTTATCCCTGTGAAAGGAAATAAAGTCAGTCTCCACTGACAAGGCTTGTAACTCACTTATGCGCCTGGCAGAAGTGATGGCTACTAGAAAAACAGTTTTCCAAGTCAGATACTTGAGCTCTGCAGAAGACAGAGGTTCAAAGGGAGGTTGCATCAACTGAGCAATGCAAACATTAAGATCCCAGGCAGGGGCCGGGTCCCTGAAAGGTGGATTAGTATGAAGTAATCCCTTGAAAAACTTGAAAAATACAGGGTGAGTGGAAAGGGAAGAGGGCTTTCCTGCTGAAATAAAAGCAGAGACAGCTGCCAAATGTACTTTCAGGGGAGCTGGTCTCAGGCCCAAAGAATTAAGATGGACCATATAGTCCAAAACAATGGGCAAATCAGCAGATACCGGGGAAATATGCTTCTCTGAGCACCAGATGGAAAACCTTTTCCATTTAGAATTATAAGTAGTCTAGTGGAAGGCTTCCTAGAAGCCTTCAGGATGTCGAGAACACCTTGAGAAAGGTGTAGGTCAGCAAACTCTAACTCCTCAAGAGCCAGGCCTTGAGGTTGAGGATTGAGATTCGGATACCAAACTCTCCCTGGGCACAAGATAAGAGATTGTGCCTCCTGGGAGCACAAGGAAGATGGACTGCTAAGGACAGAAGGAGTGGGTACCAGGGCTGCCTGTCCCAATCTGGAGCAATCGACATCCTGCAAGGCTGGGATCTGATTTTGACTAGCACCTTGAATAGAGAGGGAAGGGGAAAAGCATATAGAAACTTCCTTCCCAATCTAGGAGAAAAGGCATCCAGGGGGACTGAGCCCATCACTGGGGGCCTGCAACAAAACAGTGGAAGTTGGTGATTGTCTGGGGCTGCGAAAAGATCTATCTGAGGGTGCCCCATCTGGCAAAAACTATCCCCAGTACTTGGGGATCCAGTGACCATTCGTGATGGCCCTGGGAAATCCTGCTGAGAGCATCTGCCAGGACATTGTCCTTTCCTGGGAGGTGAACTGCTATGAGGGAAGTGTTCAGGGAATAAGCCAGAGACCACAACTTCATTGCTTCGGTGCACAAGGCCGAAGACCGAGTGCCCCCCTGTTTGTTGATGTACCACATTGTGGTGGTGTTGTCTGTTCTGACTTGTACCACTTTGTTCTGAACAGATGCAGAAAACACTTCAAGTGCTAGAAAGACAGCTCTGAGTTCCAGCAAATTGATGTGGAGCAGAGATTCCTGAGGGGACCACACTCCCCGGGTGGAGAGGTCGCCCATATGAGCTCCCCATCCCAGAAGGGACGCATCCGTAGTGAGGGTCAAGGAATGAGATAGAGGGATGAAGGGGACCCCTAATCTTAAATTGCTCTGATCCTGCCACCACTGAAGGGCCTGGATCAGGGTTCGAGTCACTGGGATCAACTTGGAAAGGGGATCTTTTCTCTGAGACCAAAAGGCTCTCAAGTGAAACTGAATGTCCCTTATCTGAAATCTTGCTCCTTGCACTACAGCTATGGAGGCAGCCATGTGTCCTGGAAGCTGTAAGAAGTGCCTTGCTGGTCGAGAGACCTGCAGAGTGAAGGAGGAGGCCAGGGCCACCGGGTTCCTTACCCTCTCTAAGGGTAGGAAGGCTCTGGCCTGCTTTGTGTCCAATTCTGCACCTATGAAGGTGAGTACCTGAACAGGTTCCAGAACTGACTTTGGAAGATTGAGCAGGAAGCCCAGAGAGGTGAGCAGCTGCTGGGTAACTTTCAGGTGTGATTTGACCTGTTCCGGAGACTGGTCTACAATGAGCCAGTCATCTAGATAGGGAAAGACAACAATCCTTTGTCTTCTTAAATGAGCAGCTGCTACTGCCAGACATTTTGTGAATACCCTTGGGGCAGAGGTGAGGCCGAAGAGCATTGCTCTGAACTGGTAATGACCTGAGGGCAGTTCGAATCTGAGGTACTTTCGATGGGAGCTTCTGATTAGAACATGGAAATAGGCATCCTTGAGGTCCAGGGAAGCTAGCCAGTCCCCTGGCCTTAGGGAAGGTAAAATCATTGCCAGAGTCACCATTTTGAACTTTGGTTTCAAAAGATGCTTGTTCAGATATCTTAGGTCTAAAATGGGCCGCCATTCTCCTGTCTTTTTTGGGGTAAGGAAGTACCTGAAGTACAGACCCTTGCCCTGGTGTAGGGGGGAAACCCTTTCTACAGCTCTGAGGGCTAGGAGGGTTGAGACTTCTGATTCTAAGGTAAAGGTCTCTAGAGGGTTTGCAGGTGGAAAAAATCTGGCTCTCATCTTTGGAAATGTTTTGAAGCTGAGAACTAGACCCTGGCTTACTAGTTCCAGGACCCATTTGTCTGATGTTAGAGACTCCCAGTCCTGAACGAAGTAAGCCAGCCTGCCCCTACAGGTAGTGGAGAACCGGCCCTGGGCACCCCATCAGGGTGCCTGTTTGGCAGGGACTTTGGGCTGAGGGGTGGTAGCAGACCTACTTGCACCCCGTCTGCCTCTGCCTCTGAAGAACCCCCTCTGAGCATAAGTAGAAGAAGCCTGAGTTTGGTAAAAAGGCCTGTGAAAGGGCCTACCTCTACCCCTGGGGGTCTGCTTCTGAGGAGTGGCTCACCACTCTTTGGCTTGTGCACTCCTATAAGTTGTTCTGTATTCATCCATCTGCTTCATGTAATTCTCTGTCTGCTCCCCAAACAGAGAATTCCCCACCACAGGAAAATCCATAGCCTTAGTCTGGGTATCCTGTGACAAATTAGTACACCTGAGCCAAGCTAACCTATGAAAGGCCACAGATGTAGCCATGATTCTAGAGGATACATCATTAGAATCCACAGCAGCATGGAATTGCACCTTGGATGCCTCAATACCATCAGCAGCCACCTGATCCAGCTCCTTGGCAAGCTGGCCAGGGGCCTGTTTGGCCAAAGCCATGACAGTGTCCCATCTAGATTTTTGGTATCTTGCCACATAAGCCATGTAATTTGCTTGTCTGAGTCCCAAGGACACTGCCATGTATTGTTTTTTAGCCATGGCATCAATCTTACTGGAGTCCTTTTCAGGAGGATGTGAAGCCAGGGGAATGTTAGCTTTGTCACAGGCTGCAGCCTGAACTGCCCCAACATGACTGCATTGCTGTGAAAGAAAGTCTGTATCAGGACCTGACAAAGTGTACCTCCTGTCCATCTTTTTGTCAACAGGAGGCACAGAATTAGGGGCTTTTAGAATCTTTATTGTTTGCTTCCTAAAAGATTTATGTAAGGGGATAGATAATCTCCTAGACTCTGGGATATCCATCATTTCCACAAAATCAGGTTCCTCTTGCTCATCCACAGCTTCCTCTAATGGGAGCTGGAGGGTTTCAGCAACCTTTATAAAACAAAAATGAGAAGGGACTCAGAAAGCATAGGGGATTCTAAAGGTCTGTCTGGGGAGATGTCCGGTTCAATGGGCACATCCAGACTCTCAAAGTCACATTCACACTGTTCATAATCCTCCTCCCCCTCCTCTGGTTCATAAAAATCTCCAATATCATATTCTTGAACCGGTGGAACCGGCTGAACTGACCTTTTACCAGACAGAGGCGGTGCGGACGGAACCGGAGAAAGTGACTGTACAATTTGTATAGCTTTTGCTATTTCTGCAGCAGTTGGAGAAGGAATTTTGGACTTCATACCTGCTGATTTTTCTAGTTTTCTTTGCTGGAACTGGCTCCTCAGAGCCAGCTTTACGTTTGCCCAAGGAAGTCCCGTCCTGGTCAGAGGGCACTCCCTCCAGTTCGGTTGGCACCGAACTGGGCTGGCCATCCTGGTCAGCGGACTTTTTGGCCTCTCGTTCCCTGAGCCTGCCCACTCTCTTATCCAGAGAGGCTGCAGGGAAATGTTTACAAATCTGGCAGTCTGAATTGAGGTGGTCAAACCCCAGACAATAAACACATGTAGTGTGTGGGTCAGCCTTGGCAAAGGCTTCCCCACAGACACTACAGTGCTGAAACCCAGTGGGCCTGGTTTTCTTTGGGTTTCTCAGACATGATGCCAGCCTAACCAAGAAACTTGCCCTTTTAACGGCAGTGCCAGGCAAGACACCCTTATCGGTTCCCAACCGTGTCACGGGTCATGGAAAAAAACGTAATAAAATCCGTTTTTTTTAGAACCGATAAGAACCGGGAACCGCACTCTAAAAGCTTTAAAATGCTTAATTCTTTAAAGTTTTAAACAACCTGATCGGTTCGAACCGAACTGATAAACATTTACAAGTTCCACACAGAAATAAAACCTGTCTATTACTTACAATACCACAGACAGAGCTTGAACCGATCGGTTTGCGGTTAAAATAAGAATACTCGCTGTTGAATTTAACCGAGAAAATACTGTTTAAACCGAGAAATGAACCGAGCAGAAGGAGAAATCTCCGGAGCGACTGTTCAGTGAGGCGGAGTAAAGAATCTGACCATTTGGGTTTGAAATTATCCAGACAGAGCTTCTCTAAACGAGCTTGCGCTCTAAACTCCATTCTTAGAATGGTAGTTAACTCTTTCACCTCCGGAGCAGTTCTAATGGTGGGACAAACTGCAATTGTCATAATATAGCAAGACTTCATGTTGTTTGAAAGTACAGTTATGTAAGAACTTACCGTTACAGTAGATTGAGATGGACTCGTACAGCAGGTGCTATTTTCCTCCCTCCATCGTCCCATTATGTTTTTCTCCTTTTAGGATCTGCTTCAGCACCTGCCTCAGAGCTCTCCTGCTGAGTAACCTTCAGGTCTCCGGCAGGTGAACTGAGGTGGGGCTGGGGTCTGGCCCCTTTATACAGCTGGTGACATAGGTAGGAGGACTGACATGATGGGTGGGCCCCAGGTGGGTACTGCTGGCTAGAAGTTTTCCATGGAGTCCTAGTGCCTTGCAGCATAATCCTTATGGTGTAGCCTGACACAGGAGTTCATCTCAAAGATCTACTGTTACTGTAAGTCCTTACGTAACTGTACTTTTCTGACCAAGTGGTTGAGTACCTGAAAAAGTATGGAATACAGTGCCCACAACAGCACGGATTCTTTTTTTTTTTTTTTTTTTTATACTTTCTTTTTTACTCTCTTTGCCTGCCCCCGGAGCCCTCTCCTTCCTTCCTCTCCCCTTCCCGTACCACCTTCAGGGGGATCTGCCCCTAGACCGCCTCCTTCCTCCTCCTCCTGCACATTGGGGTCTGTCCCTCTTTTTGGTGGCCCGGATGGTACCCAAGAGGCTATCATCTAGGGCCACCGGGAGGGGGGGGTATTTTCTCCCCTGGTTTTTCCCCTGCCCTCTGGGATGTCCAGCGCTAAGACGTATGTCCTGAGAGGAGGCATGCTGATGCACGCCAGACCTCTCATGCGCCGCCGACGTCCCCCCCTCCCCGGCTCCGATGAATGGAGCCGCCTCCATCCCCTTCAGTTGTCGGTGCTTCCACTGGCTGCGAAGGGGGATGCAGAACGCAGATGTGTTCTTGGTTCCCACCCCTGAGGGAGGAGAGCATCCATTGGGACGCTCGATCCTCTCTCTCCCCTGCCAACCCCCCGGCCACCCGAGTTCGTTCCTGAACCTGGGTCGCCAGCATGGCGCGAGGTGTGGCGTCCAGTGCCTCAACCCTCGGTGCCACCAGGCCGGCCCAACAGCACGGATTCTGAAGGGGGCGCAGCACCTCCACTGCCCTCTTGGAGTACTCTGGTTTCCTGCATGGGGCCCCTGATAGTAGTCAGTTAGTTGAGGCAATTTATATTGACCTAAATAAGGCCTTTGACACTGTCAATCATAAGATACTTCTCTCCAAACTCTGCTCCTCTGGACTCTCCACAGAATAGTTTCAGAGCTACCTTTACAACAGGTCCCAGCTTGTAGAAATAGATAGCACACTCTCCAACAGTTGTCCAGTTCTCTCAGGTGTCCTTCAGGGGTGACTCCATGTTTCCCTTTTATTTAGCCTTTTTATTAACAAACTATCCTCATTCTGCAAAGGGCAAATTTTCTTTACGCTGAATCATGCTGTTATCTTCTCCAAAAGCCAAGACCCGCTCCAACTTCAGTTGAACCTTCAGACTGACTTCTCTGCGATGGAAGGTTGGTTTTCTAAATGCACGCTTCTAATGAACTACAAAATATACATAACTAAAGTTATGCCGTTTGCAAACCTTCATAATAAACTTAAGAGCTCCGAAATGACAATCCTGAATAGCCTATGCACCCCCATTGAGGAAGTACAAATCTTCAGATATCTAAGCATTACTCTGGACAGCACTCTATCCTTTGCTCAGCTTGCAGATCAAATTGTTACAGTTGTCACTCCTAGAATTGGTCTACTATATAGGCACCGTTGTTGCCTTATGCTCGGTATTCTGATTAGATTATAGGGATGCTAAACATTGAATAATTGTCACAGAGTTCAATGTTTTTTCATATATCTTGATTTATTTCCTTGTAAGAAGTGTGATAACGTTTTTAGAGCCATAATGTCCCTGCTTTGTTCATCACCAGTTTTAAAAAGTTCTAACTTTTGGCTGCCACTAGGAGCACTTACCAAGATGGCAGCTTGAACATCAGGCTCTCCAGCCTAGAGGGTTTTATCTGGCATTATTCTGCAGCATCCTAAATGCTACAAGATTTCCTATCACCTACAACTGTGCAGCTTGATCTGAGGAACACGTAAACTTCTATATCTTTGATTTCCTTCTGATGCTGAGCAGTGCACCTCATGGGATCTTAGCTGAGGTGAATTTGATCCAGTCCAATCCTGCATGGTGCAGCCTCCTCCACAGCTCTCAATCTGGGACAATACCTCGATAAAAGGAATGTTTGGTCAATTATTGTCTCAACTGGCCCAAGTTACCATGGCTTTTAACCATACAGCCCAGGTCCTTCAATCGTTGGAAGCTCACATGTTTCAAAGCGAGTGCCACATTGCTGCCACAGAGGTAAAGGAGCAGGAAAACATGGCCATCCTCCATGAACACCGACAGCTTGTTCAGAAGCTTCAAGAAAATGCTGATGATCTAGAGAACCAGGGGCGTAGGAACAACCTCTGTTTCTTAAGTTTCCTGGAGAGAACAGAGGGCTGCAACACAGAACTGTTCCTTCAGATGGCCCTGGCTGAGATACTACAGCTAGACTCCACATGCAGGCTGCAGGTGGAGAGAGCCCACCATTTCCTTGCCCTCATGCAGAACAGTTGGAAGAAGCCACAACTGATCATAGTCAGGTTTTTGGACTTTAGAGACAAGAAATTGGTCATGGCTAAGTCTCAGAAAATTCAGTACCTATTGTGGCATACTCACAAGATCAACATCTACCCTGACTACTCCAATGAGCTCTCTGACCAGAGGCATGCCTATACAAAGGCCTGCCAAGCCATGCACTGAATCGGTCTCAAGTTTTCCCTCCGCTATCCTGCCACCATGTGGGTAGAGCATAACAGCATCCCGCTCCTGTTTGCCTCCCCGGAGGCACTGATGGACTTCTTACATAGGAACTGGCCAAGCAATGCAATGCTGAAACCACTATATGCCCATCCTTCACAGGGGGAACAGGAGGATTTGGATTGGTGCTTCCCCTTACACGCACCCGGAGAGAAGTCGTGGCAGGCCAAACCTCCTGAGCACTGGGAGCTCCCAGTTGGCAACAAAAGAAAGTGCAACACCTCTCGCCGGCATGGCAAAAGAGACCACCCAATGGAGTGATCCTGGAAAGCTAGCCCAGAAGATCATCAGATGGACACCACTATAGTCGAGAGGCTCCAGGTTCTCTATACCACAAACAGATATAAAGTTCTGCAGCCTACTTCTCCAGAGCAGCTCCTGAAGACCTCTGAGATGCCAACGTCTGGAGCCCTGGCACAAGTGGCCTACTCACTCTCTCCTCCATGCTCTTGGGTGCCAGTCTTGTCTCCCGGGAAGGCCATGCCGGAATCCCTCAATGCAGTACCAGCTGTCAGTTCATTGAAGACCCCATCAGTCAAGCAGCACTGTCCTGGTAGAATCTCTAGCTCAACATCCCTGGGACACAGCCAAGCACCTTCTCAATGGATTTCCTCAGTGCTGGAGTCAGATAAGTAGCTATTTGTTTACTTTCCTTGCCCTAAACTCCCTTTTGTAGTCTGCAATCAAATGCTCAGGGGTGAGATATATGGACCCGGGGGCCCTGTACTTCCAAGGTCTATTGCTGAGACCTAGGTCTGCAGACTCCGGTAGCTAATCCCTCCCCACCCCCAACATCCAACCAATTGATCGTCTCTCAGTGATGCTAGAATGAAGACCCCTGCTCCTATACTGGGAGGGATTTACCAGGGTGCAGCAGTTTCGTTCAGCGACCACTGCTTTTACTACTCTGGGCCCAGGGGGAGAGCAGTTGTGGTCCCTACAGAGAACTTCTCCTTACAGCCCCAACCCCCCCCAGGGGTCTTGGAAGATATCTATGCACTATGCTTAAGGTGTCGAAGATCATCTGTAGCAGTTCATGGCAGCCTACAGGACCTGTTGTCTGGACACAGGACTGGCAGTTTCTGATAGCAGCCCCATGCCTATACTGGGAGGGACTCGGGGGGGGGGGACTGCCAAACTTCAGGACTTGGATTCTTTCTGTTGTGTGAAAATGATTACCTTTACATGCTGTTAGAGGTACTGTGATGCCCCCCCTTTTCTCTGTTTTTCACTGCCTCACTCAGGCAGCATCTTGGGGGGATAATAGAAATACCTATGTAGGCCCAGCACATGTGCACCCACATAGCTAACTCCCACTAGGCTCTGTCCAGGACCTGACGTTTCCACACAATGATGACCCTGTATCTGCATGGCCAATGCTGGGGACCCAGGCACCTGATCTGGTCCAGTGTCACACCAGAGCCAAGCCTAGAGACTGTCAGTCACCAAGGGTAGTCTGCCTCCCCGCCCTACCCAGCCTGGTACCTCCCTTTGACATAGAAACATAGAAGCTGATGGCAGATAAGGACCACAAGGCCCATCCAGTCTGCCCATTTCTTTTTCTACCTTATGAATGTACCATTGGCCTTTGCTCTGTCAATAGCCCATCTATTCATACTCATCTGTATTGCTCCCTTACGCCTATCCCATGCCTGTTTGAAGCCCTGCACTGTATTCATATCCACCACTTCCTGAGGTAGGCCATTCCATACATCCACCACCCTTTCTGTGAAAAATAACTTCCTCACATTCCCCCTTAATTGACCTCCCTCTGACTGCTTATATGTTAGACTCCCAGCCCACCTCACCCTGTCCGGCTATGGAGAGTTCACATGCCAGATGTTGTACGGCATGCCCCACTGCACCTCTCTAAATTGCAGGTCTAATTACCCTCTATAGGCATGTGCCAGGGCGAGTCATGCAGAGCACGCTGCGCAGCTTTAATCACTTCCCATGCTATTATGCGCAGTGTAGTCCACCGCCCACCTGTTCTGAATCCTCCAGGTCAGATGGTGAGCCCAGGGCAGTGCTTGTTGAAGGTGTGTGCCCTGGCTATACTTGAGGTAAGGCCTCGCAGGCAGGTGCACCCAGGGAACAGGGGTAGGCCTTCAGCAGCTGGCTGTGGCCAACCATCCAACCCTGTGTTCCTACATGCTTGGTTCACATCTTGCTGCATATAGTTGTTTGTTTATTCTGTTTACTGTTTATTGCACACACTCAAAACTGCTTCGATTATTGGTTGCTACTGCTAGTTTTAGTAGATGTGAGGTGCCACTGACTGTCCTAACTCCATGTCATCTCTGTGCCCTTTCCTTCGTGCGTTGGCCAGGGGGTCAATGCCTGTCCCGCAGTCTCCACGCATCTTGCTGCACTCCATCTCTCCTGGTGTTCTCATTCTCTCCCTAATGGGTGACATTACTGGTTACACGTGGAATGTGCAAGGGTTGAATGCCCCCATAAAAAGGAGGTGGATGCTGTCACACCTCAAGAGACTGTGGGCTGGACTGGCTTTCCTACAGGAGACCAAATTAACCCCCATCAATCACAAGAGGTAATGCAGGGACTAGGTGGGATTGGTCAAACATGCCTCTGCCCCCACTAGAAGGAAAGGTGTGGCAATTCTAGTTAGTAAAAAAACTAATGTGGACCACTACCAGAAAGGTCTGCGACCCTAACGGGTGATGGGTATTGGCTCTGATGTTGACCCTGGATGGGCCCCTAATACTAGGGAATATATATACGGGCCTAATAAAGATGTGCCAGCACTAGCCCATGAGTTGGGGGGATTGTCAAAGGACCCTGTCCCTGTGCTCATTGGTAGGGATTTCAATCTGACCTGTGATCCCTTTCTTGTTAGAAGCCCCTCCAACATAGAACCGCATACCAGAGGAGCCAAGGCACTGGCTCAGCTCCAAAATGATATGGCCCTCACATACATATGGAGGGTCTTTCAATCCAATTGAATGGGTTTACTCATTCCACTCCCCTGTCCACAACTCCTACATCTGAATTTATTGTTTGTACTTCCCACATACTATTGTAACTGATCATCCTTCACAACCCTATCTAACCTTCCCCCCCCCCCAGGTCGCACTGTGGACAAGCAACTTGTTGTTCAGTGTGCCCCTCCAGTGAAACATTTCAATAAATAAATACATTTCTTGCTTACATCCCCTGATGTCACACATGTGACCCTCGAGTCCTCCGTCCACCCAATAGTTATTTCAGATCATGCCCCAGTCCAGCTAACCTTCACATGAGGCCCCCATATTTCTCTTCCCCTTCCTGGAGACTAGATCCCCTTCTTCTGAGAAACCCAGAATACCCCCCCCCTTGCTTCCAACAGGAGCCCAGTACCTTCTTTCAGGAGAACCCCATCTCAGACATCTCCTCAGGCAATACCTGCGAGGCCTTCAAAGCCACTCTGATGTGGGCTATTATGGGTTAGGCAAGTAGAAGGAGATGGAGGAGAGAACAGCCCTTGGCCAACCTAGAGGGTCAGTTGCCGGAGGCTGAAGACAGGCTCAAAATTCGGAGGTGCCCAGATCTCCACTTCCAGGCACGATGTGCGGTATCATGCTTTAGGATGGAGGCCAGTGAGCTGTTGGCCAGGAAACCTGAGGTCTCTCTCCTCTGCCTGAAGCAAAAATACTGAGAATCTGAGGAAAATGGGGAGAAAGTGCTTGCTTATAGGTTTAGGGAGTAACAAGCTGAAAGGCACATTATTGGGTTGGTGGATGCACAGGGGAAAACTCAGTCCAAAACAAAAACCATCAACCACATAGTGGCAGACTTCTATTCTACTCTGTACACCTCCTCTAGAGCTCTGAACCCATTCTACAGAACTCAAACCTTTCTATGCTCAACACCTAGCAAGCCCAAGCACTTGACTCCCCCTCATGAAGGAGGAGGTGGCCTCTACCCTTAACTCCTTAAAGAGTGGTAAGGCTCCAGGTGGGGATGGCTTCCCACTGAAAGATACAGTGGGTAATAGTAAATGGAGTCCACAGTGAAGAAAGGGGGGTTACTAGTAAGGAACCACAGGGTTCAGTACTGGGACTGGTCCTTTTTAATATCTTTATAAGCGACATTACAGAGGGACTAGAAGGAAAAGTATGTCTCTTTGCAGATGGCACAAAGGTCTGCAACAGGGTTGATATGCAAGGTAGGGTGGAAAGGATGAAAAGGGACTTGGCAAGGTTGGAGGAATGGTCAAATGTATGGCAGTTTAGATTCAACGCAAAGAAGTGCAAATTAATGCACCTGGGAGACAAAAACCCAGGGGAAGAGTACACAGTGGGGGTGAGATACTGACAACAAAAAAAATGGAAAGGGACCTGGGGGTAGTCATATCAGATGACCTAAAGGTGGGCCTGCAATGTGAGAATACAGTAAGGAGGGCTGGGGGGATACTGGGATGCATAGGGAGAGGCATCACCAGTAGAAAACAGGAAGTTGTCAGCCTTCTGTACAGACAGGTAGTTAGACCACATCTGGAGTACTGTGTACAGTTCTGGAGACCCCATCTCTGCAAAGACATAGACAGGGTGGAAGCTGTCCAGAGGAGGGCAACCAAAATGATGCAGGTTCTGCATCAGAAGACATATGAAGAAAGACTAAAGAAGCTTAAGATGTTTAGCCTCGAGGAAAGGATGGAGAGGGGGGACGTGATAGAAACTTTCAAATATCTCAAGGGAATCAACAAAGTCCAAGAGAGTAGCATCTTTCAGAAAAAGAGATGTACAAGAACAAGGGGGCACAATTTGAAGATGGGGGGACGGCTCAGAGGTAATGTGAGGAACTATTTCTTCACAGAGAGGGTTGTAGTTGCATGGAACAGCCTTCCTGAGGAGGTTGTTGAGTTAAATATAGTGGGGGCATTCAAGAATGCATGGGATAGACAAAAGGCAATTATATTGGGACGTAGGAGAAAGGTGGCTGTTGGTTAACTAGGATCTGCTACTTATCCATTAGGTAGGGAAATGGGCAGACTAGGCGGGCCAAGCAGTCCTTATCTGCCATCAAATTCTATGTTCTATGTTTCTATGTTAAAGTCTGGCAACTCCTGCATCACACAATCTCTCTGATCCTTTGCAAGGTCTACACTGAAACCCTGGCAGTTGGGGGCCTCCCTCCTTCCTTTCAAGAGGCTGTTATTATCATCCTCCCCAAGAAGGGGGAAAATCCCCTTTAAGCCCCTAGTTACTGAACCATTTCATTGCTGAATGCAGATGGCAAGATTCTGGCCAAAATACTTGCCAACAGACTTAATCCCCTACTAACAAACATTATCCACTCCTCCCAAGTGAGCTTTGAGAAAGGGCGCTACAGTACAGATCACATTAGGTCCCTCCTAATTTTGATCCACAGCCAAGGTGTTTTAAGTAATTTCAAGTCAAAGTATAGTAGTGATTGACTTTGAGAAGGTATTTGACTCCCTTGAGTGGGACTTTGTCCAACAGGTCCTGAAATTCATGGGATTTGGAGAGAGCTTCCAAGCATGGGTGAGGGTAATCTATCATTCCCCTATGGCAAAGATGCTGACCAATGCCGTGCTATCCCCACCCTTCCCCCTGGGTAGTGGAATGTGTCAGGGCTGCCCCCTATTACTTCTGCTATTTGTTCTGGCAGTGGAACCCCTGGCTGCAGCAATGAGACAACACCCCCTCATTAAGGGCATAGTAGTGGGAGAGGTAGAATACACCACCATCATGTATGAAGATGGCCTCCTAGTCCCCTTAGCAGATGTTGAAACCTCCATCCCCACTCTACTGTATACATTGTCCAGCTTTGCAGCTTACTCTGGGCTCTACCTCAACCAGACTAAAACTGAAGTGCTCCCTGGAGAGACAAATGTAGTCCCACGATGGCCTGGACTTTTGGCTTATGCTGGGCATCGCAAGGCACAACTTACCTAGGAATTTTAATTACCACATATCTCTCCAAGACACGGGAACTCAACTTAAAGCCTCTGTTGGTGGTTATTCAGATGGAGCTAGACAGATGGAGACCCCTGCAACTCACCCTAATGGGCAAAATTTCAGCTATCAAGATGGTTACCACCCCTAAGCTCTTATACATACTGTCCCATATTCCCTTACAACTTCATCCTTCCTGGTTCAGTAAGGTTGATGTCCCACTGGAGAGGGGCTTCCTTTAGGAGGGGAAGAAAACCTAGATATAATTGGAACAAATCATGTGCCCATTGGTCGGAGGGGGCTGGTGTTTACCATGGTTCAAAGGTTACAAATGGGCTTTTCAGGCTACCCAAACTCTTAAATGGTTCACAGACCCGGTGCTAGATGCCCCCCAGTGGATGAGTATGGTGCTGGAGTACAGTTCGGTGGCTCCCCTATACTTGTTGCTATATAATAGACTCCCTAGAGGGATTTCCCTCCACCCCACGATTTTTTGGTGGTACCTTGAATTCAGAAGTGCCATTACTGACCACACCTGTAAATCCTCCTCATCCAAATGCCCCTCTCCAGTCTCACATTGGTTGTCCCTAAAGAGAGGCCAGGTAAGTGTTATCTATGCTGCACTTAGGACCCAAATCCCGTCCCAATCCCTGGAGGCCAAAGCTAAATGGGAAGCCTCATTGAATATCTGTTTCCATTCAGGAGTTGAAATCTTGCTGGAGGCTAGCCACAAGGCCTACCCAGACCCAGGGAGTGCTTTAATTCAAAACAAGGTTTTACAGTCCTGGTACACAACCCCCTTACTACTCTACAGGGCCAAAATCATCCAGGATGCTCTCTGCTGGAGGTGCCAATCCCATTAAGGGGACTTGTTCCATATACTCTGGACCTGCCAGACCATCAGGCCACTGTGGACGAGCATCTTCTCGCTTAGTACTAAGATATTACAGAAACAGATCCCCCTTCACCGGAGATGCTACTTCTCAGCCTTTACACTAATACCCCTCAGTTCACACTGCAGGACCAGAGGTGGATAATTATTTTGGGCATGCAGACCAAAAGACTTATCCTCTGCCAGTGGAGAACACAGGCGGTCCCCTCTACTGCTGAGGTGTTAAACAACCTATTACCAATCTCTACCATGGCAAAAATACCTCATATGGTGGCAAACACCCTTCCACTGTATGAAACCTTCTGGCGCTCACTCACCACTTACCTTAAACCTCAGGAGGAGATAGGCTAGGCCAGCCTAAAGGGACCTCTCTTTCTACCTCCCCCACCACTGGCAAGGGTTGGCAATGGCTATCAAAGTCACTTTGCACCACACTGTGAAAGCACATTTGTTGACATTTGAACTAGTAGCAATCATGTCTCCAGTACTCTCTTAGATGCTTTGTCTGTGCTTTGTTTACCTCTGTTTCAGTGCAGGAATACTTCTTAAGGGGTCAAGCTCAGGCATCACTGCATATTTCCCTCCATGAATCACCTCTTTGAGCTGATACTCCAGAATTGACACTCAACACCTCTACACGTAGGCTGCCACCAGGTGGGTGGTGCAATGAACCTCAACACCCGAAATAGTCAGAGAGACAAGAAAAGTCCAAACAAGGGATCTAAGGCTATCAGAAAGAGAACAGGATGAGAGGGGACATCCCTGCCGGGTCCCTGTGCAAAAAGAAAGGGGCAGAGATAGTGGTATTGGTGAAGATGTGTGCAACAGGTGATCTGTATAGGGTAGGCACCCACTGACAAAAATGAGGGCCAAAGCCATATCTCTGAAATACTTTGTGCAGGTAGTTCCATTTGATTGAGTCAAACGCCTTAGTGAAATCGACAGCAAGGGCCTCCATAGGGATGGATGCCTGGGATGCTACCCATTTGAGATTGAGCAACAATCTGGTGTTGTCAGTGCCTGATTTGCTTTTCATGAAGTCTGCCTGTGCAGGGTGAATAATAGAGGGCAACACATCGAGCAACCTAGTGGCCAAAATTTTGACTAGCATCTTTGTGTCGATCAGCAAGAGAGAGATGGGATGACAGTTTGCACAATTCAGTGGGTCATTAGACTTTTTAGGGAGAAGGGTATTAAGTGCCTGTCTCACAGTGGCAGGAGGGATTGAGCTTTATGGGCTTCTTGAAGGGCATAAAGTAAGGTACCTGTTGTTGCAGACCCTAAAGCACGGTAAAGTTCCACCGTCATACCATCCAGGCCTGGGGCTTTCCCTGGTGCTATGCGCGGGATAAAGCTTGCCTCACCTCTATGCCCTTGATTGGGGCATACAGCCGGGTTGCTTGGGCTGGTGTCATCACTGGTGTGACTGAGTCTTAGCAGAAATGGGTTAATCCCTGCTGCAACTAGGAAAGGGACAGGGAGGAATGCGACTGATATGGGGAAGCATAAAAGGACCTCATAGTAGTGTTAATGTTTTGTGGGTCATGAACAACTTTCACAGAGGTATCTCGGAGGGCATGAATTCATGAGGAGGCTTGTTATTTGTGCAGTCTAAAGGCCAAAAGCCTGCCGCTTTTCTGACCTCCATCCCAGTAGTTATCCATCGCTCTGAGAAGAAGCCACTGTACCTTTTGATTAAAAATGGTGTTGATTTGATATTTAAAGCCAAAAATCTGATGAAGAAGAGAGGTATCCCTACCCAGAAACCGTAATGAGTGAAAACTCTGTTCCAATCCTGCAAGATCTACTTGCAGTGAGTCTAGGATCACTCTGCTAGCCCTGTTCCTAGCAGCAGAAAATGCTATGATGTGACCACACAGGACAGCCTTGAAGGCCTCCCAGACCATACCCACGGACACCTCCCCACGCGAGTTAGTGGAGAAATAATCACAGGCTTCCTGTGAGATCATACAGCGGAACTCTGGGTCTTTAAGAAGTAGGGGGCTACATCTCCACCGGATGCTTTGTGGCCGCTGCTCTATAGGAGTATAAGTGGGTGAGAACTGGAACTTGGTCAGATATTATAATGCTCCCAATTTTGTTCTCGGAAAGGCCCTGGGCTGCAGCTACATTCGCCAGCCAGAAATCAATGTGGCTGTGGGTGGCATGGACTTGGGAATAAAAGGTATAATCCCAACCCATAGGGTGATCCCTCCACCACATATCTGCTAGGCCCCACTCCTTCTGTAAATCCTGCAGTGCTGCCTTGGCTTTAGGGCGTGTTTGAGGAAGGGGATTCGATTTATCCAAAAAGGGATCAGGAACCATATTGAAATCACCCCCACCAGAATAGGAGTGTTAGGGCCCTCTGGGATCAGAGAAGAAATGGCTTGACTGTTGGCTGGAAAAAAATCAGCATGGTCTTCATTAGGGGCATATGGGCTGGCAACGATAAGTTGCCCAACTGGGGATGATAACTTAGCCACCACCCACCTCCCATGCAAATCTTTCTGAGTATCATCTACCTTCCATGGCAATGAGCGTCTCACCAAGATCTCCACCCCTTTGGATTTATTTGGGGCAGAACTGGCCCAGGATTTCTTCAGCCAGGGCACAGCTTGACCCAGGAGATGGGTCTCCTGGAGTAGAGCAATGTTCGTCTGAAGAGGTTGAAGGTACTGGAGTGCCTTTGTGCATTTAATAGGGTGATTGAGGCCCTTTATATTCCAAGAGACCAGATTGGTGCCATTGGGAGGGAGAGATGATGGGAGGGGGGGCTATATCCTCGAAAAATAGGATAGAGGGCACTTGCTCAGACCACCAGTTACAGAAGGGATTAAAGGAGTACAGGAGGTAGGAGTAGGAGGTTCCACCCTCTGAAAGCACCTCTTATGAATCTCTGGCACCAAACTGTAGAGGGCACAGTTGAATATGTACAAGCTTCAAAAAAGGAACTGGCAAATTTGAGAGACTGGAAAGCTAACAAACACACCATCTACTTCCCAGGACTTTAAGAACCCAAAGGCACCAGCTACTGTACCTCCCACGATGTTTTGAAACCAAAGGCCCCAACTAAAGATAGAGGAAAAGCAAATAAGGCCACATCAAATGCTGAAAAGTCTTTATCTCCTTTCATACATCAATGGAAAGGATTCAAAAATCAGGGAATTGCTGGATTCTAAATGTTATTCCTTCTCACAGTATTTGCAAGAGGTTGAGTAGTGGGTAGAGTCCCATAGTATGGAGGTTGCGAAAGAATGAGGACCACAGGCAAGGCAGTGGCAACCTCAGCCAACTTGGTAAAATAAACCCAGTTTCTGCACTCCAGATTGGAGCATTCTGAGAATTTACTGCAAGAACCAAGTATTTTGAGGGAGCAGATACCTCAGTGTCCTGGAAATGCTAGGGTTGCTGACCACTGGATGCTGGCACAAAAAATATTTTGGGATAAAACAATATGCTTGTGGCATGCACTACTTCATTTGTGTTCATTCCTAATCTGGTTATAAGAAGCCCAGGATTTGAATCCAAGTAATGGAAAACTAGAGTTTGAAAAGTGCTATCAAATAACCCCAAGCAGAGTAGTAGACCTGACTGGTCCCTGTACTTGGCTATTAACATTTGTCTCTGTGCTACAGTGGAATGCAGTGCTCTCAGCAGGTAGACAGACCTGTGACCTTGAAGGGGACGGCAAGAAAATACAACTGTTTCCAGATCTGAGCTCTAAGACAAGATTGCAGCAGAAAAGTTTTGATGGTGTCAAGAGAAAATTGCTGGGAGTGCAGCATTCTCTGCAGCTTAGTGAACACAGTGAA
The DNA here is from genome assembly GCA_016271365.2 of Neoceratodus forsteri. Taxonomy (NCBI): domain Eukaryota; kingdom Metazoa; phylum Chordata; order Ceratodontiformes; family Ceratodontidae; genus Neoceratodus; species Neoceratodus forsteri. The sequence continues at coordinate 1,166,531,644 of CM057454.1, forward strand.
ACTGCATGTGCAGTATGAGGGATAATGCTATACTTGCAGCAACCCACAGAACTTGACAAACTAATTAAAAAAAATAGAAACTGAGCCCCCAATGGGCAACAACAAGGATTCAGAAATGGACACTTTTTTTTTTCTTTTTTTCAATTCTGTTTTTTTTTTTTTTCTCCCTGGCCCCAGACTGTTTCCAGTGTGGGCTCTCAACTGCACCTCCATGTTGTCCTGCTGAAGACTCAGTCCTGCTATCTGGTTGCCCTAGCTCCTCTGCCACTCCCCCGGTACCTGGTACCCCGCATTTAAGCCTCCCCCACAGGGTACAACCGTCCTTCTCCCTGGATAACCTTTCTGATAATCTGGTCAGGCAATCTGGGGGTGGAGAGAGCAACGGAGGCAGCCGCCGCACTCGGTGTTAGACATGGAGGGTGGTCCCTGACCCCACCTTCAACTACCAGAGTCAAGGGTTTTTTCTATTGGAAGTTTCCCCCAGAGCTTGGACGTGCAATGACATCCAGCTCAGTGTGTGCATGCACCCACGCACACCCGAAGGATGTCCTCCACAGCTCTTCCCTCCTAAGCTGCAGCCCCCTTGCTACAAAACTCCGAGCTGCCACTAGAGGCTGCTAGCACAGTGGCTTGTGCAAGTGCCCCCTCCCCGGGAAAGGAGAGTATTTCCTAGGATGCTTGATCCTTTCCTATCCCCAATGACCCCTGATGACCCGTGTTCATTCTCGTACATGGGTCGCTGGCATGGCGTGGCGTGAGGTGTGGTGTCCAGCCCCTCAACCCTCAGCACCATCAGGCAAGCTCAGAAATGGACACTTGATGGATTCCTTACAAATATTTGGGGAGGAATGGAACGGAACGCTCTAGGATAGTTGGGGACTGACGGGCAAATGATTATAATAGTGTATCACACTTTAACAAGCTGAACTGGGCAAGGAATATACTGTAGATATGTTTTAATAATTTCTGTGTTTTACAGTATTAACACTTATCTCTAGTCTGATATTAGCTTGCATCCTGATATTAGCTTAGCCAGCAGGAAACAGGCAGCTAGGAAAAATAAAGGTTTAGACAACAAGTATTCTGAATGTGTTCCTAAATAGGTTTAAACCACTGGTAGCAAATGATTGTTGGGATGGAGTGGACCAATAATATTCATAATGTGTTGTTAAATGGGGTTTGACCACTGGAATGAACCTTGCTCAATGATGCTCGCCTGAATAAATAAAGATTTGATGATAATGATGATGATGGAATCAAATGATTATTTGGGTTGAAGATTTGCACCACTAAAATTTGGATTGTGTTATTAAAGATCTTAGACCACTAGCATCAGGTGATTTTTTGAAAGGAAAAGGGCTAACAATCACTGGATTCTGGACTAACGTATAATGCCAGGGATTGCTTATTGGGGGAAGAAGTTAGTATAAGCTGCAAATAGGCCTGAATAAGGAGCTGACTTATTAGTGCACAATTAAGAGGTGACTCGCTACTGCATGGTGCAGAGGTGTGGAAACAGGATCACAAGGGAATACCACAAGACCACACTCAGAGTGCAAAGGGGAGAGGAAAACAGCAAATAAGAATGAATTATACTAGATGCAGGACAAGACAGGGGAAGGGGAATCTTATAATTGGAAGGGAAGTTTCAGAAGTGTGCAGGGGAACAAGCAGAATTGTGGGGTGTGACAGTTGTGAGACAGTGGTGTTTGGAAACACTGAGGAGAGTAGGAGTGTCCAATGTGTATAAGATTTAGTGAATTGAAGGTGGAGATACACACTCTGAGGGTAGAGGTTGTGAGATTGGGGCAGGTTACAGGGAGGGGGAATTATAGCTGCAGGGATTTCGGAGTGCTGGAGGGCTGGCATCAGGGAGGAATGGGGGGTCTAAAGGAGAGGAGAGAAAAGAAGGGTAGAAGAGAAGAGATGTGGACATGGAGGAACAGGGGCCAATCAGGGTGCTGGGGTATATGATAGGTGGCAGGATGTGAGAAGGAGGGGGAAGGAAGATCATAAGTCAGGTACTCGGAGACCTGCCAGTACATGGACACCTGGGGGTAGAAGAGCATCCACTGAAGAAGGCATTAGTGTGTCAAACAGATTCACAGCTTTGTCAGATAGGATAGACCAGGAGTACCATGGGGAGATGGAGGGTCATGCAAGGAATGGAAATGGAACAGGGAAGGGCAGAGGGGAAGAGGGACAAAGGCAAAGATAAAGGGGAACAGGTAGGGCAGAGGGTACATGCAGAAAAAGGAAGGGAAAGAGGAGGTTTTGGGTGAAAGAAGAAAGGAGGCATCAGATGAAGAGGACAGCATAAGGGGGAAAGGGGGTACTGGAGAAGCAGAAAGGTAGAAATGGGGAGCACAAGACTAGGAGGAAGGAGAGGGTTTCACAAGAGAAATAAAGAGAGAAATGGGAGACAGAAGGCGGAGGAAGCCAGGGGGGATTTAGGCAGGAGGAAAGAGAGGGAGGAGAGGAATTCAGCGGAAGTAATGAGACCAGAAACACTGACAGAGGTAACACGGGGGTCAAGCTGCCAGGATGGCATATGAGGGTATGATTAAGAGAGCGGTGGGGGGAGAGGTTATGACAGGAAAACTCTTGTATTCAAAAGCAGTAGCTGGAGTAGGGAAGGAAGAGAGTGGCAATGGTTTTTGGGGACTCCATCATCAAGGGGATACATTGGGGCAAGAGGAGGGGGAATCGCAGGAGGTGATCAGTCTACTGTGAACCTGGGATGGAGGCAGGGAGGGCAATGCAAAAATCTGAGTATGCAAGGGGGTTGGGGGCAGATCACAGCTAGTCATTCATCTGGGGACTAATGATCTGTTGTTGGGCAAAGGTGTGGAGGAGGTACAGACAAGATTTAGGATGCTGGTGTAACCCCCCCCAACACCAACACTACTTAGCTACAGTTAGCTACCCCTGGCGCCCATAACTGGGTACAATGGACTCTAATACATTAAGACAATAGGTACCACCCCTAGCTTTAGGAATGTATATCAGGCTCATTACTTTAGAGATCAAGGGGTAGGGATGTACAAAAGCAAAAATGACCTATAAGGTATCTACAAAAACTAGGTCCTGGGGAGGTAACTATTTGCTAGGGCTATGCTAGACCTAACTTCAGAAGGGGTACCCAATAACTCCACACAAGAAGCAATAACGTAACTGTCCAAACCATAGTTGGAGTTCTAGAGTGTGACTTTATTCCAAAAGCAAAGGTGGACCCCCAGGGTTCACACATCATGGCACTAGGAACTTGCAGAACAACAAATCAACTGAATCTGACAGAAACCTCTTTGTATTCCCACACTGTAGGGCATTGAAAATCTTGTACTTGTATTCCTATCTAGCATAGGACATTGAACATTTCTTCCAGTGGCACTGGCCACAAATGAAAACACATTTTCCATGGAATGCTTGCACTTTGTTTCCCACATGTCATAGGATATTGAACATTGCTTCAAGTGGCACTGGCCACAACTGAAATCATACATTTGCTAATAACTAGCACAACCCACATCATGGAATAAAGTTCTCTTCAGCCATTTGGCCATTTGACTGAAGTAACCAGGCACCCTTACTGAACCTGTAGTAGTGAACTGGTTACTCCAGATGGGGGTCTGTCCACCCTTTGCTCCCAAATCCATACCCAGCCATTCTTCAAAGTTACACCTTTAATATCTTGAACACACTTAGAAAATGCTTAAATTGAATTAACTTTGGCATCCAGCATTTAACACTCTACTCTGGTATATAAAGAAATTAAGTCCTGAACAATGTGATGTAGTCAGTCCTCTATACAGCATATGTCAGTCAACTTTAAATGAGAACAGCCTCAAACTTCTGAAGTCACAGAAAAGTTGTGCATTTCCCTTTTAGTCAGAGAACGCAACATCACAGGTACTTGCTGACTGCAGCAAAAGTCAAATCCTACTCACTGATAGTCATTTCACGCAGCCTCAGAACATACTGGATCAAAAAGGGGATTACCCCTTGGACCCACTGACTAGCAGTCCTTTTCACCCTCCAGGGATGAAAGTCAAGAAATCCTGCTGTATATAATGGTATCTGCCACTTCTCTTGGAACATTGAAGAATTACTAGGACTATGGTAAGAATTCAGGGCAATCAACTCAGAGCCCTCAGCTGAGCAGTTCTCACTCCTACCACTTCAAACTATGACTTCCAACTGACTACTGAACACTCAACATTCTAACCACCCCAGAGCAGCTGTCCACACAGTGGGGCTTATGCTGCTATGAGAGTTCTAAATGACATAATCACTCTTCTCTCAAACTATCTGAGTAAGCAATGATGTCGTAATGTAGGAAACCCCTAATGAGCTTCCTACCAGCTGCCTGCTACCTTCCTAACGCTAATATTGAAAGGATTCTAGTAACCCCAGGAGACTGGGTGGTTACACTCACCACAACCAGATGAATGACTGTCCACAGTCATATCTCTATCTGGCACTAGGCCATCCTACCCTCTGTTACCTATGAGAATTAGCACTATTTCTTCCCTACCATGTGTCAGGCACAGGCAGGCAACACTAAAGGAAAAGAGACTGGTTGATGAAACTTCACCCCCATCCTATGCTCTATCTATGGATTCTTAGTGGCTCCAAGAAAACTGATTGAAGCATGCCATAATAGACAACACTGGTGATCCAATCTGGCTTAGGACCACCAGCCTGTCTATCCCCCTAGCCCGCTGGGGAAAATCTATTTGGCTTTTACTACCTACCAGGGAAACCTATCCCCCAAACTTCCCAGGGTACCTGTGAACAACAAAAGGAAACATAACTACATTGTATTACATTTCCCCAAAATCCACACCTGTGAAGAAAAACATGTTAACACCCTGTTAACCATAAACACTTCTAAAAACACTAAGGAAAGGGAAACTCGGATGAGCTCCAACATGGATACATGACGGGAGTCTGACAAAAATTTTGTCGAACGCCCCGTCAGCAACACCGGCAGGTTGACCGCATTCTGCAGTCAGCTGCGTGTTCGCACTTTGTTCTCTTGTTTTCTTCGGGGGACTTCACTCCCCAAACCTCCTACATGGGGGGCTGCACCCCCCACACTCCCCCACTTAAGGATTATCAACTCCAGTCAGAGCTGATTGGGGGGTGCAGGACCCCCAACAGACAACGCCGGGTTTCAGCAGATCTCCCACCACTGATAGGCACTGTAGTCATTGTGGGGGACCTTGCTGGCGAAATGTCACTGTCGGGAGTGGGGGGGATAACCACTCCAACATCCTCTTCTTTTTTTTCTTTTCTTCCTCAGGAACACCTGCAAGAGAAGAAAAACACAAAAAAACACATTTTGCGTTCCACATAGTGCCTTAACCTCTACCTAACATTAAAGAACCCCCAAAAAACATATTTTTAATAAAAGTATAAATGTAAAAAAAAATAGAAAGAAGACATTTATACAACACTTTTGGGGATGGGAGGCCCTACAATGTCCCAACTAGTGGCAATATCATTGTTGTCCATAGACATCCTCAATTAAAGAGTCTCTCCTAGGTCAAAGCCTGTGGAAGAACAATTCTTGGACAGGGCAGGGCCTGTTTAGCACTGCAATCTGTGGGGAGAGTCTTTAATGAAAATTAAAGTTCCTTGGATAGTCTTCAATGTAGGATGTGTTGTGCAAAGTCAGTTAATGTAAATAAAAAAAGATGGGTATTACCAACTCCTTGAAGGAAGAATGAAAATCGTCTTGCTCTGTGAGCTGTGGACCTTCTCCCTGCAGACCGGATGCCATCTTTGGATACTGCTGGTATGATGTACTCTGGAAACAAATGATGAAACAGGAAAACTGCTGGATTGATGTCTTCTGAAAAAACAAATGATGAAATAGGAAAACTGCTAGGCTTATGTCCTCTGGACGGCCAGATGATGGAACAGGAAAACAGCTGGGCTGACGACTTTGGATACACCTGAAAAAATACTGGAATGTCACATGAGCTGCATCTTCTTGCATAGATACTGTTGCTTATATAGAAACATAGAATTTGACAGCAGATAAGGACTGCTTGGCCCACCCAGTCTGCCCATTTCCCTACCTAATGCATAGGCTGCAGAACCTAGTTAACCAACAGCCTACTTCCTCCTACCCCCCACTAGAATTGCCTTATGTCTGTCCCATGCATTCTTGAATTCCCCCACTGTTTTTGAGTCCACTACCTCCTCAGGAAGGTTGTTCCATGTATCCACAACCCTCTCCGGATAAAAAATGTGGCTGGACAACAGGACAGAAAGGGTAGTAGTAAACAGAGTCCACAGTGAAGAAAGGAGGGTTACTAGCGGGGTACCGCAGGATTCAGTACTGGGACCGGTCCTTTTTAATGTCTTTATAAGTGACATTGCAGAGGAACTGGAAGGAAAAGTATGTCTTTTTGCAGACGACACGAAGATCTGCAACAGGGTTGATACAAAAGATGGAGTGGAAAGGATGAGAAGGGACTTGGCATGGTTGGAGGAATGGTCAAATGTATGGCAGCTTAGATTCAATGCAAAGAAGTACAAAGTAGTGCACCTGGGAAACAAAAACCCAGGGGAAGAGTACACATTGGTGTGTGAGTTACTGACAACAGTAATAATGGAAAGGGACCTGGGGATAATTATATCAGATGACCTAAAGGTGGGCAAGCAATGTGAGAAGGCAGTAAGGAAGGCTGGGGGGATACTGAGATGCATAGGGAGAGGCATCTACAGTAGAAAACAGGAAGTTGTTATCCCTCTGTACAGATGGTTGGTGAGGCCCCATCTGGAGTACTGTGTGCAGTTCTGGAGACCCCATCTCCACAAAGAAGGACTTAAGGAGCTTAATATGCATATCCTTGAGAAAAGAAAGGGGGGGGACATGATGGAAACTTTCAAGTACCTCAAGGCAGTCAATAAAGTTCAAGAGGGTAGTATCTCACCCCCCCCATTGTGTACTCTTCTCCCATTCCTCCAACCTTGCCAAGTCCCTTTACATCCTCTCCACCCCAACTTCTGTATCAACTCTGTTGCAGATATTTGTGTCGTCTGCAAAGAGACATACTTTTCCTTCCAGTCCCTCTGCAATGTCACTTATAAAGACATTAAAGAGGACCGGTCCCAGTACTGATCCCTATGGTACCCCACTAGTAACCCTCCTTTCTTCAGAGTAAACTCTGTTTATTATTACCCTCTGTATCCTGTTGTCCAGCCAATTTCTAACCCAGGCTACCACCTTGGGACCCACTCCAAGGCTGGCTAAGTTGTATATTAATCTTTTGTGTGAGACTGTGTCAAATGCCTGCTAAAGTCTAGGTAGGCCATGTCCACTGCCCCTCCCTGGTCTACCACATTGGTCACCCAGTCAAAGAAATCCATTAGATTCGTCTGACTTGATCTTCCTGCCGTGAATCCATGCTGCCTTGGGTTCTGTGCCCCATTGGCCTCTAGGAACTCAGCAATTCTTTCCGTTGGAAGTGATTCCATCATTTTCCCTACCACTGAGGTCAGACTGACAGGTCTGTAGTTTCCTGCCTCTGTCTTGCTCCCACTTTTGTGAAGGGGGGAATCACAACTGCCCTCCTCCGGTACTACACCATCCTTCCACGATTTGTTAAAAAGGGTAGTCAGTGGTGTCACTAATTCTACCCTTAGTTCTTTTAGAATTCTTAGGTGAATCCTGTCAGGCCCCATTGCTTTGTCCACCTTCAGTTTTAAGAGTTCTTTCAGGACCCTTTCTTCTGTGAATGGACTGGTATCGACCTCCCTATCCAGAGTGCTTCTATTCTTTGATTTAGGTACGTCCCCCTCCTCTTCTTTTGTGAATACTGAGCAGAAGTATTCAGTCAGTATCTCTGCTTTTTCACTGTCATCCTCTGCCCACCCTCCTTTCCCTTTAGTAAGTCTCACTATCCCTTTCTTCATCTTTCTTCGCTCCCTAATGTACCTATAAAAGGTTTTATCCCCCTTCTTAGCTGGGTTGGCTATCTTTCCCTCAGTTTGGGCTTTTGCTATTTTGACTGCCTTGCCCACTTCCTTCTGCTTTAACTGGTACAGTTCTCTGTCCTGCTCCTTCTGTGTTTCCTTATACTTCTTTAATGCTACCTTTTTTTCCTTAACCTTCCTCACCACCTCTTTTGAGAACCATAGTGTTTTTTTCCTTTATTTTGCTTTGTTGATTTGCTTCACACAAAGGCTTGTTGCCTCTATGATGGCTGTTTGGATGATAGGCAGTGGCCTGCCTCTGCTCGCTTCCTGTAGGCATGCTGGGCATATTCACAGGGAGTGGCACCATTAGGGTAGTACCACTCAGGGTATGGGTTGAGGACTATGACCCCATCTGGGTGTTCCAAGTTGGTGTTGTGAAATGTCTCTTGCCCAGCCCCATTCACAGTTTGCACAGTGTCGGTGAACAGAGTTCTGCCCAATCTCCAGAATCTTAGGTGATCACTGATGATTTTGTCCCTTACACATTTTGGTGCCTCTGGGTGCAAATTCTTACTTGCTTCTTCCATTAGGCAGGACTGCCTGTTCTGTTTGATTTACTCCCAGACTCAGTGAGGAAAGGTAGGAAAGGACTTCCCATATGTGGTGTCAGCCATCCTACGAATCAGTCTTTCCTCCTTAATACTATTTACTAGTCTGCTGCCCATGGCCTGGTTTGAGGGTGGCCAGTCCTGGTCGAGCCAGTGTCTCAGACTTGAAGAATTAAATAACTTGTCCCCCACTGTCTCTGTGGAAAATTGCTAGAGCCTTCTCCAACTTTCTCTGGCTCCACAGAGGCAAGTGCTTGACGTGACTCACAGTAGCCCTCAAAATGAAGATACTGCTCTTAATTCTCCTCTTTCTCACTCATGATCTGTGCCCACGAGTGACAAAATGTCCTCACTCCTGAGACATTCCATTCGCTACTGGGTGCAGAGGTAGAGAACCTCCCAGTCCAGTGTCTTTTTTTAAATTGGTATTTTATTGATTTTCCCCTTTATCTTCTGTACCCAGGACCCCATCAGACAAATACGTGTACGTGCGTGGAGGCACACCCACATGCTGGGTACTGGTCTGGCCATTTCCACTCCACCTCTGGCTATTGCCAATACACCCTTGCACCTACACTTCCCACCAGACCTTCACTCAGTGAGAGAGGAACTACAGAGGGTGCGGGCATCCACCTAGGAGGGAGAGCCACTTTTTGGCCGCTTAATCCCACTCAGTCCCTCCCTCCCCCATGCCAGCTCACAGATGACCAGAGGTCATTCTCAAACCCAGGTTACCGGCACAGTGTGAGGTAAGGCATCCAACACTTCAGCCCTCAGTGTCACCGAGCCATCTCCACTTCAGTGTCTCTTGTACTTTGTCCTCCCCCTCTGGGCTAGGACTTGGACCCTAATATCACCAATCCCTCTGTTGCACTGTCCATTTGGGACATAGGTGTGGAAACTTCTCTTTTTTCCTACCCTTGCAGTGGGTCAACAATCTTACTTGCTCTTGCCATAACACACTCTGTAGAACTTTCCCCAACAGGTTCAACCTGGTGCTGTGTGCTGCTACTGCTGCAGGCAGGGTCTTCTGCCTAGGTCCACATGGGAGCCAATCGAGTTCTTGTTGCCATCTCTGGTGCTGCACCCCTGCTCATTCCAATCTTCACAAGACAGTCTGAGCATTGAGGTATCAAAATCACATCCCTTCCAGCCTTTAGACAAAGAATATATATATATATATATATTTTTTGTGCTTCCCACCATTGGTGCCTTCTGCCCAATCATGGACCCTCAGCTGCAACTCCCACATCAGCCACCCTCCTGATACCCCCTGTCTTACCCCCCAGGGCAGAGTCGCAGCACCTGAACCCCTCTGAGAGTGCCACAATTGACAGGGTAGGGCGGGAGTTGGCCTGGGAGCTAATTGCTTGTTAAATAAAGTGATTGCTTGATTGCAGCCGGGGCGAGCGTCATCCAGGCAGTGGGTGGCAGGCTTTCTTGGTGTTTGCAAGAGCGGGGGGGTGCAGTGATGACCAGCGTCCACCCTGCCCTCTGAACATGCTTGGTGTCAGTGCAAGTAGTACACCCAGCCTCTGCACCGACACACTCCCAACCCTCTCCCCCTGGAAAAGGAGAGCAGTCTATGGACGCTCAATCCTTCTCCCTCCCAGCCATCCCTCTGGTATCCCAGGATCGTTCCTGAACCAGGGTCACAGCGTCAGAGGTCAGTGCCCTGCCCCTGCTACAATGGTTCAGCCCTACACAATACATATTTGTACTAGATAGCCAGGAATTGCTACACCCGGAGGCAACCTTTCACCATAGAAGACCCTCTCCATCTCTCTCAGTGCTGCCACCTCCTCAGTTATCATAGCTCAGGCATGATTCAGATAGCGGGGTTTTCCCAAAGCCATGTCTGAAAGCAAACACAAAAACATTTTGTTACTGAATTGCTCACTAGTCATATATTGTCTCACAAAATGGCTCCCTGCTGATGTATGTACATTGCTGACCCTGCCCTGTAATGGCATCTAACTTTTCTTGTGCACTGAAATCTGTTCAACTTGCTGAAAACTGTGTTTCTGATCTTTCTGGCTACTGAAATTAAATTAAGCTGCAGACAGTTTCTCTGCTGGTACATTTCTGCACATTCATAGGAATTTTTAAACTGGTAACCAGACTTTGCAATCCACATAGCTTATTGCTGCTTCTTGCTTGTATCTTTCATCCTCTATTGTACCTTTATTGCCTTTTTTTTTTACCTCTAGGACCATGGAATATATATTATTAGAAAATGGGCACCAGAAAAGCTTCATTCTGATTGGCTAAACACCCTTGTACCCAGGCTGTTATTTCTTAATGCCACCCTCAAAATAACAAGTTCCTCCTGGCAGCACCCATTACCATCTAGTATCCCTGTGCTCATACCCTGATAGCTGTAATTTTTTACTGTTTGCTTACCGAGAGAGCGAGCTACAGCCTGCCCGAAGTACATAGTCTCAGTCCTCAATACAGTTCATAATAACGAAATACAAAAAGTAACAAGTATTTAAAAAATATAATCTTCTTTTCTTGTTGTTGTTTGCTAGTCAGCCAGGCTTGATTCAGGGCCTCCATTCCTCTACGCACTGTCACAACTGCCGCTACCCGGCAGCACAACTCCATCTCTACCAGCAATTCAAAACTCCCACTCCTCAGTTAAGAAACTATCCACCGGTACTGCAACCTTCATATTTTTAAACAAAAACTAAATACCTCCTTTTTTTATCCAGAGGTCATCGCCCGACTTCCGTATCCCCGGATAGCGTGTCACAAGACACTGAGTCATTCTCGCTTCACACCCAAGTCTCTCGCTCTCTGGTCTCACTCAGACAACCAAACCCACATTAATCCACGTAGCATGAATACATAACGGGGATGACAAAAAATTATAACTAACAATTCACGGAGTAGAGCTATCCAAAACTGACACTCCAACTTAATAAAAAAAAAAAAAAAAAATCACAAACAGCAGCACCCTCTAGTGGTACCAAATGAACTACAGCAAAGTACCAAAGGGCCTATTTTACACAACCCAACATTTCTATTAATTTTTATGTTGGCTCGCACTTGCGCGCTAGCCAACATATTGCATTAGTAGCAGATTTGGAGGCGCAGTCACTGTTGGGCGAATGCAGGGCATGCATCAGTAGGTGCGTCCCTCATTCCCCAATAAGCCAGCATGCAGGTGCCACACCAAGAATACATAATGTGATGAGCACATCTAAGGCAAGGTCTGCTGCAATGAGGGCAAAGCTCATCATATGCAGTGGCACCTCCTGACGTGCCTTTCCTGGTGAAGCATTCTATAAATGTGACAGCAGTGACTGCTGCCACCGCCTGCCACAGTGCCAATTTCGGGGGTGCCCAGTCCCCCTGTTGGCATGCCCTGACCCTTCTTGTGCCAATGGGGGAGCCCACTGTCCATCAGAATAATGCCCCCCATTTGTTGTGTGCTGAGGGGAGTGCCCAATCCCCTTCGGCTGTAGCCCCCCCCTTCAGTTTGTGCTGACAGGGGTGCCCAATCCCCCATCGGCTAACGACCCCAAACACTCGGGTAACATGCTGGGAGCCCACCCCAGCATGCCAAATGTCCTGCAATTTTTTTTTTAAACCTGTAAAAGAAGAAAATGGTCCCTCATGGTCTCCCCCACTTCGTTATGTGCCGGTGGGGGTGCCAAATCACCCATCAGCTAGCCCCCCCAAACAGTCAGGTGGCATGCTGGGAGCCCATCCCAGCATGCCAAATGCCCCTAAAAAAAAAAAAAAAGTCCTGCAATGTTTTGTTTTTTTTTTAAACCTGTAAAAGTAGAAAACAGTCCCTTGCGGTCTGTCCGGCTCCTTCCCCAGCTCGCGCCCACCCTCTGCGCACCCTGCCTCCTCACTCCCTTCCTTCACCCCATACTTACCTCCGGAGTCTGGCACAATGATCTTTGGTGGACCGGGAACACGTCAGCCCTCTTCAAAGCCGACCGCGAACTCAAGCAATGCCGGTAAACTGTATAACGGCATAAATAGGATTTTTTTCAACTTTGGTGCATATCTCAGGCATTTTTAGGAATACTGGCACCAAATTTTCAACATGGGGTTATTGGGGCCCCTCCTCATAAATTCAGTCTCTGTCATGGCATTACTCTGTCTCGAAAGGTGATTTCCCGGTCACTGTGCGGAATCACCTTTTGGGACTGATTAACAAAAGGACAGTGCCACTGTTCATGAGGTGGGCTATCAAAAAGCCTATGTTGCAAATTTGGTGAAAAAAATCAAAAAAATGACTGTTTTAAGAACGTGCATTGCGTAGTTTCCACGCACGCTCGTAACTTCGTGAATTTGTAATATTTTCACTCGAGATTTTCAACATTGGCATTTTTCCACACCTCCTTATCAACAGTACAACTGTCATTTTACATATCCTGGCCAAAATTGTTTTCGCACTTTCGGCGCAGAATAGCGTGGTCTCTCTGCGAAGTCCATTTTCGGGACAGTTTGAGAAAATGACAGTAACACTGTTCATGAGCAGAGGTCCTAAAATGCATATGTTGAAAATGTGGTGATGAAAGTCCATAAAATGACTCTGTTACAAGCATGCGTTGCACAGTTTCCATGCACCCTTGTAACTTTACAGATTTGCAATATTTTCAAGCCAGATTTTTAGCATTGACATTTTTTCACACTTCCTTATGAACAGTACAGCTGTCATTTTTCACATCCTGCCCAAAATGTGATTTTGCACCTGTGGCGCAGAATGCCGTGGTCGCTGTGGGAAATCAACTTTTCGGACAGATTAACAAAATCACAGTGCCACTGTTCATGAGGGGAGGTCCCAAAATGCCTATGTTGAAAATATGTCTCTTCAGGGTGGGGGTGAGGTTGGCATCAGTTCAATACTTCACTGCCATTCCTATTATGCATCTCTAACTCCTGCACTATGAATGCCAATGACAGTGAGACAACATTCGACATTGACAAATGCTTGTTAATAATATTTTACAGTCTTTTCGTAAAATCATTATAAAAAAATGTAAGCCCATTTTCTAAGTGTAATAATATCCTCCATGGTGGGTGTTATGGGCTATAACAGACCTTCCAGGGTCTATAAGGCCCTCCACCTGTGGTGTTGGGCTTCATTATGCCCCAGGGCGGTCTGTTATAGCCCAATAACGCCCACCCTGTCGGGTATTATTACTTACTTTACCAATGTACTATGTTACTTGCAACTCTCTTAACCTGTCTCTCTCATTTGTAATTGTACTGCAATGTATGTGTATCTGTTAACCCTTGTATTTTTGACTTGTACCCTCTTGGGTCATGCCTGAAAACAGGCAGTTTGCCTAGTGCACTTACCTGATTATCAAAAGCTAATAAATAAATAACTAGTTCAGGAAAACTCTATTTACACCTGCTCAAAGTAACCTGTAAGACCCAAAGTCTTTCTTTGCACAGTGTTGAGTGTTGCCTGTTCTGCATCCCGCATATGCAACTCACAGTCCAACTGTTTAGAAAATGCCCTGTTGCTGAACACATTCCTCAATGCTCACAGTCTATACTCAGAAATTTCTGTTTGTTGTACCTGTCTTCACATTTTGCATTCCTTCTTTGCACATAAATCACATTGCTTGCAAACAGGTTCAGCTGACTTGTCAGTTACACACAGTTTGTTCGCTTAGTTATTTACTCACTGTATTCAGTAGCTGGTTCCCTCAGATGGAAAATGTCAGCCTGCTGCCAATTCTAGGAAGGCCTCAGGGTGAAACGGGCTGGCGTGCCCACTGATCATAGCCAAGAACACTTCAATCACTCTCCAGTCGGTCAGACAACAGGTTGAGCCTGAAATTACACTGTACTAGTCTGTTTACTAAAGTTTAGAACACTCACAAGCTCCTCAATGGTTGACCCTGGTCTAACTAGCTCGCTTGCCACTCTCTCTCTCTCTCTCTCTCTCTCTTCTCTGCAAACACTCTGCAGCACACAGATGCTGGCTAGGAGCGGGACCGGATGCTGCCACACCAGTCACTTGTTGCTGTGCAAATGAGCACCTTTCTCACCTCTCTTGCTCTTCCTTCATGGTGATCATTGAGCAGGAGCAAATTTAAACTGCAAACTGTAACTTTTTTCTTTGGCTGCAAGTTTCAGCAGCTGGAGTGCCTTTTTGAACATTTTTGCATTCATTTGTGTGCATGCTCAAGGAACGTTTTATTATAGTATGACTTTTTGGAGGTATTTGACCCTCCTATCCAATGCAGTGCTCAGTGCAGCAGACGTGACCATACCGCACCAATAGATGGCATGCTGCATATGACAGCAGTTCGTCTGCAGTGGTCTTTACTTGAAAGAAAACCACCGCTGCAATCAGCGGTGGTAACGTGTGTGCATTAGCATATTGACATCACCCACGGCTGCTTGAAATCCCTCCCACTTCCTCCCTCTGCTGCTGTCCTCCCCACTCCCTTGTTATTGCCCTCCCCCAATGCTGTGTGCCAAGGGGGGTACCCAATCCCACTCAGCTCAGGCATCCCCCCAAGCACACGGTATGGCTGACTGAGATGCCCAATACCCGTCAGTTGCAGCGCCCCCAGCAAACACCCAGGTGGCATGCTGGGAGCTCACCCCAGTGTGCTCATGCACCCCCCCCAGCATACTGTATGGCCAACAGGGATGCCCATTCCCCATCGATGCCAGCTCTCCTCCCAACAAACACCCAGGTAGCATGCCAAAAGCCTCCCACATTGTCATTTTGTTTTTTGTTACCTGTGAAAACAGAAAACGGTCCCTCACTGTCTCTGGGGCCCTTCCCTCAACCCACACCCACCCTCTGTGCACCCCCCTCACCCCGTACTTACCTCCAGAGCTTGGCATGACGATCTTTGGTGGAGCAGGAACATGTCTGCACCTTTCAAAGCCAACTGAAAACTGAAGAAATGCTGGTAAGCTGTATAATGGCATACATGTTTTTTTCTAAAATTATGTGGGTATCTTGGCCATTTTTGCGAATTTTGGCACCAAATTTTCAACATGGTGTTCTTGGGACGCCACCTCATGAAGTGAGTCACTGTCATGTCATTATTCAGTCCTGAAAGGTGATTTTGCTGTCACTGTGTGGAATCACCTTTCAGGACCAGTTAATGAAACGACAGTGTTGCTGTTCATGAGGTTGGCTCCCAAAAAGCCTGTGTTGCAACTTTGGTGAATAAATTCAAAAAAATGACTATGTTACAGGCGTGCATTGCGCTGTTTCCACGCACACTTCTACCTTCATGAATTTGTAATATTTTCACTCCAGATTTTCAGCATTGGCATTTTTTCACACCTCCTTATGAACAGTGGAAATGTAATTTTTCATATCCTGGCCAAAATGTGTTTTCGCACATCCGACGCACAATGGCGAGGTCGCTATGGGAAATCAATGTTTGGGACAGATTATGAAAACCACAGTGACACTGTCCATGAGCAGAGGTCACAAAAAGTCTATGTTGAAAATCTGGTGACAAAATTCCAAAAAATGATAGTGTTATGCGTGTGCGTGCGCAGTTTCCAAGCACACTTGTAACTTTGAGAATTTGTAATGTTTTCACTCCAGATTTTCAACAGTGACATTTTTTCTTACCTCCTTATGAACAGTACAGCTGTCATTTTTCACATCCTGGCCAAAATGTATTTCTGCACATCTGGTGCACAATGATACGGTCGCTGTGCGAAATCAACATTTGGGACAGATTAAGAAAAACATAGTGCCACTGTTCATATGCAGAGGTCACAAAATGCCTATGTTGAAAATTTGATGAAAGAAGTCCATAAAATTTCCACATACTCTTGAAAGTTTGAGCATTTTTAATATTTTCACTCCAGATTTTCAACATTGTCATCTCTTCACACCTCTGTATGAATAGTACAGCTGTCATTTTCATATCCTGCCTGAACTGTGTTTTCACACACGCGGCGCAGAATGGCACGCTCGCTAAAGGAAATAAATGTTCAGGACAGATTAACAAAATCACAGTTCCACAGTTCATGAGTAGCTGTCCAAAATGCTTTTATGAGGTGGGGAGTCACAAAAAGGCCATGTTGAAAATTTATAGTGCAAATACCAGCAAACACCCAGCGCGTTAAGCTTTCTAACTATAACATTCCACCCTGTACAGACTGACAGGCATCAGAGGTGTACTTTTGGATTGCCAGCTGTAGTGCTCACACTATTCCACCCCCATCCTCACCCTTCAGCCAGTGACAGGCATAGAGGTGTGCCTTGGACCCCAGAGTTCACCCCATTCTCCTATGATGCACCCATTTTAGCATATCTCCTTATGGAATGGGGTGACTGTAAAGCCGAATACCCCAACACACGCCTCAACACTTGTCAGTGTCTGCAGGATAGGGTGAGGTGAAACGGCTTGAACATTATGGTTGATGATCCAAACACACACCCCAATGCCTGTCCATCTCTGCAGGGTGGGGGTGGGGTTGCCGTTACTTCAGTACGTCACTGCCATTCCTATTCTGCTGCTGTCTAACTCATACACTTCCAATGGTAATACCAGCAAGCAAACATTCGGCATTGACAAAAGCTTGTTAGAAGTGCCAGTGTTACAGCAATTGACGAATACAGTTGCAGTGGATGCTGCAAGTAACTGCTGTATCGGGAGTCTGTGATGTGGGCATTTCAAAACTTGCCACACGCTCACTCTCAGTACAAAACTACACAGGGGCAAGCCGACGGTGCTTAACATAATGAGCATAAAAATAAATGTGAACTCTAAACAGTATTACATACAAAATACACACACACAAATGTCACTGTTTCTTATTTCTAACTTATTTAACATTTAATTTCAAAAGACAACTGTTTCCTATCAATGAAAATTAAACTTTGCACTAATAAAGGTATGTGTTTCCCCAGTGTTCTCAGGTTCTACCTCACTGTTTGATGACGTGTCTCATATTATCCCCCATTCTGACCGTCAGTATCCCTTATTTTGAAGACAGACAATTAAGATGTACGAGGCTGAATGTAAATGAGATGCAAGAGGAGTTGCAGAGAGGTACTCTGTTGGGACTTGGGTACTGAAGAAACATATGGCTACAATTAAGTGAGGCCTGCATAAATGCCAACCACCACCCAAGCTATAAAAAGCAAACATTTGGCATTGACGAATGCTTGTTACTACAGTTTCTGGACATTTTCTCTAGTGACTCCCCCAATTTGCATACTAAGTACATGAAACTTTCAGGGCACATATCTGAGTCTGTTCCTTGAAGTCTGCAAACTTGAAAACTGCAATTTAAAAGTTCTTAAAGCACTCTTTGATGTAGAGACTGGGACACACATTTCAATGCTTTACTTTGCATTACTAGTTGAAAACACACAAGCAGCATTCTGTGCTTTTATGTACTGGAAGGCACAAAAGCAGCACATTTGGGTGGCATTTTCTGGGCACAAATCACTTGCCCAATCCTTTCTTTTTATTTGGGCTACACCACTACCAGACAGAAAGATGCTAGACATACCCTCAGCAACACATTTCTGGTTGTCTTCCCAAATTAAACATAATCAGATGAGTCCCAATTTTTTGTAATTCCCACCCCTTACTACTTTACACAGTTAGCTACCCCTGGCACCCATAACTGGGAACAATGGACTCAGATACATTTAGACAATTGGTACCACCCCTCGATTTGGGTATGTATACCAGGCTCATTACTTTAGAGATCAAGGGGTGGGGGTGTACAGAATCAAAAATGACCTCTAAGGTATCTACAAAAAACAGGTCCTGGGGAGAGAACTTTTTCATAGGACTATGCTAGACCTAATTTTTTTACCTTTATTTTTTACCTTTGTTTTTACCAAGAGATAACTTCTGGAGGGGTACCCAGTATCTCTGCACAGGAAGCAATAACTACAGTACAGTAACTACAGCAAACGCCAGGGAACAGGAGCTGCTGGAGGCTATCCAAGACAGATACCTAGCTCAAAGGGCGATGGAACCTACTAGAGAGGGGAACATACAGGATGTGGTGCTAATAAATGGTGATCAGGTCCAGGATGTGGTAGTACAGGACCCTCTAGCAGGTGGTGACCACTGCTCAGTGTGGTTCCTCCTCAGTAGAGGAAGGGAGCTGGCTAAGACTAGGACAAGAGTGTTGGACTTCAGGAATGCAGATTTTGCCCACATGGACAGCATCCAAGAGGGGTATTTAGCTAAAATTAACCCAGTGATGGATGTTGAACAGAAGTGGGCAATCATTAGGAAGGGGCTGAATGAGGCCAGAAACACGTGTGCCAAATCTCAGAGTAAGCAGTCCATGTTCAAACCTAGCTGGCTCTGCAAGGAAGTGGAGTGGAAGGTGAGAGAAAAAAGATTGGCCTTCATTAAGTTCAAAAAATCTGGGCATGAGGAGGATAGAGAGGCGTTCACAAAGGCATCTAGGGAGGTGACCGGGTCAGTCAGGGCAGCCAAGGCAGTAATGGAGCTGAAGTCAGCTCAGGGGATCAGAGAGTGGGAAAAGGGTTTCTTTAAATACATAAAGGAAAAGAGGAGTTGTAGAGATGACATTGTCAGAATCAAGAGGGAAGGGGATGGGCGTTACAAAAGGAAGAGCAGGCAGAGGCACTTAATGAGTACGTCTGCTCAGTGTTCACGAAAGAAAGGTATGGCCCAATACTGCAGGGGAAAGGGGGCAGTGGTGAAGGGAGCAGAGATAACATATGGGGTCATCCAAGAGGATAGAGTTCTGAAGGGTCTTAAAGCCTTGCGGGTGAAAAAAAGGGTGTGTACCTAAAAGTCCTGAAGAAAATGGCGGCAGCGTTGGCAGACCCTCTGATGGACCTCTTCAAAACCTTTTTGGAGATGAGGAAGGTACCTAGGGACTGTAGGCTGGCTCATGTGGTGCCCCTTCACAAGAGTGAACCCAAGGACCAACCATGCAACTACAGACTGGTAAGCTTGACTTCCATAGTGGGAAAGTTGAGGGAGACCATTCTAGATGAGAGGTTGATAACCTTTCTCGATAGTAATGGTCTACAGGAAGAGAGACAGCATGAGTTTGTCTTGGGAAGATTGTGCCAAACTAACCTGACTGACTTTTTTGACTGGTTTATTAGGGTGGATGATGAAGGCCACACTGTGGGTGTCCTGTACCTGGACTTCAGCAAGGCTTTCAACTCAGTGCCCCACAGGAGGTTAATGAGCAAGCTGAGAGACATGGGGATGGGGGAGAAACTGGTGGAGTGGGTCGAGAGCTGGTTGCAGAACAGGCAACAGAGGATAGTTGTAAGGGGGAACATCCAAGCCAAGGCAAGTAACAAGTGGGGTACCATAGGCTTCGGTACGGGGCCCTGTTTTGTTGAAGACATTGCAGAGGGGGTCCAGAGTAAGATCAGCCTGTTCACAGATGACACTAAAATTTGTGCAAAAGTGGACACTGAGGAAGGGAGGCAGGTACTCTGGGGAGCATCTAGCTAAACTTGAACACTAGTGTAGGAAGTGGCAGTTGAGGATTAGTGCTAAGAAGTGCAATGTCATGCACCTCTGAGCAAGAAATCCCAGGACCAGCTACTGGTTTGGGGGGAGTGCAGGTAGTGGCTACAGAGGTGGAAAAGGACCTCAGGGTAATAGTCATGGGGGAATGAAGGTATCCGTACAAGTAGGAGGGCAGCAGCAAGGGCAAACAGGATGATGGGGTGCATTGCCATAGGGATCACCTCTAGAAAGGAGGAAGTCATCCTGCCTTTGAGTAGATTATTGGTAAGGCCACACTTGGAATACTTTGTGCAGCTCTAGTGCCCATACCTCAAAAAAAAAAAAAGTGAGATTACTGGAGGAGGTGCACTGCAGAGCTATAAAAATAAGAATGGGACTGGGGAATTTGCTGAATGAGGAAGATTGAAGGAGCTCAACATGTATTTTCTGGAAGACAGAAGGGAAAGGGGGACATGATGGAGACCTTTATGTACCTGAAAGGCATAAACAAAGAGAGAGCGTGAGGATTGTTCCACTTAAAGTGGAGAATGGTCACTAGGGGTCACAGTCTGAAGTTGGAAGGAGGAAGGTTCAGAAGGGAGATGAGAAGGCACTACTTTACAGAGAGAGTGGTGGCGCAATGGAATGCATGCCAAAGGAGTTAATCAAACAGAGAACAGTGGATAGCTTTAAACAGGATTGGGATATAGTCATTGGCAGGATTAAAACAGACAAGAACACAAATGGAGGAGAGACCAGGAATGGGGGGAAGGGAGGGGTTTGGGTGGGGCTGGGGTAGCTGTAGTAATATAAAAATGAAGAGCTGCACAATTGGGCAGACTTGATAGACCTGTGAGCCTTTTTGTCTACCAGCAATTTTATATATTCATTTGTAATAACATAACTCTCCAAACCATAGTTGGGGTTTTAGAGTTTGAATTTATTCCTAAAGATGTTCTCTAAAGCAAGGGTTAACATCCAAGGTTTACACATTGTGGTACTAGGAACTTGTAGAACAAATTGACTGAATATGACAGAAACGTCTTTGTATTACCACACAGTAGGGCACTGAACATCTTGCACTTGTATTCCCATCTAGCATAGACATTGAACATTTCTTCCAGTGTCACTGGCTGCAACTGAAAACACAATTTCCACAGCACACTTGCTCTTTGTTTCCCACGTGTCGTAGGACATTGAACGTTGCTACAAGTAGCACTGGCCACAACTGAAAACATGTTTTGCTAATAACTAGCACAACCCACATCATGGGGTAAAATTCTCTTCAGCCATTTGGCCATTTAACTGAAGTAACCAAGCACCTTTACTGAACCTGTAGTTGTGAAATGGTTACTCCAGATGGGGGTCTTCTCACCCTTTGCTCCCAAATCCATACCCAGCCATTCTTCAGAGTTACACCTTTAATATCTTGACCACACTTGGAAAATGCTTAAATTGAATGAACTTTAGCATCCAGCATTTAACACTCTACACTGGTAGATAAATTAAGTCCTGAACAATGTGATGTAGTCAAGCTTCTATGCAGCACACGTCAGTCAACTTTAAATGAGAACAGTCTCAAACTTCTGAAGTCACAGAAAAGTTCTGCATTTCCCTTTAGTCAGAGAACACAACATCACAGGTACTTGCTGATTGCAGCAAAAGTCAGATCCTACTCACAGTTAGTCATTTCAGGCAGTTTCAGAACATCCTGGATCAAAAAAGGGATTGCCCCTAGGACCCACTGACTAGCAGTCCTTTTCACCCTCCAGGGATGAAAATCAAGAAATCCTGCTGTACACAATGGTATCCACTACTTCTCATGGAACATTGGAGAATTACCAGGAGTATGGTGAAAATGCAGGGCTCTCAATTCAGAGCCCTCAGCTGAGCAGTTATCACTCCTGCCACTTCAAATTACTACTTCCAACTGACTACTGAACACTCAACATTCTAACCTCCACAGAGCAGCTGTCCACACAGTGTGGCTTATGCTGCTACGAGAGTTCTAAATGACATAATCACTCTTCTCCCAAGCTGAGTAAACTATAATGTCGTAATGTAGGAAACCCCTAATGAGCATCCTACCAGCTGCCTGCTACCTTTGTAACACTAATATTGATAGAATTCTAGTAACCCCAGAAGACTGGGTGGTTACACTCACCACAACCAGGTGAATGACTGTCTGCAGTCATATCTCCATCTGGCACTAGGCCATCCTACCCTCTGTGTAACTGACTGGGAGGAAGTGCTACTTCTCCTCTCCCCTGTGTCAGGCACAAGCAGGCAACACTAAAGGAACAGAGGCCAGCTGATGAAACTGAAACTCCTAACCTATGATCTATCTATGGATACTCAGTGGCTTCAAGAAAATTGCTTGAAGGATGCCCTAATAGACAACACTGATGACCCCTATCTTGCTTAGGACCACCAGCCTGTCTATCCACCTAGCCCTCTAGGGAAAATCTATCTGGCTTTTACTACCAACCAGGGAAACCCATCCCCCAAAACTTCCCAGGGTACCTGTGAACAACAAAAGGAAGCTTAACTACATTGCATTACATTTCCCAAAAATCCACACCTGCAAAGAAAAACATGCTAATACCCTGTTAACCATAAACACTTCTAAAAACACTAAGAAAAGGGGACTTGGATGAGCTCCAACATCCTATTTCTTTTTTCTTTTCTTCCTCAGGAACACCTACAAGAGAAGAAAAACGCAAAAAAACACTTTTTGCATTCCATACAGTGCCTAAACCTCCACCTAACATTAAAGGACCCCCAAAAACATGTGTTTTAAATAAAAGTACAAAAGTAAAAAAAAATATAGAAGACATTTATACAACACATTTGGGGATGGGAGGCCCTACAATGTCCCAACTAGTGGCAATATCATTGTTGCCCATACACATTGTCAATCAAAGAGTCTCTCCTAGCCCTGTGCCCGCTGAAGAACAATTCTTGGACAGGACAGGGCCTGTTTAGCACTGCAATCTGTGGAGAGTCTTTGATAAAAATTAAAGTTCCTTGGATAGTCTTCAATGTAGGATGTGTTGTGCAAAGTCAGTTAATGTAAATAAAAAAGGATGGGTGTTACCAACTCCTCGAAGGAAAAATGAAAATGGAATCTTACTCTGCGAGCTGTGGACCTTCTCCCTGTAGACCAGATGGCATCTTCAGACACTGCTGATCTGATGTCCTCTGAAAAAACAAATGATGAAATAGGAAAACTGCTAGGCTTATGCCCTCTGGAAGGCCAGACAATGGAACAGGAAAACTGCTGAACTAATGAGTTTGGATACACCTGAAGAAACACTGGAATACTAGAAGAGCTGCATCTTCCTGCAGAGATACTGCTGCTTTGGATGACAGGCACTGGCCTGCCACTGCTTGCTTCCTTTAGGCATGCTGGGCCAGGGTTAGTTTTTGGTCACGGGATTGCGCATTTGGTGTGCACATTTCTGAAATGTCCCCATTTTATATGGGGTCCTGGGACACTGATGTGTCAAAAAGGTGCTTTCCTCTTTAAAAACTTTCAGTGGTGGTTTTGTGGTTTCCTGGGCAGCTGCCAACTTTGGCATAATTCGGCTGATTTTGCCGATTGGGAGTCACTTCTGCGCATGCGCCCGACTTCAGTGCACATCTTGGGCACGTGCTGGAAGTGCTCACATATGTGTGGGGAAGCTGCGATGTTCTGGATGGCTGGGGGGGCAGAAGGAGCGGTGGAGAGCAAAACAACACGATGGGGAGATGGCAGCTATCACACCCACAAGAGGACTCAGCCACCAATGGAGACGGCATTCTGGAGAGGTGTGTGTGATCATCTGCCATGTTCATGTTTCATCCAAATGTGTGCCAATGGGGAGGGTGATTGCACACTTTAGGCAGATGGGCAGTGGCACATAATGAAGTAGTTTCCCCACCCACAGCTGCAGCCAAGGATTGAAGGGAATACCACACAACTGTTTTTTGGTAGTGCACGTGGTACACTGAAGCTGGTAGGCGAGTGTGCAAGTGGGGAGACTATGCATTTGCTAATGATTTTCTCCGGAGTAAGATGTGTGTGCTCTGCATCTATGTGAAAGGCAGCTTGCTTCACTTGCGTTGATATCTGGCTGCATAAAATCATTGTGGTCATTCTATTTGGTGTGCATATTTTGTGTACTTATTTCAGTGGTGGCAGATATTTTGATGGAATAAAAAAAAGGATACTTTAAACTAAAGACTAGCCAGATCCTTGTCTACATTGGCACTTCAGTTTATCAGGCTGCACCTTAAACCAGGGGTCGTGTACAAGTTACATTTTTCTCGCAGATTATTTGTTTCTATGGATCTATGAATAGTCAAGTCTTAACAGTTTGAAATTGTCTAAAGGGTAGGATCTAGTGTAAACAACAAATTACTCAGCCTCAGCCTGGTAATTATCATTTTTAGAGGCTGCACTTTGAAATCCAGGAGCTTGTAAAAGAAAAATCTGTGAAAATAAGCAGATGTTTTTCTCACAGAATCATTTCTGTGGATTATTTAGACAGTCTACAGTTTGTGTAATTAAAGCTACAGTCTTTGTACAACAAACTACTCAGCCCTCCCTCAGCCCTTAATTTTTTTTCAAAGAAACAAGTATTGATTTAAACTGGCTACAGTGCTGTGTGCTTAAAAGTCAGTTTTAAGCAGACCACTCTAACTAATTGCAGAGAATGATTTACCCTGACAGGAGTTATCTGTCTCAGGAGAGATTATTAGATAACTGCCTTCTGTTACTTGTTAGAATTTGGTCATTTGGGTAAAAGCCAGTGGGTGTTCAGATATTTTCTACTGTGGTTGTGGGGGGAAAAAACTGATCACTTTTTGTGATTGTCCCAGCCAGGACAGAGTCCCGGTCCTTCAGAAGGGCTCTGATTATAAAAGTGCATTCCAAAGTTTAAAAAGAAAAAATCCTGTTCAGCTGTGAATGGAAAAGCAGTTTTGGGGTGGGCGGCTGTAACATTACCAGAGACTTGGTGATGTTTCAATGTTAACAAGCATTTGTCAATGCCGAATGTTTGCTTGCTGGCATTGGCATTGGTAGTGTAGAAGTTACAGAGCTGCATAATAGAAATGGCAGTGAAGTATTGAACTGAAACCAACCCCACCACCACCCTGCAGAGAGTGACAGGCATTGGGGTGTGCCTTTGGGTCGTCAGGCATAATGACCACGCCATTTCACTTCACCCTACCCTGCAGACACTGACAAGTGTCACGGTGTGCCTTGGAGTCTTTGGCCCTTATGCGCACCCCATTCCATCAGGAAATACGGTGAGATGGGTGCAGTATAGGAGAATGGGGTGAACTTTGGGGCCGAAGAGTCCAAGGCATACCTCAATACCTCTCACTGGCTGCAGGGTATGGAATGGTATGAGCATTACAGGCAAGAATCCCAAGTCACACCTCTGATGCCTGTCATTTTCTACAGGGTGGGGCATTATGGTTGGAAACCCTAACACCTCAGGCATTCGTTGGTATTTTCAGTCCAAATTTTCAACGTGGTTTTTTTGTGACCCCCACCTCATGAACAGTGGCAATATCAGTTTGTTAGTCGAAAGCTGCTTATGCACAGCGACTACGGCATTTAGCACCACAGGTGCAAAAACACATTCCAAACAGGATGTGAAAAATGACAGCTGTACTGTTCATGGGAGGTGTAAAAATGGCAATGTTGCAAATCTGCAGTAAAAATATTAAAAAAACTGGTGAAGTCATGAGCGTGCATAGAAACTGTGCAATGCACACCTGTAATGTAATTAGTTTGGGAATTTTTTACAGCAGATTGTCAACACAGGCATTTTGGGACCTCCAGTCGTGAACAGTGTCACTGTGATTTTCTTTATCTGTCCTGAACAATGATTTCCCACAGCGACCACGCATCTCTGCACTGAAAGTGTGAAAACACATTTCGGCCATGTTGTGAAAAATGACAGCTGTACTGTTCATAAGGAATTGTGGAAAAATGCCACTGGTGAAAATCTGGACTGAAAATATTACAAAGTCATGAACTTACAAGGGTGCGTGGAAACTGCGCAATGCTCACTCGTAACACAGTCATTTTATGGACTTTTGTCACCAAATTTTCAGTATAGCCATTTTAAGACCTCTGCTCATGAACAGTGTAACTGTGATTTTCTTAATCTGTCCCAAACATTGCTTTCGCACACCGACTGCACCATTGTGCACCACATGTGCGGAAACACATTTGGGGTGACGTGAAAAATGGCAGCTGTACTGTTCATAAGGAAGTGTAATAAAATGGCAATGTGGAAAATCTGGAGTGAAACTATAGAAAATTCACAAACTTACGAGCGTGCATAGGAACTGTGCAACGCATGCTCGTAAAACAGTCATTTTAAGGAATTTTTTCACCAAATTTTCAACATAGCCATTTTAAGACCTCTGCTCATGAACAGTGTCACTGTGATTTTCTTAATGTGTCCCATACACTGATTTTGCACACCAACTGCACCATTGTGCACGCTACATGGGAGGAAACATGTTTTGGGCAAGATGTGAAAAATGACAGCTGTACTGCTCATAAGGAAGTGTAATAAAATGGCAATGTTGAAAATCTGGAGTGAAAATATTGAAAATTCACAAACTTACAAGCATGCATAGGAACTGCGCAACGCACGCTCGTAAAACAGTCATTTTTAGGAATTTTTTCACCAAGTTTTCAACATAGCCATTTTAAGACCTCTGCTCATTAACAGTGTCACTGTGATTTTCTTAATGTGTCCCATACATTGATTTTGCACACCAGCTGCGCCATTGTGTGCTACATGGGTGGAAACACATTTTGGGCAAGATGTGAAAAATGACAGCTGTACTGCTCATAAGGAGGTGTGGTAAAATGGCAATGTTGAAAATCTGGAGTGAAAATATTGAAAATGCGAACTTACGAGCGTGCATAGGAACTGTGCAATGCACGCTCGTAAAACAGTCATTTTTAGGAATTTTTCCACATTTTCAACATAGGCTTTTTGAGAGCCTACCTTATGAACACTGGCAGTGTTGTTTCATTACTTGGTCCCGAAAGGTGATTTCACGCAGTGACTGCGAAATCACCCTTTGGGCCAGATTAATGCCATGACAGTGAGAGCATTCATGAGAAGGGGTCCCAAAACCCCATGTTGAAAATTTGGTGCAAAATTCAAAATACCTGAGATATGCAGCAAAGTTGAAAAAACCTATCTATTCCATTATACAGCTTACGGCATTTCCTCAGTTCGCGGTCAGCTTTGAAAAGTGCAGAGCGTGTTCGGTCACGAAGATCTGTCGCTGGACTCGGAGGTAGTGTGGGGTGGGTGGGGTGGGAAGGCGAGGTGTGCAGTGGGTGGACATGGGTGGGGACAGAGACAGCAAGGGACCGTTTTCAATTTCAGGTTGTTTTGTTTTAAAATGACGACACAGGAAGTTTGCCACACTAGGGTGGGCTCCCAGCATGGCAGAAGGACGGCTGGTAGGGGGGCATGGAGCCAATGGGGGATTGGGCAACCCTGTCGGTGACAGCATCTGTTGCCACGCTGGGGTGGGCTCCCAGCGTGGCACCCTGTACTCTGGAGGGGGACCAGTGGAGCCGACGGGGGATTGGGCACCCCCGTCGGCTATACAATGTGTGCATGGGGGGCGAACACACAGTATGCGTGCGTGTGTGTGTGTGTAGGGGGAGCGTGCATGAGCAGGTGATATCTTATTGCTGCTCACTGAAGCGTAGCTCCCCCTTTCAACTGTACTCCACTGCATTTTGGACTGCTGTCATAGACAGCTCCAGCAGACATTGGAGAACTGCGGCCGCGCGTGCAAACACACTGACTGAATTGGAAGAGGGCTGCCACACCTCCGAAAACTCAGATGATGGCACTATGTTTCTTGCACATGCGTGCAAGCAAACATGCAAAGGGGCTGTGGGCATAGCAAGTCTCACAACATGGTGTTAATATATGGAAAAAAATTATATATATTTCTTGTCTCAGCTTTTGCAAGTGATTTGCAAGTCAAGTGAAAGACATACAGCTTCAGCAGCCAGTTCACTATCTGTAAAATAAACTGTGACATGACAAGTGTTGCCTGCATCTGCCTTGTGTCCATATCTCTACAAAACCTCTAATAATAAACCAGACAGTCTCTCTTAGGGAAAGAAAAAAAAATACATTCCCTGACAGGCTAATTTGCCCTTTCTGCTCTCACCTTGAAAGGAATCGGTCCCAATTACTGTCCTACAGTACTTTAGCCCCCTGTATGCTGTCCTTTCATGCAAGGACTAAATATCACCCTTTACATCTAGCTGCACAATAGATCACCCAGTTTATTGGGGAAATGATTGCACTGGATCTGCAGCCATTTTCAATAGTTGAAAACATCAGTTTCAGATGGCTGATGCAATGTTTGTACACATGGTGTCAGGTGCCGTCACATACAACATTCTCCTGTACTGTTTTTACTGAACATATTGTCGTTGGGGCACAGGTCAGGAAGCATAGCAAAAACCCAGGAGCAGTTGTAAAATTCCACAAAATTATTTATTTGTAGTTGTAGTAATATAAAATAAAATAAAATAAACCTGATCAGAATAACTATGTACAGTAGCAAAATAAAATATCTTGTAAAACAAAAATCTACTTTGCAGTTCAGCTTTAACTGCTTTTATATATTGTATTTTCCAACCCCCATCATCAGCAAACACCCTATTCTTTGTCAGTTTCTGGAGCTGCTAGAACATTGTGAACTTCTTGAGGTACCTCCTACTTTTGCAAAAGGCTCAGGCATTTGAACTCAAATAACCTCTGACTCTTTACTGTTATCTTAAAATTATAATATATACATTTCAACAGTAACACAATTCTCTAAATAAAAGTGATCTCATTATCAGCTACATTTCCATACATTGATTCCCATTTATTTTTATATTTCCAGAACTCGATACACAAGGGAGGAAAGACAGCAAGAGAAAAGAGAGAGACAGTGAGAGGCAAAGGATTATGAAACTGTTCGGGTTGATCAAGTCTGAAGTTATCACAGGAAAACTTGGTTGTGCAACCAGACAGAGGAGAGAGAAAAGAAAGAATACAGATCCTTGCATTTTAACACTTTCTCCCAAACAAATGGGACAGGGTCCTATTCTACCCTGACACATATACTCCCCTCTTTAAGACAGAACATGTTTTACTAAACAGGTTTCTGAAACCTTCTACCAACATTTTCTACTTTCAGAAATTAATCACATTTGCATCCATTTTTTTTAACAGTACAGCAAAAATTACAATTCAAACCATACATTTTTTTCAACTATCAGAACCCTCAATTCCTGATCCATATCTTTACAGAAAATCAGCATTGCTATTCTCTTTACCAGATTTGTGAATCACAGAGAATTTAAATGGCTGCAGTGCCAGGTACCACAGTGTGATTCTGGAATTTTTTATCTTTAATCTGATTAAGCCAACAGAGTGGATTGTGATCAGTAACAAGAACAAATTCAGTTCCTAGCAAATAAAATTTGAGGGACTCCATGGACCACTTTGCTGTTAAAAGCTCCTTGTCGATAGTGGAGTACCTTTTCTCTCTGTCATGCAAATTCCTACATATATGCAGAATAGGATGTTCTTTCCCATCGATATTTTGACTTAGGACAGCACCTAGGCCCACCTCAGATGCATCTGTCTGTAGCAGAAATGGTTTCTCAAAGTCTGGGCTTCATAAAACAGGCACTGAACATAATGCAGCCTTTATGGCTTGAAAAGCTTCATCGCACTCTGGGGTCTATTTCACGTTATTTGGGTACCGTTTCTTTGTGAGTTCAGTGAGGGGAGTAGCTAACTCAGCAAAGTTAGGAACAAATCTTCGATAATAACCAGCCAGCCCTAAAAATGACCCGACATGTTTCTTTGTTTTAGGTACAGGGCTGTTAGCTACAGCTTCTATTTTAGAAATCTCTGGTTTGACTTCTCCATTTTCCAACATATAGCCCAAATATCTAGTTTCCTGCATGCCCAATGCACATTTGGTAGGGTTAATTGTCATACCTGCATTTCTGATAGCTTGGATAACTGCTCGTAGGTGTGCCACATGACTTTTTCAGTCTGGACTGTACACCACGACATCATCCAGGTATGCAGCACAATAACCAGTGTGAGGGGATAAAATTACATCTATGTACCACTGGAATGTAGCTGGCGCACCATGTAAACCAAAGGGCATGGTGGTGAACTGATAGAATCCTATAGAGGTGGCAAATGCAGTTTTATCTCTGGATTCTTTAGCTAAAGGTATTTGCCAGTAACCCTTGGTGAGGTCAAGGGTACTGTTATACTTTGCTGTCCCCAGTCTGTCCACCAAATCATCTATCCTGGGCACAGGGTAACTGTCAAATTCTGACACTTGATTAAGTTTCCTGAAATCAAGGCAGATTCTGACACCCCATTCTTTTTTGTTTACAATTACCATGGTACATGACCATGCACTCCTCGACTCCTCAATGATACCCAGTTCTATATGACTTTTGCCTAATAGGACAAGCATTCTTTGTCACTGTTACATGCTCAACCCCCTTTGCTCAGCCTGGTACCATAGTAAAAGTACTGTTAAAGATCTTTAGCACATTATGAATGTCTGCAGTTTGTTCTGAGATTAAGGAAACATTCACTTTTATAGCATCAACATGTACAATTTGTTCTAGTTTATCATAAGCTACATCAATATCTTCCTTATCCATTTCTGGTAAAACTACAGTACAAATCACATTAAACTGTTCCCTCAACTCACTGGTGCAGCATTGTTCAATGAGTTTCCTAATCTGTGCAGTGTTTAATTCAATGAATTATTAAAAGGTTAGTATTGATTTGCAATTAGCTGTCATGTACTATAAGCTTTATTTTCAGCTGAGTGCTTATGAGTTTCATTTCTGAAGGCAGACTAAATAACTCTTAAGGAATGCTGTGGTATTTATAAACAATGCTCTTAAGGAATGCTGTGATATTTAAACAATGCCATGAGAATGCATTGCATAAACACTGCAAAACAGCTACTGACATTTCACTGAACAGTTAAAGTGAGTTGAATAGGCAGTGAAGGATGGTTGGAAAACAGTTGAACGCTTCAACAGTTTGAGTTGCCACTGCAGTAGCATCACAAAAAAAAAATGTTACACCACTGAGTTGATGGAACAGTTTAATGTGACTTGTACTGTAGCAAGGCAGCTTCTGGCATTTTTTCAACCCATTTCTTGAGGAGGTTAGCATGGTATATCTTAGTAAGATTTTTCTTGGCAGGGGTCTCGATCTCATAGTTAACAGTGCCAGTATGTCTAAGAATCTTACATGGCCCTTGCCACTTCATTAACAACTTGTTTTCTGTTGTGGGTAGCAGTAGCAAAACCTTTTCACCTGGCTCAAAAACGTTTTCTTTTCCTCCATGGTCATAATATACCTTCTGCTGGTTTTGAGCCTCTTCCTGATTACTATAGCCAATTTCAACATATTTTGCCAGTTTCTAGGCCCTATCTGGAGTATTGTGTGCAGCACTGGAGGCCACACCTTCACAAGGACATTAACCAAATTGAGGCAGTCCAGAGAAGGGCAACCAAAATGGTGCAGGGACTGCATCAGAAAACATATGAGGACAGATTAATGGAGCTCAGAATGTATACCCTAGAGCAAAGGAGGGAGAGAGAGAGGTGATATGATCGAAACATTCAAACACCTTGAGGGCATTAACAAGGTGAAAGAGTCTAACATGTTTCAATATAAGAAAAATAGCAGGACAAGAGGACGCAGCATGAGATTAGGAGGAGGCCGATTAAGGGGTAATGTGAGGAAGTTCATTTTCACAGAAAGGGTGGTGGATGCATGGAATGGCCTACCTCAGGAAGTGGTGGATAAGTGCAGGGCTTCAAACAGGTATGGGATAGGCATAAGGGAGCAATGCAGGTGAGTATGAATAGATAGACCATTGAAAGAGCAAAGGCCAATGGCACATTTATATGGTAGAAAAAGAAATTGGCAGACTGAATGGGACTCGCAGTCCTTATCTGCCATCAACTTCTATGTTTCTATGTTTCTTTCTTAGAGCACACATATAAGAAAATATAGACTGTTTCTGAGTGGGGTTATCTTCCCACATTTCTTTTATCACATCCAGTGGTCCTCTTGGCTGCCTACCATACAGCATTTCAAATGGTGAAAACCCTGTTGATGCCTGTGGCACTTCTCTGTAAGCAAAAAGCAGGTAAGGCAGGTATTGGTCCTAATCTTTCCCTTCCCCTTTTACAAACTTTTTTAACATGCGTTTTAGGGTTTGGTTAAAATGCTCAACAAGACCATCTGTCTGAGGATGATAGGGGGAGAGTCTTATGGCAGTGATACCTAGCAGTCTGTACAGCTACTTAAGCAGTGCAGCACCAAAATTACTACCCTGATCAGTAATAATTTTAGGTATGCCCACTCTGGTGAAAATTTTGGCTAGCTCTGCTGCAACTTTAGGGGCTGTAACAGTATGCATTGGAACTGCTTCTGGGTATCGAGTAGTATAGTCGAATACTACCAGGATAAATCTATTACCATTTTTACTTTTGTCTAAAGTAATAGTTCTCAGACTTTGACACAGTGAGCCTGCCCAAATCCATGGAAAAGATTTTGAGCCTCCCCCCAAAACTGAAATAATCTGGGGCCTCCCCAAAGAAAAATAACATACTGTACTTTGCGCAGTACACCATGAATAAATTGAAACCCCTTTGAGTACTTGGCTCAAATTCAGTTCTTTGTGTTATACTGACATTGAACCTTTGAAAAAGAGCTCATGTGCTCAAAGGTGTTATTGGAATAACAAATAGAATAATTGATGGGTTAGTGTGTATTACAAGGCTGTAATTTCATCGAGAGTTTCTGGGGACATAGATAACCTCGAGAGCGAAGCTCGAGAGGTTTCTATGTCCCCAGAAACTCGAGATGAAATTACAGCCGAGTAATACACACTAACCCATCTGTTATTTTTTGTAATATATGGATTAAGGAAGTTCTTACCTCTTATGGCTTGAAAGCTGAATCCGGAAGTTGATTGAAGAATTTGCCAAGAATTTGTCAACTTCGTAAAAAGTTCCTTGTAAAACTTTAAAATGCATGCTTTTTTTTTTTATAGCCAATGATTGCGGCAAAGAAAAAACGATGAACTGAGGTGCTACTTTTTTTTAAAAAATAGCCAATGATTGCGGCAAAAAAAACAATTAATTGCGGTGCTGTTACTCAGACTCTGAGTCTGAGTACATTACGTATCTTCTTTTTTTCTGTTTCGGAGACTTTTGTACGTTGATGGCAACGTTTCCGAAAAAGTAGGAGTGGGAGCCAAAAATATTGCCGGACGTCCGTGAAAATTGAGCACTTTTATTGGTGAGGGTCTGAGCTGCTGTCATTTCCTGTGCGACAGTGTGTGCATCAGTAGTGGATTTTGGAGATGCAGCTTGTGGCGGGGATCGGGAGGTGGAAGGCTGCTCGAATGATAGGATTGAGCACATTTTCTTTTGTTTTGATTCAGACAAGGTAGAGTAATTATTAATACTCTGAATGTTTTATGTCCAGACAGCTGAGCAACATCAGTGGGTGGTATGTTCGAATCTATCAGCATCTGTATTGCTGTTTTCCTTGTGGAATGGTTTGTAATTCTTTTTGTGGGGAAGACCTGCTGTTTGTTGAAGAAGCTTCATTATACCTCGCATCTTGTTCTCTCCTATAGTCATTGCTCTGTACCAGTGGCTTGAGGTTTGAGCTTCAAATTTGGAGCAAGGTAAAGGGGCTTCTGGTTTGTTCATGGATGGGGGCCTCTTGGAAGCATATATGTGGTAGGCAGCTACAACGTCTCTTTCTGGATACTGTGTGTTTTGGTAGAGTCTGGGAGCCACTGGTCTGACATCGCGGATATTTACTCCTGTTCTTGTTTTTGTGGCTCGCTCATGATATTGTAAATATTCTTTGCCTTCCGTGTCTATGCCTGCCACAATGTCACTCCAGCATAGTTGGTACTGTTCGCTTGTTCGCAATGCAAAGTGGTGAGTCCTATGTTGAAAATAATAGATGTAATAGAGCAGTGGGTGTGTTGAGACCGAGAGTTGCCTGTGGTGTACAGTTGATTTATTTCAGTTTAGGTTAGTGCTGCGCTTGCTTAGGTCGATTACCCATGCCCAGTTTTTGAGGTACTTTTGCTTAGCTATCAGTGTGTTGTGGGTCTGTTTGAAAGTGACACTTGCAGTTTGGAATATAGAGTCTGGGTAGTTTTTTTAATTAAATAGCGGTCTATACTGCGAGAATTCCTCTGATTGTGCTGGGTTAGTATTCTGTACCATCCTGCTTTTTAGTTGAAATATGAAGTCCGCTAGGTAGGTGTCCAGTTGCTCCGTTTTAATATTTTCGATACAGCGTGACTCACCTATGCTCATTAGGTAGTTGTTGAGGATTTTAAATGAAGGCTGTTTTTTAAAGTATTTTGATTTTCTTGTTCACAGATGAATTGAAGTCTGCTTTCTGTTATAGTTTGTACCTTTGATAGTGCCATGTTTGCGATGTAGATTGAGATTTTTTGTGAGACAGTTAAGCGAGCGTTACTTTCCCTCGAATGACCTTTTTTAAACTGTTACAGTTGTTAGCTGCTTAAGTGGCTCGTGGTGGGCGCGAGGTTGAAGGGTGCGCTTGCGCTGTGATGTTTCAGTGATAATACTATCGTTCGTTGGAACGATAGTATTATTGAGAGTGAAGTGTGGTATTATTGAGTCCTGTGAGATAGATTACCAGGAATTTTTTGCATCGATTTCAATAGTATTATTTTCCAAATCCATATATTACAAATAAATAAAATACATATTATTAGTCAGCTTATTGTAACCCCCCCATTCAATAGGCCAGTCTACTTGCTCTGCTATTTTCATTCTTAAACCATTGTTACCCCTTGTTGCAGTGCCTTCATGGGTCAGAGTACTTTCTCTATTTCCTCTCTATATGAAATAACCTACCTACACACTTTTTCTCTCCCCCTCCTTGGCTGCTCCTAAGCAACTTCTCGGGGATTACTTTGCTCCTTCCTGCCGTTGCTCTTAGCACTTCTATGCACATCCCTTATATTTGTTCTGTTCTACCATCGGTCTACAAATTGATCAATTACCACCACTCATTATTAGTTTATTGTTCATATTTGTTTACACTATTGCTCGTTATGTATTTCTTGATTGTTTTGCAGTTACCTTTTGAAATGTATTCACTCCCTACCCTTCCTGGGATACACCTGAAATAAGCCTTCCCTTGTCACCTATTAGTAAATAAATACATAAAATTCACCTACTACTATCCTCTTTCAGTTTGCTTCATCTCTTCCCACAAAATATATAAAACTCAAAATTTAAATGCAGTACTTTTTCAGACTTTCTTGAGCCCCCCCGGAACAGGTTGGGGCCTCCCCAGGGAGGCTGGCCTCACCATTTGAGAACCCCTAGTCTAAAGGACCAACCACATCCATTGCAATTTTCTCAAAATGCCCATCTGTTAAGGGTAGGGGAACCGGGGCACCTTGTCTTTTCTAGTGACTGGTGCTACTTTCTGACACCCAACACAGGAATTACAATAGGTAGCAACATCTTTATGAATTCCTGGCCAGTAAAATCGATACAGCAATCTGGCAAGGGTGCGACCCCTCCTTGAGTGACCAGCCATTGGATTATCATGTACTATCTGTAACAATTCTGCTCTATACTTCTGTGGTATAACCAATTGTTTTGTCTGTTCCTGTGTCTGAGGTTTAACCAAAACTCTGTACAGTAATCCATTACATTTTTTAAACATTGGTCCACCCTGTTTTGGTTTTACCCCTAGGTGCTTAAAATAAGCCTGGAGAGAAACATTGTTAGCTTGTTCTGAAAGAAAGTCACAATCAGTTATCAGTTTAGTTTCAGCATTTTCATATTTTAACGCTTCATGTCCATCAGTCATTTGTTGCCACATTTTTTTCAGGCTTTGTCTTTCTTTCCTGGATTTCCAGATCTTGGAGCTGTGCTCAAACAAGTCCAAATTAAAATCACCGAAAGGAATAGTGTCTCCACTGTCTGAAATTTTTTTTGCCTGAGCTCTTGTCACCACAGCTGCTGAAACATCAGGACTTACTCCCTCTTTGATCAATTCAGTAAATCCTGGAAAGTCATTTCCAATAATCACAGGTACAGATAACTTTGGTACTACCCCCCACTTTCATTTGGAGCAACACACCCTTAACAGTCAGAGTCACTTGGGTGGTGGGATAGTATCGAGTGTCCTCAAGGATGCAGATGACACTAGTACCTGGTCCTTTTGCACAGTGTTTTCCCAGCAGACAGCAGTTTAACATGCACTAGGGTCCGTCTGCTTTCTGAACCAATGAGTCCCTTTACAGTCTTATGCCCCACCTTCACATCTGTTACATACTTGCCCCAATTTGCCAAGGATAAATCTGCTCCAGTGCCACTCTTTTTATTACGGCAGTTTCTTGCAAAATGGCCTGGCTCATTACAGTTATGGCAGATAACGTCTTTTGGCACAGATTTGCTACCCCCAACAGAGTTCTTAGCAGGCTTGGAATTTAAATGGGAAAGAAAGTGTCTTACCGGTGCTTGGCTGTTATCTCACTGCTGTGGTGTCTGTCTGGCCATTTGGTAGCTCTCAGCCAAAGAAACAGCTTTTCCTCATTCTCTGGTTGGTGTTCCTTTACCCACAGCTGCACATCTCTTTGCAAGATGTTGATGAATTGCTCCATGGCAAATGTGTCAATGATCTGTGGGACTGTTTTGCTCTCTGGTTGTATCTACTTCATCAGGAGTTCTCGAAGTCTGGTGAAGGCTTCTCTAGGATTGTCAACTGAGTTGTACCTCAGAGATTGAAATCTCTGCCTGTAGGTCTCTCTGGAGATGTCGTACCTTTTCAGGATTTTGTTTTGCACCAGGTCATAGTTTTCTGACTATGCAATGTTCATACTGCTGTAGGCATGCTGAGCTTTTCCTGTCAGGTAGGGTACCAGTCTGATCGTCCATTGCTGCATTGGCCACTGGCAGGCTGTGGCAGCTCTTTCAAAGGTTGTCAAGTATGCCTCAATATCATCTGAGGGACACAACTTAGTAACTTTAATGGCCTTTAAGTTGATTGCATGCTGTTGCTCATCTGGGTTTGTGCCAGATCCTCTGCATTTGATAACTTGTAAGGCATCCAGCCATTGCTGCTCCTGTTGTTGGTCAGGCCTTTAGGTTCTGTCATTGCCTGTTCTTTTTCAATGACTTGTGCTGGCTGTACAATCTTAGACTGGACTTCTGTGCAGCTAGTTTGGCTGCCATTCTTATGGTCTCTGATTGGAGGCATGAGTTCAGATCCCACTTCTTACAACATCTGTCATCGAAGCACAGGTCAGGAAGCATAGAGAAAACCCAGAAGCACTTGTAAAATTCCACAAAACTGTTTATTTGTAGTTGTAGTAATATAAAATAAAATAAACCTGATCAGAATATCTATGTACAGTAGCAAAATAAAATTTCTTGTAAAACAAAAAAATCTACCTTGCAGCTCAGCTTTAGCTGCTTTTATATCTTTTCCAACCCCCATCATCTGCAAGCATCCTGTTCTTTGTCAGTTTCTGGAGCAGCTAGAACATTGTGAACTTCCTGAGGTACCTCCAGCCTTTGCAAAAGGCTCAGGCATTTGAACTCAAATAACCTCTGGCTTTATCTTAAATTATAATGTATACATTTCAACAGTAACATAATTCTCTAAATAAAAGTGATCTCATTATCAGCTACATTTCCATACATTGATTCCCATTTATTTTTATATTGCCAGAACTCGATATGCAAGGGAGGAAAGACAGCAAGAGAAAAGAGAGAGACAGTGAGAGGCAAAGGATTATGAGACTGTTTGGGTTGATCAAGTCTGAAGGTCTCACAGGAAAACTTGGTTGCACAGCCAGACGGGGAGAGAGAAAAGGAAAGAATACAGATCTTTGCATTTTAACACTTTCTCCCTAACAAATGGGACAGGGTCCTATTCTACCCTGTCACACATATATGAGGATGTGCATAAGGCAGTATTTCAGCGACTATCACATGCCATTTGTGATGTTTTCCATTTTACAACAGACATATGGAGTAGCACAAACTCCAACCACGCATATATGTCGCTGACTGTACATTAGTGTGCAGCAGACCCAACTGGTACAGGCAGTGAAGGTGCAGGTGTACATACTTTGAGTCATTCCCCTGGTGTAGCCTCCACAACCTCTCATAGCAGGTCCACACTTCTCAGTGTGTCTGTTTTGCCTCTGGAGCACCAGTCTACCAACATTTTGTCCTTCGTGCATTACATGCTGCATGTGTGAACTGAAGACACATCATTGAATGTCGGTTTCATGACAGTAAATATGATAAAGGCCTTGTGTGATGGGTACTTTGAAGGCATCCATTGTTTTACACACAGTTTGAATCTTGTGGTGACAGATTCTATCTGCAAGACACCA
This sequence comes from Neoceratodus forsteri, assembly GCA_016271365.2. Taxonomy (NCBI): domain Eukaryota; kingdom Metazoa; phylum Chordata; order Ceratodontiformes; family Ceratodontidae; genus Neoceratodus; species Neoceratodus forsteri. The sequence goes on from CM057454.1 coordinate 1,166,570,150, forward strand.
GAGGTGGATGAAACTGTTAAGACAGCATGAAAAATGTGTGCTCATTTCCATCACTTGGTTAAGGTCACAAACCAACTGCGCCAGGTGCAAGAGTGCATTCAGATTGCACAGCACTGGCTTATTGAGAATGTCTCTACACAGTGGAATTCAACATTCTATATGTTGCAAAGGCTACTGGAGCAGAAGCAGGCTCTGCATTGAATGAGTATGGAGAGAGACATTGGGGGAATTCTCACCCTCCAGGACTGAGCTGTTATTGCAGGCACAGTAAAGGTGCTTGGTCCATTTGAAAGAAGCACACATGACATGAGTGCAGAATCTACACCACTGAGTCAGGTCATCCCTGCAGTCCAGATACTGAAGAAGTCAATGCAGATATTTTCCACCCATGCTGATCTTCTTGCAACTGCCATGATGGCCAATAATCTAACCATTGAAGTAGGGAACAGGTTCACAGACATTTGTGGCAGTAAGCCATATGTTTTTCCAATGATGCTGAATCCAAGGTTTAAGAGCAAGATACTGGATCTTGCAATGCCTGCAAACCGTGTCAATGGGTTTTGTCAGCAGCTGTGCTCAAAGCTCACCTTTACCATATGTGCTAAGGATGTGATGCATACTAAAGTATCTCCGGAAGAACAAGAACAGCAGGTGGAGGATGCCCCTAATGAAATGAAGAAAGAAGACTGCTGGACACAGCTCAGTTCATCCCTGCAGGCAGAGCAAAGAAAGAGAAATGAGCAGCAATCGCTCTCGTCAAGCAGTGTTCTCAATTGACAGAAGCTCTTGAACCTATCTCTGTTAATCCACTGGAGATCTGGAGCAAGAAGTTGTGATCATCCCTCACTTAGCATAGCTGGCCATGAAATACAGTACCTGAGCTGCCCCCCAACCAGTATGCTATCATCAGAGGAATTGTTTCACACAGCAGAGGATGTGGTGGAGCCTCACAGATCCTCATTAGACCCTGAACATGTTGAGCAAGTTATGTTCATCAACCTAAATTTACCACATCTTGATTACAAGTACAAATCTTGAATTTCACAGCACTGACTAATAACAACACTGTTTTTTTGCCACATGCCCACTTTACATGTGTTGCTGGCCTGGCTCAACTTGTGGACCATGTGCACCAACACACCATCTGGTATTATCTTAATGACACTCAATACTATTGCTCTTTTTCCATGAACACCCTGACTGGTGATGCTGTCTCTGTGCAAAATCATGGGTTGTATATACCGGCTCGACAAAAAATATCATGATCAGCATTACAGCGATGGACTCCATGTCGACTGCAAGTTGCACTTGGCATGGAACCACACTGTTCGAGATTATATTTTACAAACCTCCCATGTGGGGGGCTTTGCCCCTGTACCCCCTGAACTAAAGGATTCTAATTCCAGGTCAGAGTTAGCTCGGGGAGGGGGTGCATGTTGGGGGAAGTGGTTGCCCCTTTCCAGTGGCACTTCTATGGTGGCATGGCACTGTAGTCACTATCTATGCATGTTGCTGTAGAAATGTCACTGTTATAGTGGCATACTCAAAATCATGCTGGGCACCCACCACCTCACATTTCACGGACACCATTTGTAGTTTACAAATTCATGTGATTATTAAAAGCGAACAATACCTAATGCATTTCAGATCCTGAAAGATATTTTTTCAAAGGCAATTACAGCAATACTGAACACTATTTTATATATATTATGGTGGTACGGTCGTGCTGCTATAGTTAGGGTTCAGCGGTCACTTACATACTAAAGTGAGAAGTTTGGGCGTTAATAACTTTGGACCCGTTCAAGGGATTTGCCTGAAATTTGGAGTGCTTAGTGGGGCATGGTAGATCTCTTGATTTGCCAAATTGTGTTATGGTCGGACTTACGGTCTTTGCATATGAAAACACTGAAAAATGCAAAATGATCCATTTTTGGAGGCAGCTTTTGGGATTTTGGACGTGGCCCTGCATGGCCATTGTGTGGTGTACTGCTCTGTGATATGGCTTATTTGAAAGAACTTTGGTGGCTGAATATGCCACTTTTCATTTGGTGAAAAAATATTAAGGCATTCAAAAGTTATGGCACTTTTACGTTCCCATTATAAGTCAATGAGAAAATATATATGTATGTTTTGTGAACAAAGAATGGGGTTCTGGCCATCTGGTCCCGCCTGGCGATCAAAGAATTTGTAGCCTCGCAGTTCAAGAATCTTTGCCCCTGAAGATTTTTAAAATTCTTTGATCACTAGGTCCGCCATCTTGTTTTCAGTTTTTCGATCGGAAAAACACAAATATCTTGGATCAGGGGTCACTTCTAAAGTAAAACTTGAATGGGTTTTACTCCAGAGACCCCGATCTATTGAGCCATGCCTTTGGTTTTATCCAGTTTGGTCAAAAAATAGAGTTCTGAGCTTTAAAAATCTTTATTCGTGGCTCGCTAACGATCTTTGATCGTAAGCCTGTAAAATCTTTGATTGCAAGATTCTTTGATTGTTGGGGTGGTGGGGCCACTAGACTACCAGGAAATGGCAAATGCTTATCTATTTCATTATGATGGGGGGGCTGCTAGACTACCAGGGATATGAATAATAATAAAAATTAAATACAGATGGAGGGGCCACTAGACTACCAGGGACATAAACAAGAAATATAAATAAATACACATGGGGGGGCCCACTAGACTACCAGGGATGAAAAAGAGATATTAATAAAATACTCATGGGGGGCACTAGACTACTGGGGATACAGAGATCGTTATCTATATTATCATGATGGGGTGTCCTCTAGACTACCAGAGATATTGAAAACTTATGTTTTTTTAATTCAGATGGAGCAGAATGAAGCCCCCCTGAGCAAAACCCACCCTCATATAACTTTCTAGGGCAGCCCTGGGCTACAAAAATCTATTTTAAAATCTGACCATCTCGTCCCTTACTCTTTGTTCGTAAGCGAGCAATTTCTTTGATCGTGAGCCTGCAAATTCTTTGATTTCGAGATTCTTTGATCGCAACCATGCATTGCGAGTGAGGGACAAGATGGCCAGATTAAAAAATATTTTTTCTCAGCCTAGGGGTGTGCTAGGAAGACAAATGAGGGTGGGTTTTACTCAGGGGGCATCATTCTGATGAACTGTGGTGATGGTTTTCTGCAATTCTTTGAATTTTGAAAAATTAGAACCGTTTTAATTCTTTGTTCATGAGCCTGCAAATTCTTTGATCATAAGTCTGCAAATTTTATGATCGTGAGATTCTTTGATCACCATCTTTAATCGCGAGATAGGGACAAGATGGCAAGATGTTTTATAATGCAAAAGATAGGGAAATTTTACCCATCTTTAAGACTGAATATCTCGGAAATGGTTTGGTCTTATTACTTGAAATGTGGAGAGTGAGGCTGTCATGGTGCAGTCAGACCTGGACATTGTGGCCATCACTGAAACCTGGTGTAATGATAACCATGACTGGGAGATGGCCATACCTGGCTACAACATATTCAGAAGAGACAGAGCAGGCAGGAAGGGAGGATGAGTGGCACTGTATGTGCAAAATGACAAAAGGGCCACAGAGATCCAGGAGGAACAAAATGGGGGAGAGATAATGTGGGTTAAGCTGGAAAGGAAAATGGGGACAGCCATCCACACAGGTGTGGTCTATAGACCACCAGCCCAGGAGGAAGAAACAGATAGGGAGCTAATGCTAGCCATCCAAAGGATGGCAGACAAGGGCGAGGTAGTACTGGTTGAGACTTCAATATTCCAGACGTGACTGGAGCATCTCAGCAGCAGCATCAACTAGAGCAGATTTATCCTGACTCTTCAGGGTGCCTTCCTCAACAACTGGTCGTGGAACCAACTCAGCAGAAGGCAATACTGGACATTGTGCTCACAAACAGGGACAGTGTAATGGGGGTAACAGTGGGGGAGCACCTGGGAAACAATGACCACCAGTCACTGTGGTTTGAAATCACAGAAAGAGCAGAACCAAATCACACAAAAACACGTATCCTGGATTTTAGGGGGGCAGACTTTGGGAAAATGGGGAGATACTTGAAAGAGGCATTAAGGGGAATGGGACAGGAATCAGGGGTTGAGGAACAGTGGGCAGTATTTAAAATGGGGATTACAAGAACAACAGAATTATGTATTAAGCAGGTTAGCAAGAGGAAAAGGAAGAGGAGACCATTATGGTTTTCCAAAGAGGTAGCAAAGAAAGTGAAAGCCAAAAAGATTGCATTCAGGCAATACAAAAAGACACAGGCAGAAGGGGATAGGGAGAAGTACCAGGAGAAGCAAAGGGAGGTCAGTAAGGGAAGCCAAAGCTCAGACAGAAGAACACATTGCAAAATCAGTGGGTAGAGGAGACAAAACCTTTACAGGTACATAAGTGAAAAAGAAAGACAAAGGGAGGGATAGTGAGACTGAAGGGAGGATGGGGGCCACGTGGAGGATGACAACAGTAAAGCTGACATACTGAACAGGTATTCTGCTCAGTCTTTACTGAGGAAGAGGAGGGTAATGGGTCTGAAGGAGTACAAGGTGAGAATGGTGCAGAAATGGACACAAGTCCCTTTACACAGAAAGGGTCCTGAAGGAACTGGAAGTAATAAGAGTTGATAAAGCAATGGGGCCAGATGGGGTGCACCCCAGGGTCCTTAAAGAACTAAGAGAGGTGGTGGCTGAACCTCTGGCTAGCCTGTTTAGCCGATCACTGGAAACAGGGGAGGTACCCAAAGACTCTAGGACAGCAGATGTAGTCCCCTTATACAAAAGTGGGAACAAAGAGGAAGCAGGGAACTACAGACCAGTCAGCCTCACCTCGGTAGTGGGGAAGATCATGGAAGCACTACTGAAGGAGAGATTGGTGGAACATCTGGTTGTCAATGGACTACATGACCCAAGCAGCATGGTTTCACCAGGGGAGGTCATGTCAGACCAACCTCATTGAATTTTGTACTGGGTGACTAGGGGTGGATCGTGGAGGGCAGTGGACATGGCCTATCTGGACTTCAGCAAGGCTTTGACACTGTGCCACATAGAAGACTATTACACAAACTGGGAATATGGGTGTGGGCAGGACAGTAGTGTGGTGGGTAGGTAACTGGCTGGGTGGCAGGACACAGAGGGCAGTGGTAAATGGCTGTCACTCCACAGAGGGAAGAGTGACCAGTGGGGTACCACAGGGATCAGTGCTGGGACTGGTTCTATTCAACATCTTCATCAGTGACACGGCACAGGACCTAGAAGGCAGAATTTCACTGTTAAGCTGATGACACAAAGCTCTGTAACAGAGTAGACACACCAGAGGTGTAGACAGAATGAGAAGTGACCTGCAGAAACTTGAAGAATGGTCAGGGGTTTGCAGTTGAAATTCAATGCAAAGAGTGCAAGATAATGCATATGGGGCACAAAACCCTGGCACAATATATCAGTTGGGGGTGAGGATATAGCATGCACCAAGCAGGAAAGGGATCTTGGGGTTATCATCTCTGATGACCTCAAGGTAGGGAAACAGTGTGACAAGGCAGCAGGTAAAGCAAATGGGATGTTGGATGTATAGGCAGGGGCATCACCAGCAGGAAAAGGAGGTCATAATTCCGCTATACAAGACACTAGTGAGGCCCCCACCTGGAGTACAGTGTATAGTTCTGGAGACCATACCTACGTAAGGACATAGACAGGGTAGAGAAGGTTCAGAGGAGGGCAACAAAGATGGTGCATGGATTGCATCACAAGTCCTATGAACACAGGTTGAAGGAACTGAACATTTACTCCTGAGGAGAGGAGGGAGAGAGGGATATGATAGAGACATACAAGTATCTTACAGGGAGGAACAGGGTGCAGGAAAACACTATTTTAAGCGAAAAAGATGTTCCAGGACTGAGGGCATGGGATGAAGTTGGAGGGAGGATGATTCAGAGGACACATGAGAAAGAATTTCTTCACAGAACAGGTGGTGGACAAGTGGAACACCCTGCCAGAGGAAGTGGTGGGGGCTGAAACAATCATGGGATTTAAGAATGCATGGGATAGACATAAAGGAATTCTGGAGGTCAGGGGTAAGGTGCAACAGACTTCTAGAAAAACAGACTGAACTTACAAGCTCAAATGGGCAGACTGGGTGGGCCATAGGCCCTTATCTGCCGACACTGTCTATGTATCTATGTTTTCGGCATGTCCTGTAGATGTAAATTATGGTGTTTACGTGTCAGAGAATTTTTTTTTTTTGTGGAGATATTGCATGACACACTTTCCATGTTGCAGACAGTGTTTTAGATTCTGCTGGTGGCTTGAAATTGATAGGGTGCCTACCCTTAGTGTCATGGATGTAATTTTCAGTGGTTGTTTGTGTTAAATGTCAACAGGTGCGGAACTGTGCCACTCTGATGAATGAAAATGTCAAATTTTAACATGTTATATCTCGGACACAGCTTGGTCTTTTTACTTGAAATTTGGAGGGTGTTGATGGCATGTCCTGTAGATGTCAATAGCGGTGTTTATGTGTTGGACAATATATTTTTTTGCGGAGATACTGTGTGGCACACTTTACGTTTTGTGGACAGCGTTTTCTATTGCTCTACTAGATTAACATTTGTTTGGTGGGTGGCCTTGCTGTTGTCAATGCACTTTTTAGTCATTGGGTGTGTAATGTGGCCTGACACTTACAAGTTGGTGGGAGCGCGGAGCACTTTCCACCAACTTACTCAACATTCTACTTTTATATTCTTCCTTAAAAAGTAAGGAAATTCTATTAAAAAAACATTGTTAATGCATCAGTTAGGGTTCTTCTACAGTGAAAAAAGCAAGGAAATTCAATTTTAGAGTTCCCACCCTTTGCACCCCACCCCAGCCCACCCCATCAACAGGCATCTGGGTGTGCATTGGGGTCGTCAGTCTTAACTCTCACCCTATTCTCCTACACTGCCCCACCTCAGCTTGTTTACACGTGGGATGGGTGAACGTTAGGGCCGATGACCCCAATGCACACCCTGATGCCTGTTGGTGGGGGCGGTCTGGGGGTGGAGTGCAAGGGGTGGGAACCCTAAAATCGAATTTCCTCACTTTTTTCGCTGTAGAAGAACCCTAACTGATGCAGTAACAAAGTGTTTTGCATAGAATATATATAAATATATGTGTTTGTGTGTGTGTGTTGTGACATCACAGTGACATCATTAATGCAAACTTTAAATTCATGGGATGTAAAACACCACATGGTGTGCCTATATGAAACATCCGTTACCTACCCTTAGGTGCTACATATTGTTAAACAGACAATGCCAAAGGTAACACAACATTGTGTGTTACTAAACTGCATAACCATGTAAAGTTCACATGTTCAAACATATAATATAGCATATATACAATAGCATAGACAAAAACTCTCCTATATCATAATGCAAAGAAAAGTACTGAAAGGGAAAGGAGGGGAATAAAAGAAGTAAGAAGGACAAGGGGAATTTAAGATCTTCACCGTCATGATCAAAAAGTAATGTAGCAACAGCAACCCATCAATGTGTAACACTTCATTTCCGTTTTCTTTTCCTCAAATATGGTCCAAGATCCTGATCATAATTTAAGCCATGAAACTTAACTCCTAATGTTACAATCCAAAAAGTTTTCTTTATTCAACATCACTATATCATCATAGTATTAGTTAACCCCTCTCATAGGATACAACATTCTCGATGGCCTGAAATTTGAAACAATGCTGTAAATCATCAAAGGATTGTGCTATGTGTTTTACCGGAGCATATGTTATGTCTTCTCTTTGGATGGCTCTGATATGTTCTCCTATTCTAGTTTTTAGGCACTGGGTTGTTTTACCCCAATAGACGGTCTCGTATGAACAAACTGCAAGGTAAATAACCCCTAGGGTGTCACAGGTAAGCAACTGTCTTACTGCATAATATTCCCTTTTAACATTACAGCTGGTGAATTGTTTTCTAACTGCAGCATTTTTGCAATGGACATATCTGTTGCACTGTACACAGCCATTCATTTCCTGATTTATTGATTATTTATTTGTGCAATCGGATTTACAACCTTTGAGTCAGGGGCTCATTTACAAAGGCACCTTGTCACAGTGAGGACAAATTAATAATACAATGTTCTAAATACAGACAGTGAATACATAAAATACATAGATTACTGTGATAAAAGCATTATTCCAGTGATGCAGAGCATTATGTACAGTCAGTTTGCATTGGTAATGTGAGACAGATGCAGAGCATTATGCACAGTCAGTTTCCATTGGTAATGTGAGACAGATCCAGAGCATTATGCACAGTCAGTTTCCATTGATAATGTGAGACAGATCCAGAGCATTATGTACAGTCAGTTTCCATTGGTAATGTGAGACAGATGCAGAGCATTATGCACAGTCAGTTTCCATTGGTAATGTGAGACAGATGCAGAGCATTATGCACAGTCAGTTTCCATTGGTAATGTGAGACAGATGCAGAGCATTATGCACAGTCAGTTTCCATTGGTAATGTGAGACAGATGCAGAGCATTATGCACAGTCAGTTTCCATTGGTAATGTGAGACAGATGCAGAGCATTATGCACAGTCAGTTTCCATTGGTAATGGAGACAGATGCAGAGCATTATGCACAGTCAGTTTGCATTGGTAATGTGAGACTCACATGGGAGACATAAGTTCCTGCGATGTAGTAACAATGAGGGTAGAAAATATATTTTCAGATAGGAGCAGCTAAGGGAGAAAGGGGGTGACCAGTCCAGAGGACTTTATCGAGGTTGGAGAGAGCAGGATGGCATGAGTCTTCAGAGGCCCGATGAGGGCACAGTGGTTTAGTTAGTTGCATTTACAGCAGCGTGTGTTGAAAAGGTGGTCACAATGGGCATTTTTAAACTGACCAATTTTGAGCATGTTGGTGATGTCGACTGGGAAGGAGTTGAACCAGGAAGGAGCCCTGTAACAGAAGGATCGCTGGGCTAGGGAGGTCCTGGTCCTGGGCACCAGTAGGGTGGCCTTATCCGAGCTGCGGTTGGCCGCAGTTGGAGTGGCACATTGAAGGGATGCAGCCACCCCTGGAGGGGAGAGACCAAGAGGAATTTTCTTGGATAGTAGGCAGGTTTGGCAGTGGAGTCTTTCTTCAAGGTTGAGGAGGTTTGCGGTGGCATAAAGCAGGCAGGTATGGGTGAGTCTGGGTGCCCCGGTCAGGAGCCTGCAGGCCTTGTTTATAGAGATTTGGATTTTACTGATAGCAGTGCTATCAGCAGCACCTTATGTTAGCAGGCCATAATCCACTAGAGACAGGACAGAGGATGTGATTGCCAGCTGGAGTGCATGAGGAGGGAGACAGTCCTTGTGCCAGTAGAGAAGGCCTAACTGAGAGTAGGTGGCTGCTGAGAGGGCATCTGTGTGGTGGTGAAAAGTGAGAGCCGTGTCAAAGGTAATCCCTAGGTATTTATATGTGAACACTTGCTCCAAAGGGTGCTGTGTGCTGGGGAGAATTAGGAGGGAGGCATTTTTGAACTTGTTTTGGTGGTGGGTGAATAGCATAGACTTGGTCTTTTTTAGGTTGATAATAAGTCTATGATCCTTGAACCATTTTTCAGCTTGGTTAAAGGTGAGCTAAGAGAGTCCTGGAGTGAGGCAGATTTATGGTGAGAGGCAACGAGAATGGCATCATCTGCACAAAGAAGAATTTTGCTGGAGCAGGCACTAGGCAGGGTGTTGCGGTAGAGACTGAACAAGAGGGGCCCCAGGATAGAGCCCTGGGGGACCTCTGATCGAACAGGTCGGGTGCTGGATAAGGTCCCATTGATTTTTATGCACTGGGAATGAGCTGAGAGGTAGCTGGAGCACCAGGCGAGAGAACCAGTGGAGAAACTGATTTGGTAGAGGGAGTCAAGCAGGAGGGGATGGCAAACAGAGTCTAATGCCTTGGAGAGGTCAAAGAACACTGCACCAGCAAGATTGCCACAGTCTAGGGAGGAGTGCAGGTAGTTGGAGAATTCAAGGAGGGCTGTGGTGGTACTATGTCCTGTGTGGAAACCGTGGTGCTCAGGGCGTAGTATGTCATATTTGGTCAGGTACTCGGTGAGCTGAGTGTCCACTACTTTTTTGATTGCTTTGGAAAGAGCGGGTAGTGTGGAGATTGGCCTATAGTTCTTTGGGGATGACCTATCACCACTTTTACGTATGGGTGTGTCCATAGCCATTTTCCAGTCACTGGGGAATTGACCTAGGCAGAGGGATCGATTCAGTAAGCTAATCAGCGGGACAAGGACATCATCAAGTACTAGGTGCAGGATCCTGGTGTCCAGAGTATTGTTGCTAGGGCTATTGCTGCCCAGGGCTTTTTGCAGGTACGGTCTGGCTTCTTGGGTGGAAATCTTGTGTAGGTGGAAGTGGGAGCATTGTAGTACAGGTGGTTGAGATTCTGTCTCAGGGTCGAAGAAACTACTGGGGGAGGACAGAACTTAGATCAGTGAAGGTGGTATTAAGGCAGTTAGCTATTGTGAGGGTGTCTGTGGTAATAGAGCCATCAGTAGAAAGCTGGGACGGGGGGAACGTGTTTTCCCATTCAGCTCTTTTATATTATCCCAGAAGTTCTGGGCTGAGCCCCAGAAGGAGGTAAAGGTGGCCTGGTAGTGCTCCGCTTTGGCCTTGTGGATGGCCCATGTGCACTGATTGTATGCAGCATTGTAGGCTTGCCTATCTGACACTTAGCCGGACTCCGCAGCAATACGCCAGAGGTTATCCCTCTTCCAGAGTTTTTGGAGATGGGATGGGGTGACCCAAGGTGCATTTTGTTTTTTTGAGCGATGTCTGGTGAGCGTTGCATAGAGATCGCAGTCCTTGTTGAATGCCTGTGTGAAGAGGTCAAGCGCGGTGTCAATGCTTGGGGCATGGTTGATGGGGGACCAGTCAATCTGAGCGAGATAGTGCCTGAGATTTTTAAGGCCACCTAGGTGGAGGTGCCTATGAAGAGAGGATTGAGTTACAGGTTTGGGGGTGGCGGAGAACCAAAAGAAGAAGACAGGGGAGTGGTCACTTAAGGAGTCCGAAAGGATTTAGTTTTTTTTTTTATTTATTATGCTTTATTGCCCCTTGCTCTGAGGCTATCAGCCACCTTCCTGCACCTACCTTGCCCTCTGATTGCCACTGTCCTCCACTGTCACCGATACTCCCTGGCTTTCCCTCCAGGGTGGGGCTGTGGCACCACTGTCTGCCCATCTATGACAGGAAAAGGTGCCAGCTACCCAGCATTGCCTTCCTGGCTTCCCCCCCCAGGGTGGGATCTGGGGCTCGAAGCGGCCCACAGCACTGTAATTAAGTTGGTGGCATGGAGGAGTGGCAGACAGTCACACAGGCTAGGTGCAGAGGTGGCGTCATGAGTCAGGCTCAGGAATTTTGTATGCATTTTTTTTGTGTGGGGGGCGAGAACATGCAATGATGTCCAGCGTCCGTCCTGTCCCTCCAGCCACTCTTTCAATGCCGGTTGCTGTGGTACCCCTGGCCTCCACTAGGGGTCCATCAAGCACCGGACATTCACCCTACCCTACCCCCAGAGAAGGAGAGCAGTCCCTGGGATGCTCGATCCTTCACCCCCTGGCCGGCTCTCAGATGACCCGGGTCCATTCCCGAACCCGGGTCACCGGCGTCCCAAGCTGAAATCCAACCACTGCACCGGTAGGCCAGCCATCTGAAAGGATTTTAATATCCTGGACTTTTGGGGGTGGTTGGAGACTATGACATCCAGGAGGGTGCTGGTTCCTCTGATGGGGTTGAGTCTAGTGGGCTGGGAAACTAATTTGGTCAAGTCAAGGGCAGCAAAGGAATCCCTCACTTGTGAAGCCGAGGGGCCAAGCCAGTTAACTTATGAATCAAAACTGAGATACTCTACCATGAACTTCATGTTCAAACTTGTTCACAAATTCACCCCCCCATGCCTCAGTGACATTATACGTCCAAGGTCTGCGCCACAGGCCCTTAGATCCTCCTCCCTCCCCCTTCTCCTGAGATCTAACTTTAAGCTTACTGGTGCACGTAAATCCTTCATGTATGCAGCAGTATCTGATTGGACCCCCCCAGTGTTCTGTCCTGTGCCACCCTCCCTTCTTTCCAAACCTCACTACTCGTCTCCCTCTCCTGCACCACTAATTGTAATTGCTTCCAGTGACACTCCTCCTCTTGATCTCCTCTGCTTATTCTTCCCCTCTCCCTTCCTTATCTTATCCCTCCCTTTTTGAATTTTGTACACACTCCACTTTTTTGAACTCTCCCCTTCTTTACTCCTTTCCTACCTCCCCGGATCCTATTCTTACCTTTTACTTTTTTCGCATTTGTGTGCAGGTTTTGTTGGCTCTGTCCTACCTGCTGTTACCCTACCCTGCACATATCCATTGTGCTGTGAATCATTGACCAGTTACATGTATATAACTATTTGTTACGCAACTTTTTCTCCTGAATTGTGTTTAGTGACATCCTTCTGTAATAGCTAGTGTTACCTCTGTAACCTGTCAATATTGTTTTGATATACTGAATTCTCTTGTAATTTTGTCTCCCTGGAAAGGCCCTGAAAAAGGGACTGTAATTGTCTCAGTGGCTTTACCCATTTACCAAAATTCAAATGAATAAATACTATAACGATATAGTGCTGCTGAATAAAGAAAACTTCTCCTCCTCCTCCTGAAGCAGCAGTGGGACAAGGTAACCTCTGTCACCAGATACAAGCCAAAGTGCCATGAAATCGTCATCCTCCTCCCGAAGAAGCAGTGAGACAAGGGAGCCTGTGGCACCAGTGTACAAGCCAAAGTGCCGTGACATCTGCATCCTCCTCCTGAAGAAGCAGTGGGACAAGGTAGCCTGTGGTACCAGGGTACAAGCCAACGTGCTGTGACCTCTGCATCCTCCTCCTGAAGCAGCAGCTGGACAAGACAGCCTGTACCCTGTAGCACCAGTATGCAAGCCAAAAGGCCGTGACCTCTGCATCCTCCTACTGAAGCCGCAGTGCCAAAAGACAGCCTGTGGCATCAGTGTACTAGCCAGAGTGCCATGACAGCTCATCCTATTCTTCCTGAAGCCATTTAAAGGACTTCTATGCCAATTCACTAAGGCAACAGTTCTCAGACTTTGTCATAGTGAGCCTCACCTAAGCCATGGAAAAGATCTTGAGCCTTCCCAAAAACACTGAAATATTTTTGGGCCTCCCCATAGAAAAATAGCCTACTTTTCATAACACATCAGGAATAAATTGAAACCTCTTTGCATAGCTGGCTGTCATGTTACTAAGCCTATTGTAACCCCCCCCCCCCCAAACAGGACAACCTACTTGCTCCAATATTTTGACTCTCCAACCTTGTTACCCCTTACTGCCATACCTTCATGGGTCAGACTGTTTTTTCTGTTTTCTCTCTAACTGGAATAACCTTCCTGTCGACCTCTGCCTCTCCCCCTCTCCCCCTGCTCTTAAGCAACTTCTCAGGGATAGTTTTGCTCCCTCCTGCTCTTATTCCTAGTATCTGTATGGTTAACTTTTGTATTTGGACAGTTCTGCTGCCAGTCTAATTGATCAATTGTTCCTCACATTGTTAGTTTATTGTTCTTAATTTGTTTGCACTTTTAGTCATTTTGTATTGCTTAAGTGTTTTGCAGTTACATTTTGAATTGTAGTCTCTCACTACCCTTCCCTGGGTACACCTGAAATAAGCCATGACTCAGTGTACAGTACCTTCACTGGTCACAGACTTGTGAATAAATACATAAATTCACCTACTGTTATCCTCTTTAAGTTTGTCTTATCCCTTCACACAAAATCTATAAAGTTCAAAATTGAAATATAATACTTTTTCAAGATTTGCTTGAGCCTCCCTTGGAACAGGTTGGGGCCTCCCCAGGGAGGCTGGCCTCACCATTTGAGAACCCCTGCACTAAGGCAACTTTTCTGGCCAAATACCGAATAACGAATATCTGAGACCTGAACTCTGAATATTCAGTCAAGCATTTGAAAAGAAGATATTCACACAGCCCCCAGCAGTCAACTCCAGTTTGGCTACTGCCATCCGGATGGTGGTGCAGGTCCAGTGAGGAGCGCAGGGTTTCATCCTGTCAAAGGATCCCTTTTCCGTTTTCACCTTATCCCCTTGCTGCAGCTTGCATGTCAGAAATGTGCGCATGGAGGCATGCACGTCCTGCAGATCTGCGACCCTGCTCCTGAGCTGCTCTTTGCTTACACTGCCCCCAGGCTCCAACCAGTGGCAGTGAAAGGCTGATCTGGCTGTCATCCCTTCCCTGAGAGAGAAAAGCTGTCCTTGGGATGCTCAATCATCTGCCATCCCCCCAACCACCAGCAACCCATGCTGATTCCCGGACACAGGTTGGTGGTGTGACACAAGGTATGGCGTTAAATGCCTCAGCCCTCTACATCGCTGGACCAGCTTGAGGAGGTCATAATTTTTCATGTCTCTCATGTTCATTTTTGTGGAACTGGAAGCATTCTAAGGCTACCAAATTTATGGACGTCTCAAGGGGGACATAATAAGGCCAGTGGTCTAGAGGTTGTTACCCTGGGGTTTAGATGCTCTATGGTGAGTTTTGGGGCTTTCATTGAAGAAAAAGCACACTTCTGTTACATCTTCCCCTCCTGACTGGAGGGCAAAATTTTTTTATTCCCTGGAGTCACTGGTGTGGGAGCCTCTGGCTGGCCCTAAAGTCTGCGATGCAACTAGGCATTGTTGTAATGTACTGTAAAAGATTTTAATGTGAAGGCTCGGGGTCTGTGGACTGCTAAACCCTAGCAGCCCCCAGACCCCTGGCCTGTATATAAAAATCTTTCAGGCCAGGCTATTGCAAACCCCACCTGCTCACTGATCAAGGGCCCAAGAAGCAACCACAATCTCAAAGGCTTCGGCAAAAACACAAAACCAGCAAAGTGCCACTGCCAAAATTGTCTCAGACCTGATTTTTGCTCCCCCGACCTACTGACCTGCAAAATTTAAGTTTTCAGAGATGACTCACCTTTGTTTGTATACATTTTGCTGTCATATTATAGGATGATGTTGGTGTTCTCATAGTGCTATAATATTACTCTTTAACAACATTAGTGAAGCTTTTTTGCAAGGGTTAATTGAGGTCGAACGTACACTTTCAGAGTCAAAGTCTGATATTTTACCATTACATAATTCTCCATGTAACCCCCAGGTGGCACTATCCCAAGGGCTACTACCCTTGCCTGCATAACTGCTAACAGGTTAAGGGGCCTAGGTCCAATGGCGGGTGCCTCCACCCAGAGGTCGGGGGTTAAGACAGTCTGGTATGACTTGGTCACAGCCCTCTGGGTCACTGCAACCCCCCTTTCTTCCCACTAGTGGCCCACACAATATATCAGAAGTACCTTCACAGAATACACTTACCCCCAGGACTGGTTCGATCAGCTAGACTCTGGGGACCCCCTGTAAAACAAGATGATACAATGCAAAAGCCACAGTACAACACTTTAACATAAATGAATACCTCAGACAGTGTAACTTTGCTGAAACAAACAGATCTGATTTATTTAGGGGAATATAACAAGGACAGGGAAAAATCAGGTTAATTAGTTTAGACACCTTAATAATCACAGTACTGTGCGCATGTTCAGAGTCCCAAATTGTCACTTTCACTGGGTGCCCAGGATGGGGGGGGGGCTAGCCAGGATCGGTTTAGCTGGATGGGGCCCTGTGATGGAAAAACACTTGCACAATACCCAATTGTAATCCGGAGCCGGGATAGCTCAGTTCGTGAAGAAATGAAACAGCAACAAATAGATGACACACTTGCAATTTGATAAACAGATGGCAGGGAGCTACCCTACTTTGTACTCACAGACTCAATGCTGGGAACTGGATGGAAAGCAGATTGTCCTGGATTGCCAGGAGGAGCAGAACATGTGGAAAAGGTCCTTGTGACTGGACCCCACTGCAGTTTAGAGCAAATAGATGTAGTCTGGATTAAACTGGGGTTTACTTCCAGCTTCATGCACTCAATTCACTGTACAGGGGATTTGAAACGCAATTCCCCACAAGCACTACACACATTTATATGTAAAAGGAAAGTACTATACCAGGCAGGCTGCTTCTCAATCCCAACCGCAATTACTGCACAATACCTGGGAGAACACACAGCAGCTTTAGTTCCTGACAGACCAAGCGTGATTCACTAATTTCTTCAGTCTTCTACAGGGTGAGCCTGGTTTCTACTCTTCAGATCTCCTTGATTCTCTTCACAGGTTGGATTCAGTCTGAACAGGTGCTTGCACAAGCTGCAGACCGAAACTTAGGGCCTTACACATGATTCACGCGCTAAAACTACACACCGAAGAAGTACACAGTTCCCTGTCTCTTCACTGCCCAAACTGATCTGATCTTTCCAGTAGACAGAGCTGGGCATTTCCTTTGAGATCCTTCAAGTTCAGTTGGCTGGTTTGGCTGTCACTCACAGTAAACTCCCTCTGTTGGTGGAAAAAAGGCACCGTAGTCCAAACTACAATTCCCAGAAGCATTGGCCATACAGTACATAGGTGGCTGGCTCCACAATGAGAGTCCAAGTTCTGATTTGCCAGCAGCAGGCTCCATTTCAAAGGTCCCCCCACACTGATTGGTCCAGTTCAGCAGTTCAAAACCAGAATGGGGGACTAGGCAAACACAGTTCTGACTGCAAAGAAAAGCAGGTTAGACAAACTGTATTTTCAAACCAACTGAGTGCGCACTGGGACGTAGTGCTCCAGAAACCAACAATGGAATACTTGTAGGAAAGGCTTCGAGCACATACAACTCATAAGAGAAACACGTAGTATAAAAAGCTTTATTTTACAAAACTCCTAACATGTTTCGGACTGCTCCCCCAGTCCTTTATCAAAGGAAATAAAAAACCAAGTGTCAGAGAACACCATATATAACACACAATTGATTCAGGTGTATTCCATCAGAACAATGAATACTTAGCTAAACCATCAAACTAATTGTAATCCTCCAGAGACCGTCATTCAATTAAATTAAATATTTTAAACATCTTCATGTCTAATACAATAAAACAAAGTGCATATAACAATGTAGTCTTATACTACCTCTTCCAGAACTAAATTGTGAAAATGTAAGATACAAAAAACTAAAACTCAAAACTAAAAGGGACACTGAACGGGGGAGTTTAACAAGATAGTCAGACCATATGGTTCATGCTGATCAGATATGACCAAAATTAACTGCGATCCTTTAAATATGGATAAAGCTCTAAGGGGCCATTTAGCCCTGGACTTTTGTTAGCTTTTAAGGTTAAAATCCAGTAATTTTCTCTTCTTAGTACTAGATTATTATAATCTCCACCTCTCGGGTTCCTATTTACCTTATCGATTGCCATAAACTTAAAGGAATGTTGTTCAGGTTCTCTAGTATTAGCAACATGTGCTGCAGTAGCATAAGTCATGTCCCCCTCTGAATGGCTCTCATATGTTCTCCTACTCTGATTTTAAAACTCCTAATCGTTTTCCCACATAAAAGCCTCACAGTTACATATTGCCAAATAAATAACTCCCACTGTGTCACAGTTCATGAATTGTCGAATTTCAAAACTTCTATCACTGTTATGACTCGAAAAATATTACCCTGTAACATATGGCTGCAATAAATACATCGTTTGGCATTTAAAATTACCCTTCCTTTTATCTAACCATGTACTTTTAGACTTATTTTCATAATGACTTCTCGTAAGTAAGTTTCCTATAGTGAGAACTTTCTTAAAACACATTCTGACGGGTTGTTCTATCACTCCTTGTAAACCTGATTCAGCTCCCAATATATGCCAATGCCTATTTATGATATTTTCAAGTTCTTTCGCTTTTACTGAATATCTTGTAACGAAATTAAAACGGCAATCTTCATACTGTATTTTGCACTTATTTCTCAAAAGATCATCCCTGTCAGTGTTTTTGGCTGTGTTGTAAGCTTCCCTAATATAGTTCTTACCATAGCCCCTCTGTGTCAGTCTATTTGTTAATTCTTTTGCCCCCTCCTCAAAATCTTCCACTTCTGTACAGTTTCGTTTGTTCTTAAAACTGACCGGATAGTATATTTTTGATAGTGTGCCTGGGATGACAACTGTCAGCCTGTAATATAGTATTGCCATCAACTTCCTTTCGGAATAAAGAAGTTTTTATCTTATTTGCTTTACGTTCAATCTTTAAGTCTAAAAAAGTAATTTGTTCCTTGGAGTGACTAACTGTGAACTTCAGAAAAGGATTTGTTCTATGTAAAAAGTCTACAAACAATTTTAACTCATTTTCATCCCCCTTCCATATCAAAAAAATATCATCAATAAAACGTTTCCAAACCATCATAAAATTATGAAAAATATTGACATTATGATTAAAAATAAAATCCTCTTCCCACTTTCCCAAATAAATTCATAATCGATGGTGCACAAGTGGCTCCATAGCTGTTCCCTTATCTGTGAAACAATTCTCCATCAAATACAAATACATTACATTTTAAAATGCATTCCAAGAATTTTAATAAAACATCAGAACCACTAATATTCGCTTTATTTAAAAAGCAAGCTATTGCATCTAGTGCTTCTTCATGTGGAACATTGGTATACAGTGATTCAATATCCATTGTGACTAAAATTCCTTCTTCTGGTAATGTCACGTCTTTCAAGAAATTAAGGACTTCTTTTGTATCTTTGATGTATGATGGCAAGTTCCACACCAAAGGTTTCAAAAAAGAATCCACATATCTCGACAAAGGTTCTGTTAGTGAACCTATATCACTCACTATTGGACGACCAGGTGGATTAACTAAAGTTTTATGGACTTTCAGAAGAATGTAAAAAGTGGCCCTGGTGGGATTAGAAACTGTAAGGTAATTTTTCACATCTTGGGTAATTACTCCACTAGACAAGGCATCTTCAATAATCTCATCAATTCCATACTTGAACTCATATGTTGGATCTTCTTTAGTCTGATATAGTACTGGGTGTTATAAATCTGTCTTTGCACTTCCAAATGTAATTTTCTCATCCATTAGGACCACCGCTCCACCTTTGTCTGCTTGTTTTATCACTATATCTGCATCCTTCTTTCAAGTATCTATAGCTTCTATTTCACTGCTACTTAAGTTCTGATAAGAAAAATTATTCACTGGAATGCTTAATGTTTCAATGTCTCTCAACCAACTCTTTAAAAATAGTTACTGCTGCACATGGGGGGCACCAGACCGATGGTTTTAAAACATTTGTATCCTTCACTGAATGTTCCATTTCTTGTAATCCCAGCATTTCTCTTGGAATAGAAAGCCTTAATATTAAGTTTATGCAGTTTAAATTCAAATCTATTAAAGTTTGTACTCGATTTAAAGGGGTAGTAGGAGCAAACTCAAACCTTTTTAACAAGTTGATTTCTCCACTTGTCAGATCATGTTTAGATAGATTAATAATTT
Organism: Neoceratodus forsteri; assembly: GCA_016271365.2. Lineage (NCBI taxonomy): Eukaryota > Metazoa > Chordata > Ceratodontiformes > Ceratodontidae > Neoceratodus > Neoceratodus forsteri. Next base: position 1,166,589,582 of record CM057454.1, read on the forward strand.
GAGTTGTAGGGGTATCAAAAGATTCAGTTCTTACCTCCTCTGCTGATGTCGACCCCCATTGCCATAAAGCTTCCTCCATGCATTCCGTCCCCTGTAATTCCCTCGAGAATCCCTGTTTCCATAAGGTTTTGTTCTTTCTTCTCCCTCGTCGGGTTCTCTTTCCCTTCGGAAATCCCTTGCTTCTCCTTGAAATCTTGGACTCCTTCGTAAAGGTGGTGGAATATAAGGCTCGGTGTACACCTGATGCTCCCCCACTGGTTGTTGCTCCGTTGTTGATTGCTCCTTCTGAAAAGGATACATGTTGGTGTTGTCTCTATATCGCTATAGTCTGTACTGAAATCTGTGGAATACTCAAATGATACATTCTTAGTTCTGTTCTTTAAAATACCTTTCTTCTGGTTATTTTTCCATTTAAAAATCGTGCCCCTTTAAAATCTACTTTGTCTCGTAAAAACTTGGTCATTTTGATTTTTTTAACTTCAGAATCCAATTTAAAAATTGAATATTTCAGTCTCAAGTTTAAACGCTCAAAGTCCAAATGTGTACGAAACTTTAACACTTCTATTTCACATTTCTTTATATCTTCTTCAGCTCAGCTTCTTTCTCCTTACTGTATTTAACAATGAGTTGCATTAATTTAAAGCTTGCATCTAAAGGATATTCTCCCATTCTTGTAAAAACAAAGGGCTTTCAGTTCCACATGCTGGTTCTTTAATAACCTTAAACCTCTGGGAACTCTTTTCACTTCTAAATATGCCTCTAAATTTGTACTGTTCCAAAAAAGGCGTCTCAACTGATGTGTGGATTTTTCTAAATTCCTGAAAGCCTCCAAAGGCGATGACAAATCAGTACAGTCTGCTGCATATCTTGAATCAATGTTCAAAAAAGGATTATGAATATCTGCAGTCTTTAAAAGTTGGTCCACATAAGCCAGAGGATTCATTTGAGTTCCATCACTCATTGAATTAAAAATCAAATTTGGAGTGTTCTCTAAAGACATCTTAGGTTTTTCTAATTCAAATAATCTTCAAAAACGTGTATATTCTCGAGTTTTACAGGGCAAGACACAGGTAAGGTAAATACAGACACAAATAAAAACCTTTACCTGTAATGAATTCCTTCTCCCTAACCCATGCGTAACACTCAAACATCCAAAGTTTACAAACCAACTGAGTGCGCACTGGGACGTAGTGCTCCAGAAACCAACAATGGAATACTTGTAGGAAAGGCTTCGAGCACATACAACTCATAAGAGAAACATGTAGTATAAAAGCTTTATTTTACAAAACTCTAACATGTTTCGGACTGCTCCCCAGTCCTTTATCAAAGGAAATAAAACCAAGTGTCAGAGAACACCATATATAACACACAATTGATTCAGGTGTATTCCATCAGAACAATGAATACTTAGCTAAACCATCAAACTAATTGTAATCCTCCAGAGAGACCGTCATTCAATTAAATTAAATATTTTAAACATCTTCATGTCTAATACAATAAAACAAAGTGCATATAACAATGTAGTCTTATACTACTTCTTCCAGAACTAAATTGTGAAAATGTAAAGATACAAAAAAACTAAAAACTCAAAAACTAAAAAGGGGACACTGAACGGGGGGGGGGGGAAACTTTGGATGTTTGAGTGTTACGCACGGGTTAGGGAGAAGGAATTCATTACAGGTAAAGGTGTTTATTTGTGTCTGTATTTACGTTACCTGTGTCCTGCCCTGTAAAACTCGAGAATATACACGTTTTTGAAGATTATTTGAATTAGAAAAACCTAAGATGTCTTCAGAGAACACTCCAAATTTGATTTTTAATTCAATGAGTGATGGAACTCAAATGAATCCTCTGGCTTATGTGGACCAACTTTTAAAGACTGCAGATATTCATAATCCTTTTTTGAACATTGATTCAAGATATGCAGCAGACTGTACTGATTTGTCATCGCCTTTGGAGGCTTTCAGGAATTTAGAAAAATCCACACATCAGTTGAGACGCCTTTTTTGGAACAGTACAAATTTAGAGGCATATTTAGAAGTGAAAAAGAGTTCCCACAGGTTTAAGGTTATTAAAAGAACCAGCATGTGGAACTGAAAGCCCTTTGTTTTACAAGAATGGAGAATATCCTTTAGATGCAAGCTTTAAATTAATGCAACTCATTGTTAAATACAGTAAGGAGAAAGAAGCTGAGCTGAAGGAAGATATAAAGAAATGTGAAATAGAAGTGTTAAAGTTTCATACACATTTGACTTTGAGCTTAAACTTGAGACTGAAAGATTCAATTTTAAATTGGATTCTGAAGTTAAAAAAATCAAATGACCAAGTTTTTACGAGACAAAGTAGATTTTGAAAGGGCACGATTTTTAAATGGAAAAATAACCAGAAGAAAGGTATTTTAAAGAACAGAACTAAGAATGTATCATTTGAGTATTCCACAGATTTCAGTACAGACTATAGCGATATAGAGGGAGACAACATCAACATGTATCCTTTTCAGAAGGAGCAATCAACAACGGAGCAACAACCAGTGGGGAGCATCAGGTGTACACCAGCCTTATATTCCACCACCTTTATGAAGGAGTCCAAGATTTCAAGGAGAAGCAAGGATTTCAAGGGAAAGAGAACCCGACGAGGGAGAAGAAGAACAAAACCTTATGGAAACAGGGATTCTCGAGGAATATAGGGGACAGAATGCATGGAGGAAGCTTTATGGCAATGGGGTCACATCAGCAGAGGAGGTAAGAACTGAATCTTTTATACCCCACAACTCAAATTATTAATCTATCTAAACATGATCTGACAAGTGGAGAAATCAACTTGTTAAAAAGGTTTGAGTTTTGCTACTACTCCTTTAAATCGAGTACAAACTTTAATAGATTTGAATTTAAACTGCCGAAACTTAATATTAAGACTTTCTATTCCAAGAGAAATGCTGGGATTACAAGAAATGGAACATTCAGTGAAGGATACAAATGTTTTTAAAAACCATCGGTCTGGTGCCCCCATGTGCAGCAGTAACTATTTTAAAGAGTTGGTTGAGAGAGACATTGAAACATTAAGCATTCCAGTGAATAATTTTTCTTATCAGAACTTAAGTAGCAGGAAAAGAAGCTATAGATACTTTAAAGAAGGATACAGATATAGTGATAAACAAGCAGACAAAGGTGGAGCGGTGGTCCTAATGGATAGAGAAAATTACATTTTGGAAGTGCAAAGACAGATTTATAACACCCAGTACTATATCAGACTAAAAGAAGATCCAATATATGAGTTCAAGTATGGAATTGATGAGATTATTGAAGATGCCTTGTCTAGTGGAGTAATTACCCAAGATGTGAAAAATTACCTACAGTTTCTAATTCCACCAGGGCCACATTTTACATTCTTCTGAAAGTCCATAAACTTTAGTTAATCCACCTGGTCGTCAATAGTGAGTGGTATAGGTTCACTAACAGAACCTTTGTCGAGATATGTGGATTCTTTTTGAAACCTTGGTGTGAACTTGCCATCATACATCAAAGATACAAAAGAAGTCCTTAATTTCTTGAAAGACGGACATTACCAGAAGAAGGAATTTTAGTCACAATGGATATTGAATCACTGTATACCAATGTTCCACATGAAGAAGCACTAGATGCAATAGCTTGCTTTTAAATAAAGCAATATTAGTGGTTCTGATGTTTTATTAAAATTCTTGGAATGCATTTTAAAATGTAATGTATTTGTATTTGATGGAGAATTGTTTCTACAGTCAAGGGGAACAGCTATGGGAGCCACTTGTGCACCATCGATTGCGAATTTATTTGTGGGAAAGTGGGAAGAGGATTTTATTTTTAATCATAATGTCAATATTTTTCATAATTTTATGATGGTTTGGAAACGTTTTATTGATGATATTTTTTTGATATGGAAGGGGGATGAAAATGAGTTAAAATTGTTTGTAGACTTTTTACATAGAATAAATCCTTTTCTGAAGTTCACAGTTAGTCACCCAAGGAACAAATTACTTTTTAGACTTAAAGATTGAACGTAAGCAATAAGATAAAACTTCCTTATTCCGAAAGGAAGTTGATGGCACATTATATTACGGGCTAACAGTTGTCATCCCAGGCACACTATCAAAATATACCAATCGTCAGTTTTAAGAACAAAACGAAACTGTACAGAAGTGGAAGATTTTGAGGAGGGGCAAAAGAATTAACAAATAGACTGGACACAGAGGGCTATGGTAAGAACTATATTAGGAAGCTTACAACACAGCCAAAACACTGACAGGGATGATCTTTGAGAAATAAGTGCAAAATACAGTATGAAGATTGCCGCTTTAATTTCATATAAGATATTCAGTAAAAGCTAAAGAACTTGAAAATATCATAAATAGGCATTGGCATATATTGGGAGCTGAATCAGGTTTACAAGGAGTGATAGAACAACCCGTCAGAATGTGTTTTAAGAAAGTTCTCACTATAGGAAACTTACTTACGAGAAGTCATTATGAAAATAAGTCTAAAAGTACATGGTTAGATAAAAGGAAGGGTAATTTTAAATGCAAACGATGTATTTATTGCAGCCATATGTTACAGGGTAATATTTTTTCGAGTCATAACAGTGATAGAAGTTTTGAAATTCGACAATTCATGAACTGTGACACAGTGGGAGTTATTTATTTGGCAATATGTAACTGTGAGGCTTTTTATGTGGGGAAAACGATTAGGAGTTTTAAAATCAGAGTAGGAGAACATATGAGAGCCATTCAGAGGGGGGACATGACTTATGCTACTGCAGCACATGTTGCTAATACTAGAGAACCTGAACAACATTCCTTTAAGTTTATGGCAATCGATAAGGTAAATAGGAACCCGAGAGGTGAGATTATAATAATCTAGTACTAAGAAGAGAAAATTACTGGATTTTAACCTTAAAAGCTAACAAAGTCCAGGGCTAAATGGCCCTTAGAGCTTTATCCATATTTAAAGGATCGTAGTTAATTTTGGTCATATCTGATCAGCATGAACCATATGGTCTGACTATCTTGTTAAACCTCGCTCAGTGTCCCTTTTTAGTTTTTGAGTTTTTAGTTTTTGTATCTTTACATTTTCACAATTTAGTTCTGGAAGAGGTAGTATAAGACTACATTGTTATATGCACTTTTGTTTTATTGTATTAGACATGAAGATGTTTAAAATATTTAATTTAATTGAATGAAGGTCTCTGGAGGATTACAATTAGTTTGATGGTTTAGCTAAGTATTCATTGTTCTGATGGAATACACCTGAATCAATTGTGTGTTATATATGGTGTTCTCTGACACTTGGTTTTTTATTTCCTTTGATAAAGGACTGGGGGAGCAGTCCGAAACATGTTAGGAGTTTTGTAAAATAAAGCTTTTTATACTACGTGTTTCTCTTATGAGTTGTATGTGCTCGAAGCCTTTCCTACAAACTGTATTTTCTTTATTACTCTAAATGATTTCTGGCAAACAGTTACATCTTTGAAAAGTGCTCACTCTGCCCACTTAGTGACGGCAGAAATGGAGCGATTTGGCAGCAGCTCGAGTGGGACTCAAGCAGGGAAACACACAGAACCCCATCCAAATTAATTATGTCTGCAGGCAGACAGCTCTTAAAGAGATAGTACCAGAGGCTCTAAAAGCACTCACAGATAAACGGCTTAGACGCCGAACACCATCCAGGCTTGGAGCATTATAGCAAGCTCCTGGAAGACTCTTGGGAACCCCCATTTGCAGGGGGGTTACATCCAAATGAATATACTTGTACCAAAGGAGCTGGCCTTTGCCACCCACTGCTTTCTAGTGGCAAGGTTTTGTTGTGTTGTGTGTATTTTTTTAAGGCTTTCCTTTATATTAGCTTGGCGTGTATTTTGTTTAGGACAGCATTATGTGTTGGAGGCCTGCCCCCCCCGGTCTTGCGCTATTTTTTCTCTGCCCTCCGTGCCCTCTGCCCTTTTTCCCCTCCTCCTTGAAATGTTCAATCTATCAGTGCTGTAGAGTGCTGGGCATTTCCTGCAGGAGGAGGGGCCGGGGCGAGGGGTGAGAACAATGGTGGACAAATGAGCGGGACTCTCGCATTGGGGTTGTTAGGTCCAGAAGATGCCCTGGGATGAAATGGATTCTGGAATGCCTGGTCTCCATACCCAAGGGCACCATCATTAGATGTGGGCAAGAAGCTTGGACAGCCCTGGAGACCTGTCCAACTCAAGCAGTGTTATGCAATGCCAGATTGATTAAGACCAAGACTGCAATTATTACAGATCTTGTTGGGTCAGCTGATTAGGCTTGCATCACCGAAACCTGGCTGGATGAAATGCTGGCCCCATATTGGAGGCTGCGATTCCTGTCGGGTACTCGGTGATACACCGCTCGAGAGTTGACCACCGTTGGGGGGGTTTGCGGTCTGTTTCAAGACTAAATTGGGCCTCACAAATGTACCAGTTGAGGAGGCCGGGTTATTTGAGTGCATTGTAGTAACAGGTGTAGATTGTAGGATAGCCCTCATCTACCGTCCACCTGGGGATGAAAAGCAATTCCTGCAGGAAGTAGCAAAGTTCGTGATCGACATGGCATTTGAGACACCCAGGATGATGGTCCTGGGCAACTTCAGCTCCTGGGTCGATGACGAATTCTCGCAATTTGGACAATAGTTCCTCCAGTTGATGACATCTCTGGGCCTTACACAGATTATTTCCTCCGCTACCCATACAAACGGTCACTCTCTTGACCTAGTTTTCCTCCTGGGGATCGAAGCCTCTGATTTGGTGGTGGAATCTGTAAGATGGTCCGATCACTACACCGTGGGATTCTATTTTTGTGCCCCCCCTTCATAGGTCTGCCCCTGTGGAGATGGTCAGATACCACCCTTTACGGGATGTGAGTCCTGAAGGCCTAGTGGCGGTGTTTGACCTATTGGAGCTTCCTGTGGCAAGCAGGAGCCCAGAGGCCTTGGTTTTGGTCTATAATAAGGTCATTACTACAGCCCTGAACTCCATCACTCCTGTCCATGTTCATCCTCTCTCCCTCCGCCCTTGGTCCCCTTGGTTTGATGGGACCTTGAGGGAGATGCGGTGACTTGGATGAAGGTTAGAGCACTGCTGGTGGAAATCCATTCTGGAGGCTGTCCATCTTAGATTGCTAGATCATTATCAAGTCTATCCATCAACAATCTCCCATAAGAAGTAAGAGTTCCTGTCCGGAGAGATTGCTGCTGCTCAGAACCGACCCTCTCAGCTCTTTTGAACTGTGGACAGGCCATGCAATCTGGCTTGTCTGCAGTCTTAAAGAGCCTTTTCACAGTTGGAGTGTGATGAGCTGGCTTGGTTCTTTGCAGATGAAGTGGCTGACATCAGGGCAAAGATCCAACCAGCACACTCTATGGGGGCTGCTATTGATCGGCACTAGGTCGCTCCCCTATATTTTTCCTGGAGTACCTTTGACCTGCTTGAGCTGGTGGACTTTATGCAGATTGTCCACAGTATACACTCTATGCGCTGTCATTTGGATCTGGGCCCAACCTCCCTGATTATGGGTTGTTGTGACATCCTTGGCCCAGTGCTGGCATGGATAGCCTGGTGCTCCCTTGAGTCGGGTGAGTTTCCTAGCTCCCTGAAGGAGGCAGTGGTGAGTCAGGTGACACCCTTCCTAAAGAAAACTTCTCTGGACCCAGACTGCCTTGCCAATTATAGACCTATCTCTAACCTTCCCTTTGTTGGGAAGGTGATTGAGAAATTAGTGGCCGTACAGTTGGAGAACCATTTGACCATCAATAGCATTTATGAACCTCTCCAATCTGGTTTTCATAAGAGGCACAGTACCAAAACTGTGCTGGTTCAGGTGCTCAATGATCTCCTGATGGCAAGAGATTGGAAAAGCCATACCATCCTGGTACCTTTAGATCTCTCCTCAGCGTTTGACACCATGGACCATGGGGTGCTACTTGAGCACCTGAGGTTTATCTGTGGCCTGTCTGGTACAGTCCTCAGGTGGTTTAAGTCCTTCCTCACTGGCTGAACTCAGAGGGTGGTGTCGGGGATTTATTCCTCCGAGCCTTTCTCTCCATCATGTGGGGTTCCTCAGGGCTCGGTGCTATCCCCCATGTTGTTCACGGTGTATGTGCTGCCCCTCAGAGACATTGTAAGACGGTATGGGCTGAGGTTTCACTGCTAAACTGATGATACCCAGATCTACCTGTCTTTTGCACCTGACTAGGATAGTGCACTCTCGGTATTTAATAACTGCCTCACTGAAATTCAGGATTGGATGAATTCTAGCTGGTTGAAGTTGAACTCGGGTAAGACGGGGGTGATGGTAGTGGATTGAAGTTGCCTGACAGGGGGGGTTGAGGGCTGGTCAGCCCACAGGGCTTTTTCTGGAGGGCTCCCAGCTTCTTGCCTCTGAATGGGTGCAGGACCTGGGGGTGGTGCTTGATGATGGGCTAACACTTTGATCTCAGGTGTCGGCAGTCGTCAAGTTGTCCTTTTACCATCTAAGGAACATTGCTAGGGTTAAGCACCTTGTTCTGTCTGGTGATCTTTCCACACTGGTCCATGCTTTTATGATCTTGCACCTGGATTTTTGCAGCTCCCTTTACCTAGGGCTACTGGGGGGGTTGATATCTGCCACCTGCAGCTGGTGCAGAATGCAGCAGCCTGGTTGTTGCAGGGACTTCATGGTCATGTCATGTTACACTGGTGCTGCGCAGACTTCACTTGCTGCTGATTCAGTAGTGGATCACTTTTAAATAATAATAATAATAATAAATTTTATTTAATATAGCGCCCTTCACAAATCAAGGCACTGCACAATCAGATAAAATCAACATCTGCAGCAAATACAATAAATACAGATAAAATCATAAAAGTACGGGGTAAGCTTTGCCCCACGAAAAGGTCTTCATTGCCTGCTTAAAGCACCCCACCATCCTGCACTCACATAGCTGACGGGGCAGAGAATTCCAGAGGGTAGGGGCAACAAACCTAAAGGCACTAGCACCAGATGACTTTAAACTAACCCTCAGAATCTCCAGCAACCCGTCGTCAGCCGAGCGGAGCTGTTGCAAAGGGGTGTATGGAACCAGGAGCTCCTTCAGGTAATCAGGACCCTGTCCATGCAGGGCTTTGTAAGTTAATAAACTTACCTTGAAGGTGATCCACCACTGAATTGGCAGCCAGTGCAGATCGTGCAGCACTGGGGTAATGTGAGTTCTCCTGGATACCCCAGTCAACAAACGTGCTGCAGCATTCTGAACTAGCTGCAAGCGGCAGATATCAACCCCAGAAAGCCATAGGTAAAGGGAGTTGCAGTAGTCAAGGCATGACTTCTGACTTATGAAGCCCTACACGGACTTGTCTGGGACTACTTGAAAGAGCTTCTGTCCCCTTACTGCCCTGAGCAATCGCTCCTGCTCGGCTGATGAGGGGTTGCTACAGATTCCAAGGGTATCTTTAAAATCTTCAGGGGCCCGTGTCTTTATGCATGTGGCCCCAGCCCTTTGGAATTCTCTACCCCGTCAGCTACAGGAGTGTCCAACTGTGGGGGGTTTAAGCAGGCGCTAAAAACATTTCAATGGCACCATGCATTTGCTTCCTAATTTGTTGGATCTTATTGTCTTTCTGTTTTACAGCATTTTTATATTTTATTCTGTCTTATTCATGTTTTTATGTAAAGCGCCTTGATGCTTTGAAAGGCGCTGAATAAATAAAGCTTTTTTTTTTTTTTTAAGACAATATCTTGCATTCCCACCAATCAGGTATGCTAGTACTGAGTTGTGTTATGCCTTCTTTAATTTTTTATTCTTTGGTAACTGGGTAAGGCCCACTAGGCACAAGTGCCTGTTTTCAGGGGTGATCTGGGAGCACTGGGTGGTTAAGTGACATGCTCAGAGTCACACAGTATGCAAGTGGAGGTTGTGGGGATCAAACCCAGGTCTATTAGATGAACCAAGCTCATTCACAGTTTGTTGCTCTAACCTCTAGGCTATACTATACTATACTATACTATACTATACTATACTAGACTGCTATTTGAAAAATACTGCTGCCCCCTCACAGAACTGAACTGCGTTCTGCTTATTACAAGACAGTCATAATTCTTATTATACTAAAATGGTAAAAACAGGTTTGCATTTTAAGTGCTACAAATACACCACACTGGAGACCAGCCTAGTGCAGGGATTTGAACCCAGATCTACTTTATTTATTTATCTATTAAATTTTGGTGGTCAGGTAGGCCCACTGAAACTGGATGGTCCCTTTTTCAGAGGTGACCCAGAGTTAATTACATAGATACATAAAGCAGCAATTGAAATATTACAATTTGCTAAAGCAAATGTAAGTAGTCAAAATAAAAACTATAATCTTTTTGTAGCTGTTTTTCTATCATGCTGAATTGAACGTGGCTAGTCAGATAGCAGGAGATGAACTTACGATAATCAGTTTGGAGTATAAAGTTGCTGATCATGGTCCTAAATCTTGGCAACATAAGACTCACCCTTGTTTGTTCTTCTCTGGTTTGTCTGATGTCCATCAGCTAAGCAGTGCTCAACAAGGCCAAGGGACATCCTCACCATCAGGGTACCTGGCTGTTGCTGCCGATCATGGTCGCCCATCCATACCATCTCGCAGCCTGCTGCACCCCATTGATACAATCTTATTTCTTAAAGGCCAGCACAGTGGTGACTTACAGTTCAATTGGACTGACAGCAGCCGAGCTGTGACCTTTTACCCAGTCCTTGCCTGACATTGGTGGTTCAAGTTGGATTGAGCTGGGGGTACTAAAACGCTCAAAGTCCTGTTCCGATCGGATCCCTTAATGTGCACCATTGACTCTGGATTGGCCCTTTTACCAGTTCTCACCTGCCATTGGCGGTTCATTTAAAGAGCCACGGGCATGCATGGCAGGAATGGGGAGGACCATTTCCTGGCAAGGAGCAGCTGCTGGAGAGGTGTGGCAGGCAGATCACCAGCTCAACATTTCCTCATCTGGGATGAAAATCACAAACTGTGACAAAATCCTGATTTTCCAAAATGCTTTGGGACACCATGACCGTCCTTTTGATACTGGGACTGTCCCAGTCAAATCGGAACACTTGGTAGCTTTAAAGGGGCACTGTCAACTTTGCCCCTTCATTTTGTTCCAAATGTGAAAAATGTGTCTCCTGGCACACGCCTATCAAGCATATACTGCAAAATGCCCCTACATGTATAAAATTTAAGGCTTTTTAACTTTAACTGTGATTTTGCTTAAAATATGGATTCCCTCAGTCCAGTCGTAATGCACCTGTGTCCCAGAAGAACAAGTTGGGAATGTGAGTCTGCCAGGGGTGTGGTCCCAAAGTGCGATTTTGTTTCACATGCCACCAGTAACAGCATGTTAATCTTGTCCCGGCTAGTTTAGAAAACCGCTGCTGGTATCTACAAAAGCAAACCGAGCACTGCAAAGTGTAAAATTTTCATTTTTAAAATGGAGCTGTAATCTCATGCATGTGCACCAACAGCACATTCCTGTGCATGCACAGGATCTTTGTTCATGCCTTTCGAGCGCATTATAAGGAAATGACTTAAACAGAAATTTGAAATAGACAGTAACAGTACACCAACAAATATTTGTATATTCAACAACAGTAGGAGCAGTAGAATTACAATAAGCAGACAGTAATACAAGAATCAGAACATAGTCACAAATGAGGTAGGCAATTTGAAAAAAAATTAAGGAACATTTAAGTGCAGTTATAGTTACTTAAGTGCTATTGGATTGTAATGTATTACTGACCCTGATGAAGGAAAGGAACTCTTGGAAGAGGATGTTATTGTAAAGGAATAGACTAGAGGTGATTCAACCAATGAAATTAGGAGAGAAATTTGTAAGCAAATTCGAATTACGGTTTGCAGATGCAGTTTGAGGCAAGGAGGTTGGCTAGTGCAGTGCAGAGGGAGTATGATGATGAGGAGGGGCGGATTTGAGGGGGAAGAGAATTCCAGAGTCTGGGGAAGCAATGAATGAAAGCAGACTGGCCCACAAGGGTTGTACAGTGGGGGACAGCAAAGATACGAGAGTCAGAGGATCTTAAGGAGTGAGTAGGCAGGGAAGGGGGAGGGAGTGAGGAGGATAGGTATGGGGATAGAGATCCTAACCAGTATTTAGAGATGGTCTTACTGCAGTCAGACAGGTGCTACTTGGTAAGAGAAGGGAAGGACATGCATGGTAGAGGTCACAATGTTGAGTGTGGATGGGAGAGTCCAAGGCAAAGCGGCAGAAGGAGTTGAATGGGGGATCAATCTGGATAGGGTGGATTTGGGGGTCGCACATGTGCGTATGTGTTCCTCATTATAAGGATCAGTGCCCCTCATTATCCCTCATTTTGTGCCCATGTCCCTCATGTCAGTGACGGAAGGTTGAGAGGTCAGGAGTCAAGGGTTACTTCAGAGAGTGGTGTTGGTGGCTTATGTAAAGTGGTGGCGGGACAGCTGATTGTTGTGCCACAAGTATGCCTGTGCATGGTGGGAACCTGAAATTGGGAAGCTGGGTTCCCACAAACCTTTTTTTTTTTGAGGTAGGAACAGCCCTGTGTGGTCCTGAGTGAAAGGGTCTTTGGCTTTCCCTCAGTCATGATGAGACATTAAATCTGGATGTGCTCCTGTTTCTTTAAGGATTAGGATGTTTTGAAATCCTTCCCCCTGCTGCAGCATGCTATGAATATTAATCAGCTGATTTAAATAATTTAAGAACACATTTCAGGGGCGGACAGGAAGTACATTCTTGTTTCCGAGACCAGCTACCTAGAAACAGGAGTTCACAGAGGCAGCTGCAGAGGGAACTTGTTTTCTGGAAATATACACTGATGTCCTTCGAGTCCCAAACTCTGAAGAGCTTATCTTGGTTCTGAACAGTGTGGTTCTGAATTGTAAGCAGGTGGTGTGGAGACTGAAACGGAATCATGAAGCTGGAGGTAAGGAAGCTGATGTGAAAGAACAAAACATAAATGGAGTAAATGGTGTCTGTCTGGCATTTTTTTTCATGGAATGATTTTAAGTTTTACAAAAGAAAACAGTTCAATTGAAAGAGTTCCCATACAAAAAAGAAATCCATTTTTGGATTGTTTTTACCTTAATGTTGCCTTACTTTTCCTTTTTAATTTTTATTTTGTGAGTATTATTATCGTCTTCTTTTCAGAACATTTTTTTCCCTACAGCCGTTTAACATTTTCTTTTTTTTTTTAGGACTGATGTTCACTTGTTTTGTGTTTTCAAATACTGAAGATTAAAAATGGCATGAATGAAGATTTCTTCTTTATGTCACAGTACATTTTTACATGGACTTCTGATATATGAGATAATCGCAGCTTCCTTTTATATGCTGAGTTTTATTTCACTTTCTGTAAATGTAGGCTGTAAGTCAGTATTATTATTGCCACATTTCAACTAGTTGCATATGGTGCTTATACAACTTAATTTTATATAAATTCTTCTTAAATCTATTTTCTATTTAAACTGTAACTTTTTTCTTAGAAATAATATTTTTTTACTTTCTATTGATGCTCCCCCGCCCCCTGTACACTGCCCCATTGACAGTTACCAAGGCATCTGCCCCCTCCTCTTAACTAGAGCCTGTGGTTATCCCCCATGTAGCCTTGGTTGCTCCCCCCCAGGTGGGGACATGGTGGGGCCTGTACACCCTGAATGTCTTAGCTTCATTGGCAGACTGTTGGGACAGGCAGGGGAAGATTTGTGTGGGGCGCTCTGTCTTCTCGGCATGCAGGGAGACAGTTTTTCTTGTGTTCGGTGGAGGGGCGACATGTGCCATGATGTCAGGGTGCATCTGCTGATGTCTGTCGTGCCTCCTTCCCTCACTATGACTTGGTGCTTGCTGTACTTCCAGCTTCCACCAGAGGCCAGTCAAGTGCTGAGCCTTGTCCCCCACCCTCCCTAGAGAAGGTGAGCGGTCCACGGATGCTCAGGCCTCACCCTAGCTGGCCCGCTGACTCCCCGGGCCCGTTACTGACCCAGGCCACCGGAGTTGTGAGCAGTAACACTGCCGCTGTGCCAGCAGGCCAGCCAGCATTTAAACTTTTAAAACAGAACGTACAGTCCTTGGTGGTAGGCAGAGTGGACTGGCACACCCAAACTAAATATGAACAGTGATAGAGATGGGATAAATTTTTGGTTCATAAACTCATATTTACTTCGAGTACCAATTGACTTTTCCATGATATTCACACAGTCAAATAATGTTAGCAGAAAAAGGCAAATATTAAATTGCCGGAACAGAAAAAATGTTCTGTTAGAGCAGCTGACATGTTATGCCCTTGGGGCAGACTAGTTCACACAAAAGGACTACCTGACGAGGGTCCTGTTGAGCGTACAATATTTTTTGGTGAAGTGGTTTGTGTAAGTATTTTTAGTTTACAACAGCCTACTTGTAGGTTCCAGCTTCTGTGGTGCTCCAGCACTATCTGTACAGCCCCACCCACAAAACAGCATTTTGATGATGCCAAGTGGGGAATAGGGCTGCAGTTGATAACCCTAACTAAGGAACAGGGCTGCAGTTGATGACCCTAATTGGGAACAGGGCTGCAGTTGATGATACCACAATGTGGGGAACAGGGCTGCAGTTGATGACCCTAATTGGGAACAGAGCTGCAGTTGATGACCCTAGTTGGGAACAGGGCTGCAGTTGATTACCCTAATTGGAAACAGGGCTGCAGTTGATGACCCTAATTGGGAACAGGGCTGCAGTTGATGATACCGCACAGGGAACAGGGCTGCAAATGAATGAATTGAGCATGATCAGGATGAGAGGGGGCTGTGTATACTAAATTCATTTTATTTCTATTTCATTTTTAACCACAAAAGAAAGCCTTAGCTGTGTCAGCTCATTTCTATGTATTTGGGTGGGGAGGGGTCTATAAGGTCCTGTTTTATTGACCAGGGAAATATGGTATAGTATATTTATTTATTTGGAGCGCTGTACCATAGTAGTAGGGTGCCTCACAAAATATACACAACACACCCCTTACCAGGAAATAGGCA
Source organism: Neoceratodus forsteri (assembly GCA_016271365.2). NCBI lineage: Eukaryota > Metazoa > Chordata > Ceratodontiformes > Ceratodontidae > Neoceratodus > Neoceratodus forsteri. Next base: position 1,166,604,624 of record CM057454.1, read on the forward strand.
AGAATTATGCAAGTATTTTGACCGGGGCAACATGCAGGGATATATACTGGCATATGCAAGCTACATGCATGTGTAACCCCCCTACAAATGGGAGTTCCTGAAAAGTCTTCCTCGAGCTTGCCTAAATGCTTACTGCCAGGCTGGTGTCCTACGTTTTAGCAGTTAAACGCTATTGCCAGAGAGTGCCTGTGTACTGCCTCTTTAAGGACTGCCTAGATTTGCATTGGTGATTAATCTAGGAGGGGGCTGAGTGTTGTCATGCTCGAGTCCCGCCCAGGCTGCCTGGTAATCACTCCGTTTCTGCCATGGCTAATTGCGCAGAGGGAGCTCTGTTAGAAGATGTAACTGTTTGCTGAAAACATATTGGAGTGATAATGATAATGATAATGTAGTTTGTCTAACCTGCTTTCTTTGCAGCAAGGACTGTTTTGTATATCCCCACCATTTGGCCCGGGACTGCGAATTGGACCAATCAGTACTGGTGGGACCTAAAATGGAGCCGGACTACAGGAGCTGTCTGGAGCCAAAATCTGTAGGAATTGTAGTTTTGGGCTTTTGGCGTCTTTTTGCACCTGAAGGGGGAGCCTTTGTTGTGACTGACAGACAGATCAGCCAACCGAACCTTTGGATTCTGAGGAAAGCCCCAGGCTTGCTGGCAGTTGAGTCAGATCTCAGCTGGGAGTTGAAGAAGCAACAGCTCGACACAGTCGAGCAGCTGTCTGCATAGTTTCTCGCGGGAGAACTGTGATTCCAGTTTGTACAAGAGTACTGTACTGCTGTTATTTGCTGTGTATAACCTTGTTTTACAGGGGGTACCCAGGGCCGAGCCAGAGGAAAACCCTGGTGGTAAGTGCAAACAGTGTGGGTACTTGTGTGGTGTATCAGGGGTATTGTGAAAGTGATTATTGTGTATTGTTCTGGCCACTAGTAAGGAAAGAGGGGGATTACAGTGCCCCGGTGGGTTGTGCCCAGGTTAACTTGACCACTACCAACCCTGACCTCCGGTTGGAGACACCCGATTCAGAACTCAGGTCCCTTAACCTGCTACTAGCCAAGCACGCAGGCAGGGGTATTAGCCCTTGGGATAGCGCCACCTGTGGGTCACACATGTTTTTATGTAAGAATTATTTGCAAGGAATATGTAAGGATTATGACATTCCCTTGTATGAAAAATTCATGTACGTACCCATACAGTACTTTTCCCTTAAAGGTGAGGACCCCCCCACAAAAAAAAAAAAAGATTTGGCTAACACATTCTGAAAGCTAGTGGTCAAACAGACCACTAGCTCACAAACTGATTTGCCCCATCTCTTTGTGAGAGAGGCTCTAGCAGCACTCACATCTCATTATAATCAACTATACAGGAAAGGCCCCACCAGCAATTATCTCATTATTATCAGCTATACAGGAAAGGATCCAGCAGCACTCACATCTCATAGGACGGCAGTCATCTGTGCTATGGCACGGCAGTGGGACCATGTATCACCAGTGAGTGTATCTGCTATTTTACACACAACTGTTCTTCATAGCAGGCAGTTCACTTTGTTTTGTCCACCCGCACTTGGCACTACTGGATTGTCACTCTGTTTCAGTCTGAGTTTTGATTGTGTAAACCTGTATCTATGAGTTCTCCCCTTAAGGGTGTAAGGTTGCTGACTGGTGTAACCCCCCCGCTACAAATGGGGGTTCCTGAAAAGTCTTCCTTGAGCTTGCCTAAATGCTTACTGTCAGGCTGGTGTTCTGCGTTTTAGCAGTTTAAATGTATTACCAGAGAGTGTCTGTATAGCCTCTGTGTACTGTCTCTATAAGAGCTGACTGGATTGCAGTCATAATTAATCTGAGAGGGAGCTCTGTTAGAAGATGTACTTGTTTGCTGATCATTTGCTGGAGTAGTACTAATATTGCAGTTTGTTCTAACCTGCCTTCTTTGCAGCATGGACAGTTCTGTTTGTTTCCATCATCTTGGTCCTGGACTGCAGAATGGGCCAATCAGTACATTTGGGACTCTAAATGGAGCCTGCCTACAGGGGCTTGGTGGGGCCAAAACTTGTAGGAATTGTAGTTTTGAGCTTTTGGCACCAAAAATAACCTGGAGGAGGAGCCCTTGTTGTGACACAGAGCAGCCAAGTGGACCTATTGGATCTTGGGGGAAGTCCCACAGTGCTTGCAGTTTCAGTTAGATCTGAGTTGGGAAGTGAAGAAGTAACAGCTTGAGATAGTTTGAGCAGCAATCCATATTGGATTCACACGGGAGAACTGTGGAAAGGCCTGAATTTGGCCTGCATGCCTGCCTGTTGTTCTTGAGAGGGAACTTTTTTTTTTTTTTTCCAGACTGAATCCGAATTTGGAGAGCGAATTAAGCCACTGAATTGTGACCAGGCATTAACCTGAAGAAGACTGAAGATTTGCTGAATGTGATCAGCCTGTCAGGACTTCCAGCTACCTCTGAACTCCCGGATTGTGTAGTGACTCTGTAATTGTGACCGGAGAGCCATTTGCCTGGTACAGTGGAAGTTCCTTACATATGAATGTGCTGTGTGCTTATAGTGGGTCGTGATTTGGTTCCCCACTGTGTGTATGAACTGTGTTTTGTTTGCTGGAGGCTGTATCCAACTCCATGGACTAAATCCGTATCCATTTCCGTTTGCCTGGGCCCTGCTATACTGACCCAGCCAGAATACCTGCTACGCGCAGAAAGTCATCGATGAGACACTGGCCTGGGGATCAGCCCCCTGCTCAACGCCATGAACAGGAACGATGCCTTGGTGATTTGTGTGGGCCCTGCTTCTCCGGGCACTCCAGCTCAACAGCCTGCAGTCTCGATTTCGTCCTGCCAGTGTCCAGTATTGGGTATCGTGAGTAAACATCAGGGTAGCTCCCTGCAACAACTGCTAAATCTAAAAGTGTGTCATCTGATTGTCTTGTTGCCCTTTCTTTCATGAACTGAGCCCTCTGGCTCTGGATTACAAATAGTGTGTGTTGTGCATGTTGCTTTCTTCCATCACAGGGCCCCAACCAGCTGCAACGTACCTGGCTAGCCCACCATTTTCCTACCTGGGTACCCAGAGTGTGTGACTGTGTAGGGACTCTGAACTGCATGCATAACTGTCTGATTAATATAGCTTTTAAGCAAATCAACCTGATTACATCCCTCTCTTGTTCAAGTCCCCTTAACAAATCAGATTTAACTTTGTTTGCATTTAACCTGACTATGGTTCCAGTTTGTGCCAAGAGTATTGTACTGTTGTTGTTTGCTGTCCTTAACCTTGTTTTACAGGGGGTTCCCAGGGTCAAGCTAGAGGAACCAGCCCTGGTGGTAAGTGTAAATAGTGTGGGTAATTGCTTGATAAATAAGGGTCATTATGAAAGTAATTATTGTATATTGTTAAGGCCACTAGAAGGGAAAGAGGGGGTTTACATTGCCCTGGAGGGCTGTGCCCAGGTTAGCTTGAAAACTAACAACCCTGACCTCCGGGTGGAGGCACCCATTTCATTACCCAGGCCCCTTAACTGCTACTAGCCAAGCAGGCAGGTGTAGTAACCTTGGGATAGCGCCACCTAAGGGTTATATCTTGGAGGCTCACCACTGGGATTTTGTGCCTTCTAGTGGCCAGAAATTATGAATTATTGTTAAAAATTAATGGCTACCCCACTAGAAATGGCTGTACACCAGTTGGTGAGGTGGTGTACTGGGCAGGAGATCGACCCCCAAAATGCTCTGCTTACACTGGATATTCCCTTGGGTACCATTAAGGACACTGTAGAGAGAGCATGCTGCAAAGTTGAGTGTTTAAAAAACCCTGTGGTGGTAGGTCGACGAGCTGATTTGATCGCCTAAACTTTCATAGCCTTGGCAGAGTGTAGTGGCCTCATGGACAGCTCTAAAGTGCCACAGACTATTGCCTCAGAAGGGGTCCTAGCTGCCTGGAGAGTGATAACAAAAGACAGTAAAGACCCTGGGGAGGATGAGCTCCCACCATTATCTGAGAGTTTTGAGGAGAAATTTGCTAAGTTGTTGCTGGAGGAAGGGAAAACCATAGAGGACTTCAAGAAACTAATCCTGCCACCTTGGGATGTTCCTTCCCCAACACCCCCTCCCACTCCAGCACCTGTTACTGCTACGCCTTCTGTGCCCAAGCCAATGCTGGCCCCTATATCTGTACCTGCCATTAGTCACGACTCCTACCGAAGGCTGAGAATCTTCTTGGGCACCTCCCCACCCCCCAGGAGGAGGATGTCTGGGAGACCTGGATCGACTATGTTGCCCTCTTGGTACCCGAGTGGCAGTGTGTGAAGGCTGAGAAGTGGAAAGAATCATAGAAAGTTTGAGGGGCCGTGCCCTTGAAGCCATTACATTTTTGAGGTCCACGAACCCTGATGCATCTGATCAGAAGTACCTATCTGCACTTGAAGGCAATTTTGGGAGCATTGAGTCAGGGGAGACTTTGATGTGGAAATTCCAAGGTACCAAACAATGGAAGGGGGAAAGTTTGTCATGTTAATCGCCTAGAAAGAGCTCTGCAGAAAGCTTACCGGAAAGGTGGGGTAGCCGCCAGTGATTTGAACCATGTGAGATTGGGGCACATACTGCAACATGCCAAGCATTCTAAACTGCAGATCATCCAGTTAAGGGTCCAGGATAGGAGAGGTAACCCGCCTGACTACTGTGACTTGATAAAAGAACTCTGGGAGGTAGAAGGTGAAGAGGTAGATTGTAATTATGGGGTGAGTGCAGTCCAAGTGATTATGGCACTAGAAGGCCCTTCCGAAATGGAGACCACTATGAGTGTCCCGCCGTGGGCTAAACGGTGGGGGAGGAGTTGCTGAAGGAAGTCAGAAAAGTACAACTGGGTGCGTTCGCTGAGGTATCCCCTGCTGACAGAGACCCTGTACCCTGTCAGGACGTGACTGTTATGGGGGTGGGGGTGCACCCTCAGGCATCCTCTATTGAGGGTGGCTTCTTGGCTGAGCTCAAGGAATTGACTGCCACCCTAAAGGAACTTTTGAGACATGGTACACTACCAGCAAAAGTCAGATCACAGTCTCCCGTCAATGCTCCAGTATCCCATGCTATGTTTTCCCCAAGGATGCCCCGAGAGCCTGTCATTTGTCACAGTTGCAGCAAGGATGGCCATACGAAGAGGGAATGCCGGTCTCGGAAGGACTTGGAGAAAGTGGTGAACTGGCTTCAATGAGAGCCTCAGAAAATGAGTCAGTGGTCAAGGGGTGCATGAAATGACTGCAGTGAAGGCTTCAGCCATCCTAACTCAAACCCCACTGTGGCTAAATTGTCTTTCCAGGCCCCTGCTGTTGCCCCTCCAGACTGGTCCAAAATGTGGGCCCTTCAATGAAGACTACTGTGGCTGTGAATGGTATTCCTACTCGGGCTGTGCTTGACAGTGGGTCACAAGTGACCACTGTATTTCAGGACTGGTATGACAAACACTTATCTGATGTGCCATTACAATCCTTGGAAGGCCTACATGTGTGTGGGCTGAGTGACAAGTCTTATCTCTACCTAGGATATGTCCGCCTCTGGTTGTCTTTTCCTGCAACTGTAACTGGTGTAGAGGAGCAAGTAGAGACACTGGCCCTAGTGTGTCCCCCCCACTGGACTGTATGATGAGGTTCTCCTGTTAATTGGAACTAACGTCCACATATTTGGGAGACTAGCACAACTCTGCCATGAGAAACAAGGGCAACTGACTGGACAGGCCCTAAGAAGTCCAGCCTTAGTAAAAAGGGCATATAACTTACAACAGAAACCCAATGAAGAGGACCCAGATGAGCCAGTGGGGATAGTGTGGAAAAAGGAACCTGACTCCTTGGTATTGGCCCCCAACGCCCAGTGCACAATCCATGGAGAAGTCCGCCTAAAGAGAAATGTAAAGAACAAAATACTTATATCGGATGCACCAGGTGATGGAAAGTTGCCAGAAGGTTTATTGGTTAAACCCAGCATCTTGCCTGCCCATGCCTATGCACGATGAGTGATGGTCCAGATTCGAAATGTGTCAGATTGGGAGGTCTGGGTGAACAAAGGGTGCACTCTAGCTATAGTACACTGCACAGACACTGCAGTATTACCCAATAACAAGTACTCTGGCCAAAAGGAGAGAGTGACCCCGGGCTTATTTGACTTTGGTGATTCCCCGCTGCCAGCTGAATGAAAGGCTAGGATTAGCAAGAAACTTGCCCAGAGAGACCAAGTGTTTTCGTTAAAAGAATGGGACGTGGGATGTGTCCAGGGTGCAGAGCATCATATATGCCTGCATGATGACCGGCCATTTCGAGAGAGATCCTGATGCCTCTCCCCAGCAGACATAGATGATGTGAGGAGACACCTGCAGGAAATGCTCGCTGCTGGCGTGATACAGGAATCAAGGAGCCCATATACTTCTCCCATTGTGGTTGTGTGGAAGAAGAATGGGTCAGTGAGGATGTGTGTTGATTATCGAACCCTGAACCGGTGGACCATCCCAGATCAATACACCATGCCCCATATACAAGATGCCCTGGATTGCTTGAATGGGAGCAAATGGTTCTCAGTATTGGATCTTCGCAGCGGATATTATCAGATTCCGATGGCCGTGGAAGACCATGAGTAAAACGCCTTCATCTGTCCTTTGGGGTTCTGCGAATTTCTGAGAATGCCACAGGAGATTTCGGGTGCCCCGTCCACCTTTCAGCAACTGATGGAACATGCAGTGGGAGATATAAACTTGCTGGAATGCCTAGTGTACCTAGATGATGTCATTGTGTTCGGACGCACATTAGAGGAGCATGAGACCCAACTGTTTAAAGTCCTAGACCGATTGGAAGACTTCGGCCTCAAGCTGTCCATTGACAAGTGCCAGTTTTTTCAAACCTCCATGAAGTATGTGGGGCACATAGTATCTGCAGAAGTGATAGAGACCAATCCCAGTAAGGTTGAATCACTGACTACTTGGCCCCAGCCCCATAACTTGAAAGAACTACAACGTTTCTTGGGGTTCTGTGGCTACTACCGCAGGTTGAAAAAAGACTATTCCAAGGTGATTCGCCTGCTCCTGAATCTCACCCAGGGTCACCCCCCTACCAACCGTAAATACAAGAAAGAGGCTGTCAAAGAACCCGAGAAAGTATACTTCCGAACAGGTGAAACTTTTGCGCCCTGCTGGACACCCGAATGTAAAGCAGCCTTCCATGAAGTCATCTACCAGCTCACCCATGCCCCCATCTTTGCCTATGCTGACCCTACCAAGCCCTATGTGCTTCATATGGATGCTAGTCTGCAGGGCCTAGGAGCTGTGCTCTATCAAGACCATGATGATGGTTTGAGACCAGTGGCTTTTGCCAGCAGAAACTTGACCCCATCAGAACAAAACTATCCTGTGCACAGCTGGAGTTCCTTGCCCTAAAATGGGCCATTGTTGTCCAGTTTCATGAGTACCTCTATGGGGCAAAGATATTGGTGAAGACCGACAATAACCCGTTAACCTATGTACAGACTTCAGCTAAGTTGGATGCCACTGGGCACCGGTGGCTCTCTGCTTTATCAATCTATGATTATGCTGCTGAATACAGACCAGGACTGAACCATATTGATGCTGACACCCTGCCATGAAGGCCAGTCTCCAAGAGCGATTGGGTTAGGTTGTCTGAACCTGACATCTGAGCATTGTGCCAAAAGTTCGACAGAGATGAACAGATGTCTGCGGACACTGTGGACTGTCTAATAGATTGCTTGGGCCCTCCTGAAACCTGCATACCGGCTGCCTATTGCCACTTCTGTATTCTAGATATCAGTGAATTACCTCAGCTTGACAATGACAGTATTCAATGGGTTCAATCCCAAGATCCCATGATTCAACCCGCACTTGATGCCCTGTGTGCGGGGAAAGATGTATCTAAGTTGCATTCCTCTGACTTGCAAACTGCCCTATAGTTTAAAGAAGGCCCCAGGTTGAAGTTACTCAATTAGTAGTTATACAGAGAGACAGTGGATCATAGTGGTCAAGTCGACAAGCAACAATTGGTCCTGCCCACGGCCTTTAAACACTTGGTACTGAGGTCCCTCCACAATCCCATGGAGCACCTTGGTATTGACAGGACTCTCAACCTGGTATGATCTTAATTCTACTGGCCCAAGATGGGGGCCGATGTTGAGCACCATGTAAAGACCTGTAGTCGTTGCCTCCAAAGAAAAGCCCTGCCTCAGAGGGCTGCTCCCCTTGTCAATATCACTACCAGTGTACCATGGAACTGGTCTGCATAGATTTTTTGTCTTTAGAACCTGATCAATGGAATATTGGCAATGTGTTAGTGGTTACAGATCATTTCACACAGTGTGCACAAGCTTTTCTAACTAAAGATCAAAAAGCCTCTACCGTGGCCAAGGCGCTAGTGGAAAAATTCTTTGTCCATTATGGTGCCCCCCAGTGGATCCACTCTGACCAAGGTAGAGGCTTTGAAAGTAGGCTAATCAGAGAAATGCTCTCTCTTTGGGGGTTGTGGAAGTCAAGAACCACCCCCTATCACCCGCAGGGGACCCTCAACCAGAACGTTTTAACTGCACCCTTCTAGACATGCTGGGCACCCTCCACCCAAAAGACAAGCATAAGTGGAGCCAGCAGATTAGCACCTTGGTACTAGAGTACAATTGCACCAAAATAGCTTACTGGGTTCTCCCCCACCGCCTCATGTTTGGGAGGAGGCCCGCCTGCCAGTTGATGTCTGTTTTGGGGGGTCTCTCCAGATGGGGTCCGAGCTGAAAACTACCTGCAATATGTACAGAAACTGAAAGCTCACTTGAACCATATATATCAACTGGCCCAGACAATGGCCGCTAAAACAAATCTCGCCAACAAAGAGAGGCACGACAAGAAAGTAAAGGCTCAAGAGCTACGGCCCAGAGACCATGTGTTGTTACGCAATTGGGGACTCCGTAGCAAGCAAAAAGTTACTGATAGGTGGCACCATCTTCATCTTGTAGTGGGAAAGTTGGATGATCTACCAGTATACAAAGTACGCCCAGAGAATAACTCCAAAGCTGTCAATATCATGCACCGTAATCACTTGCTGCTTATCGGTCAAGTTATTATTGAATCTGAGCCAGCAGACATTGCCTCCCCTGGGCCAGTGACTCATGCTGCTGCAAAAAACAGACAGAGTCAACCTACCCCAGTAGTTACAGAGTTGAGGTTTCCCCCACAGTAGGCCCAGACTGATAGTGACTGTCAGTCCACCTCTGACGATAGTGAGTGTGACAATGCCTATTACCCCTCCTATGAATTGAGTCAGCTGTTCCGAGGTAACCCTGTGACTAATTGTGGGGATGAAGCTGGGCCTTCTGGACTGCCTAATCCCCCAGCTTCATCCTTGGAGCCAATGCTCCCTGAAAGTGAGGTGCAAAGCACCACATCTGAGGTTGCGGACTCTCTGTGTCTTGTGGAACTGTGTGAATTGCCCAAAGAAGGGGCTGATGGTCTGAGTCTCCCTGGTGACACACCAGAAATTGAAGAACAGTATGAGAGTGCTGACAGTCCCATTTCAGTGCCACAAAGCCTAATTGTGCCTTAATCTTTTCAAAATGAGCCAGCTGGGCCCTCATCAGAAGATAGTAATGAGCAAAGTGTTGTGGAACCAGAGCCTACAGAGCAAGGAGCTGACATTGCTCCCAGTTTGTTTGGACATTCCCATCCATGCAGAGGTACCCCTCACAAGTGCAGAAGCTCCAATGTTAGTGCTGAAAGTACAGAGACTGTGGCTGCTCCCCCCAGAAAGACTGGCCGAGCTGTCAAGCCAGTACTATGCTTTAGTTATGATTCCCCTGGGAGGCCAGTGGAGTTGCCTCTCAATGTGGTTCACAAAGGGGTTTACGTCTCGCCAAGCTCACTGCCCAAATTGAGCTTGACTGCCAATTCCAGGTTACTTGTTTTTCCCTCTCACCATAGTGCCTCTGCCCCATCCGGCCCCAAGATAGCTGACGGGGAAGGGCCCCCTCTTACATTGTTTAGTGTGCAAGACCTTATTACCTGAAGCAGTATTGTGATGTTACTAATGTGTTAATCATAGTGTAATCAGCATTACCTGTGTGAAACATGCATAATTATTGTCAATATGGATGTAGTAATGTGAAGTATATTGAAAGGTATAGTGATGTAACAAGCTAATGATATGTATGTCTAATTTATATTGCATTTTTGATATTGTGATGGTACAGACTTGACTCGGACTCCAAGTTTTCTCCAGGCAGAAAAGGGTGTAACCCCCTACAAATGGGGGTTCCTAAAAAGTCTTCCTTGAGCTTGCCTAAATGCTCACTGCCAGGCTGGTGTTCTGCATTTTAGCAGTTTAAATGTATTGCCAGAGAGTGCCTGTATAGCCTCTGTGTACTGTCTCTTTAAGAGCTGCCTGGATTGCAGTCATAATTAATCTGAGAGGGAGCTCTGTTAGAAGATGTACTTGTTTGCTGATCATTTGTTAGAGTAGTAATAATATTGCAGTGTGTTCTAACCTGCCTTCTTTGCAGCATGGATAGTTCTGTTTGTTTCCATCATCTTGGTCCCGGACTGCAGAATGGGTCAAACAGTACATTTGGGACTCTCAAATGGAGCCTGCCTACAGGGGCTTGGTGGGGCCAAAACTTGTAGAACTTGTAGTTTGGGGCTTTTGGCGCCTAAAATAACCTGGAGGGGGAGCCCTTGTTGTGACTGACAGACAGATCAGCCAACCGGACCTTTTGGATCTTGGGGAAAGTCCCACACTGCTTGCAGTTTCAGTTAGATCTGAGTTGGGAAGTGAAGAAGTAACAGCTCGAGATAGTTCGAGCAGCAATCCATATGGGATTCGCATGGGAGAACTATGGAAAGGCCTGAGTTTGGCAAGCATGCCTGCCTGCTGTTCCTGAGAGGGACTTGTGGTTTTTTTTTTGAAGTGAATCCAAATTTGGAGAGCGAATTAAGCCACTGAATTGTGACCAGGCATTAACCTGAAGAAGACCAAAGATTTGCTGAATGCGATTGGCCTGTCAGGACTTCCAACTACCTCTGAACTCCCGGATTGTGCAGTGACTCTGTAATTGTGACCGGAGAGCCATTTGCCTGGTACAGTGGAATTTCCTTACATATGAATGTGCTGTGTGCTTATAGTGGGTCATGATTTGGTTCCCCACTGTGTGTCTGAACTGTGTTTTGCTTGCTGGAGGCTGTATCCAGCTCCACGGACTGAATCCGTATCCATTTCCATTTACCTGGGCCCTGCTACACTGGCCAAGCCAGAATACCTGCTATGCAGAGAATGTCATCGACGAGAGACCAGCCTGGGGATCAGCCCCCTGCTCAATGCCTTGAACAGGAACGACGCCTCGGTGATTCGTGTTTGCCCTGCTTCTCCGGGCACTCCAGCTCAACAGCCTGCAGTCTCGATTTCATCCTGCCTGTGTCCAGTATTGGGTATCATGGGTAAACATCAGGGTAGCTCCCTGCAACAGCAGCTAAATCTAAAAGTGCTGTCATCTGATTGTCTTGTTGCCTTTTCTTTCACAAACTGATCCCTCTGGCTCCAGATTACAAATAATGTGTGTTGTGCATGTTGCTTTCTTCCATCACAGGGCCCCAATCAGCTGCAACGTTCCTGGCCAGCCCACCGTTTTCCCACCTGGGTACCCAGAGTGTTTGACTGTGTTGGGACTCTGAACTGCATGCATAACTGTCTGATTAATATAGCTTTTAAGCAAATCAACCTGATTACACCCCTCCTTTGTTCAAGTCCCCTGATAAATCAGATTTAACTGTGTTTGCATTTAACCTGACTATGGTTCCAGTTTGTGCCAAGAGTATTCTACTGTTGTTATTTGCTGTGCTTAACCTTATTTTACAGGGCATCCCAAGTGTCAAGCTAGAGGAACCAGCCCTGGTGGTAAGTGTAAACAGTGTGGGTAATTGCCTACTGAATAAGGGTCATTGTGAAAGTTATTAATGTATATTGTTCAGGTCACTAGAAGGGAAAGAGAGGGGGGTTACAGTGTCCCAGAGGGCTGTGCCCAGGTTAGCTTGAACACTAACAACCCTGACCTCCAGGTGGAGACACCCATTTCATTACCCAGTCCCCTTAACCTGCTACTAGCCAAGCAGGCAGGGGTAGTAGCCCTTGGGATAGCGCCACCTATGGGTTACACTTGGACAGGCATTAATTTATGTTTACATAAATGATTTAAGCAAATGGGACCTCAATGCATTGCTGTCAACAAGCACACACTGGGGACCAGCGTGTGTACGGCAACACAGGTGGTGTGAACAGAACAACAAACACGAGAAAAGCACAAGGATGTCATGCTCTAAAACCTTGAGAAATACAAGGAACCACAAGATGATGCAGCAGCAAATAACCCTGGTGCTTCAGGACTCGGCTTGTCCCTTCATCATGGGGACTGATGCAATTTTTGGAATAAAACTGCAAGTTTTCAACATCTTGTTCCTTGTATTTTTGGATGTTTTAGAGTGTGACTTCCTTGTGCTTTCGTCTGCTGTTAGCAACCCTTCTGTGACTTCAAAGAGTACTGTGCAATTGTAAAGATCCCTATTTCAGCATCTGGTTAGTACAGGCTTTCTGACATTGCACCAACATAATTGCATTAGCTACTCGTGATAGCTTAGTATTTAACTTTGCTATTACTGCAATTTAAAAAATGCTGTGTTGGTGCTTGCATATTTTGTGGGGTGCCTGAGCTTGTAAGATTGGGCACATTATAAATAAAACACTCTTACTAACATTAACATAACCATCTACATTCAGTAGAAGCCAAGCTGTTGTGGACCATGAAGCCTATGAGCACCCATCCTTGTCAGTGATTTTCCCGGAATATAGCACAAGCTACTACCCAACTACTTCTTAACGTTAACTTACTTATTCCCTAATTGGCCATCTTCCCATGGGATCATGGAGTGTCTGCATTCTGAGGTCCTGTTCTCTCAAGAAAGCACAGCAGCAGGGAGCTCCAAGAAAAACTGGTTCTGGCAGTGCTCTCCTAACACACTGAAACACTTTGCTATCTGGACACATTGCATGATGTTTTTGTGTGCCTTTTGTCATGGAACCTTACCAATCATGCTCTCCATCAGAGTTTCCCTCTGAGTTTTTTTTATTTAGGGGGTGCCATCTCCACTCATGTTTCCCACTGGGGTCTCCAGCTGATGCTTTGGGGGGGCATTCTTAGGGCATACTGCTATGAAGGTACTCCCTTTAAGAAGCAACTCCCTATGGTCCTTGGCTTTATGGGCCCACAATATACTGTTTGGTTTAACGGGCTAATTAAAGAAAAGGTCCAAAACTCTCTTGGGATCCCAAAAGCCCAGTTATGTAGGGGCAGGAGCAAGAGGAGGTGAAATGAGCTCTGGTGGGCAGCTTGAGTGGGTAGTAAGAGAAGAAGAGATCAAGGGGGAGGGATACAGCTCCAGAGGGAGGGCAAGCACATGGAAAAATCAGTCTGGCTAGAACAGGTGTTTCAGAGAGGAATACTGAAGGACTGGGAATCTAAAAATGGAGTGCAAAGGAATGAGGCTAAACGAGTTAAGAGCAGGTCAGAGAGATAGGAAATTAGACAGGCAAACCAGTTCCCTAACCATCTGTAATAACGCCAGTGTCCCCATTGTACAAGTCACCTCTTTCAGGTACCTGGGGATTACCCTTGATTCCCATATCACCTTTGACAACCATATCCGAAGTCTCATGTCTTCACTCAACACCAGAATTGGTCTACTATATCGGCACAAACACTTCCTTTCTCCTGAGGCTCTCCAACTGGTTGTATCTTCTTTTATCCTCTCCCTAACCAGCTGTAATAATGCCAGTGTCCTCACTGAACAAGTCACCTCTTTCAGGTACCTGGGGACCACCCTTGATTCCCACCTCACCTTTCACAACCATACCTGAAGTCTCATGTCTTCACTCAACACCAAAATCAGCGTACTATATCGGCATAAACACTTCTTTTCTCCTGAGGCTCTCCAACTGGTTGTATCTTCTTTTATCCTCTCCCTGGTTGACTATGGCCTGGTGATCTATGGTTCAACTCACCCAACATCCCTCTCCCGTGTTAAGAGTACCCTGAACGAGACATGTAAGATCGTCACTGGTCACGAAAGAATGACTCACACTTGCACCTTATATAAGACTGCAGGCTGATTTAAATCTTGAAGCCAGGCTTAAAAACTCTGCTTGCATCCTGCCCAAGAAAATATCCCTCAGAACTACTCACCCTGGTCTTGATGCTCTGGTCAACCTAGCCCACCCAGCCCAAGCATCCAGAAGAGCCTTGAGGTCATCCCACCTTGTTCCTCACTGCAGAACCTCAGAGTGCCAAAGGGCCTTTTTGTACCGGGCACCCTCGTGGCTCAACGATCTCCCCCCAGCTATCTCCCTTTTACTTTCCCTTGGCCCTTTCAAGTCTGCCCTCAAGAGCTACCTCCTAGAAAAATCAGACTATAATGGTTTCTGACCAGTGCCAGAGTTTTTGTCATATGTTCAACTAAGGTCCACTACGACCTGTTTATTCTGTTGTTTAACTTTGCAGTGCTTGTTGTAACTGACTGTATAACTTGGACCCACTTGGTCTGTATTAGGTAACTTTGTGTTATCTTACTGTTGTATAACCCTCTGTATTTTTTTATATGATTTTGTAATTGTCTTGCCAACTATGTACCTATTGAAAACTGTTTGACCTCCCTGTAACTGTGACGAGGAGCCTTTGCAAAACGGTCTTTGACTCAAAGGTTGTAACCGATCATTTCAATAAATAAATAAATGAGGAAAGCAGCAAAATAAAAGTACTGAGAATTTAGAGGGAAAGAGAGGCATGGGTAGATAGAGCAGTGGTGAGAAAGGAGAGGATAATCCAGAGCAAAGTGGCTGAAAGAACGGAAGAGGTGGTCCAGTTTAGCCAGGGTGGACTTTGGATGGCACCAAAGACCACATCAGCATAGTAAAACATTGGCATGAGGAGGTGAAGTGAGCTCTGAGTGGCAGCTCAAGTGGGTAGTAAGAGAAGGAGAAGCAATGGAGGAAGAAAATCAGTTCCATATGGAGGGCAAGTGCACAGAAAAGGCAGTTTAGCTAGCAGAGGTGCTGCGGGGGTGTATTGAAAGAATGGGAGTTTGAGGAGCAGTGTGTATTGTTTTTCCAGTATACTTTTTTACTTCTTCGTAGTAATCCACAATTATACCCTCGTAACCCAGATCAACTGGAGATCTCCTGCCCTTGATTGGGCTCCCCAAACTGCTCCTTGGGGGGCTGCAGCTTAATCCATCGGCCATCCCCTGTCCACCGGCCCTCTACCTTCCATCTGCGGGGGCCGTGGCTTTCTCTGGCCACCTCAAGGACCGAACCCTCCAGATCAACTGGAGATCTCCCACCTTTGATTGGGCACCCCGGACTGCTCCTCAGGCCATGGCTTACTCTGGTGGCCCTGCACTCTCAATGGAACCTCCACCCTCCATCTATGAGGGCCATGGCTTTCTCCAGCCTCCTCAATGACTGAAACCTCCAGATCAACTGGAGATCTCCTTCGCTTGATTGGGCACCCTGGACTGCTCCTTAGGGGCCGCAGCTGACTCCAGTGACCCGCCGTGCTCTACAGAACCTTCATCTTTCATCTATAGGACTGCAGCTTTCTCCATCCACCTTAAGGGCTGAAACCACCAGATCGATCGGAGATCTCCCACCTTTGATCGGGCACCTTGGACTACTCCTCGGGGGCCATGGCTTACTCTGGTGGCCCTCCGCTGTCCAGGGATCCTACATCTTCCATCTATGGGGGCCACAGCTTTTTCCAGCTGCCTTAAAGACCGAAACATCCAGATCAACTGGTGATCTCCCGCCCTTGATTGGGAGCCCCAGACTACTCTTCAGGGCTGCAGCTAACTCTGGCAGCCCTCCGCTCTCCACAGGACCTTCACCTTTCATCTACAGGGACCATGGCTTTCTCTGGCCACCTCAAGGATGAAAACTCCAGGTACGCTGCTTGGCTCTGGCTGAAACTTTCAGCTGCTAGCCTCTGGATTGTGGTACTGCCCTACTGGACAAACACAGCTGGTACTTGCTGGTTGCCCCAGATTGTGCTCCTAATTGGCTGTGCTATGAAAACTGAAGCTTTCTCACTCTCCCAGCTTCTTGGCACTGATTCAGCTGCCTCTGCTTATTTAAAATGTTCTGTTCTCTTTTTGAATTTTCAAAACCTGAATCTGTTAGTTCTACAATGCTGTTGCTATAGTAATCTGCCCACCTTGTACCTAGCCTCAGACTTTAACATTTTGAAGTTTGTGACTGCTGGGGATTTTGTTTTGCTTTAGTGCTATTGTGTGTCTTGCCTATGCTGATCTCTGCACCCTAGGTGTTTTTCAGTAACTTGGGTCAACTTTCTTTCTTCTCTCTTGCTTCTTCTTCTTCTAGCCCTTCCGCTCACTTCAAACTAATACTAGCTCTGTGCATTACAACTCCTGCTTGCACCCCCCACCAGCCACTCACTCTGGCTATTTGCTTCTGTACTCTAAATTCTCCTATGTGTAGCCCACCACCCCCCTGACAAGCTTCTCAGGTCCTCCCATCTATTAGCCTTCCCCTGCTGTTATCACCCACTGTGTTTTTCTGTCTGCTAACTTTGTCTGCCCCATCCACCGTTGTTGCCTTTATCTCCCTGCATCTACCCAACTCCATTTTTCATTCTGTCCCTCGCCAGATCAACTGGAGATTTCCCACCCTTGATCCAGAACCCCGGACAGCTCTTCAGGGGCTGTGGCTTACTCCGGCAGCCCTCCATCCTCCACAGGACCTCCACCTTCCATTTATGGAGGTCCGTGGCTTTCTCCAGCCAACTCAAGGACTGAAATCTCCAGGTACGCTGCTTTGCCACGGCTGAAACATTCAGCTGATAGCCTCTGGACTGTGGTGCTGCCTGATTGGACAAGCACGGCTGGTACTTGCTGGCTATTGGCTAGCTGCCCCATATTGTGCTCCCAAATGACTGTGCTCCAAGAAACGAAGCTTGCTCACCCTCCCAGCTTCTCTGCTCTGATTCAGCCACCTCTGCTTATTTTAAACGTTCTGCACTCTTTTTAAATTTTCTCCCATCTGCCCTCTGCTGGCACTCTTTAAATAGACTTTTCTTCAGTCTCCTCCCCACTCATATACCACCTCTGTGCCTTCCCTATTAAAGGCACATTCCCTTATATCAATTTTGGTCTCCTCCCCACTCATATACTACCTCCGTGCCTTCCCTAGTAAAGTTGCATTCCCCTATATCAATTTCAGTCTCCTCCCCACTCATATACTACCACTCTGTGCCTGCCCTATTAAAGGCACATTCCCCTAAATCGATTTCAGTCTCCTCTCCACTCATATACCACCTCTTCGTGCCTGCCCTATTAAAAGCACATACCCCTATATCTTTTTCAGTCTCCTCCCCACTCATATACCACCTCTCTGTGCCTTCCCTATTAAAGGCACATCCCCATATCGATTTTGGTCTTCTTCCCACTCATATACTACCTTCCCGTGCCTTCCCTATTAAAGGCACATGCCCCTGTATCAATTTCAGTCTCCTCCCCACTCATATACCACCTCTCCGTGCCTGTCCTATTAAAGGCACATTCCCCTATATCAATTTCAGACTCCTCCCCACTCACATACCACCTCTCTGTGCCTGCCCTATTAAAGACACATTCCCCTATATCGATTTCAGTCTCCTCCCCACTCATACACCTCTCCGTGCCTGCCCTATTAAAGGCACAATCCCCTATATCGATGTCAACCTCCTCCCCACTCATATACTACCTCTCCGTGCCTTCCCTATAAAACGCACATTCCCCTATATTGATTTCAATCTCCTCCCCACTCATATACTACCTCTCCATGCCTGCCCTATTAAAGGCACATTCCCGATACCTATTTCCTTTTTTTTCCTGCTACTATTTCTTTCAATTGGTCTGTATCCAGCTTTGCTGCATACTCAATCATTCTTCTTTTCAAAATGAAATCCTTTTTCTGCCCATTATGGCTCTCCTTCTCCTAGGCACTTGTGCCACTGTTCTATCAGTGGACCAGGCACCCCTCATTCACTTCTCTGAAACATCCTACCCCCCCCAGTCCTCTCCCTCCTTGCTAGCCCTGGCTTGGTGCTTTGGACGGCCCCCTCCCATTCACTTCCTTGAAACATCATACCCCCCAGTCCTCTCCCTCCTTGCCAGCCCTGGCTTGGTGCTTTGGACAGCCCCTTTCCGTTCACTTTTCTTCCCAACTTTGAATAACACCTGCTTGGCCTCTTCCTGCACTGCCTCTCTTTCTCCCCTTCATTTATGCAAACACTATGCCCATATGACCTCCTCTTTTCCCTGATACTTCTAGTTGGGGATGTTGAAACCAACCCTGGCCCTGCATACATCCCTCTCACCTCTACCTGTAGGATCTGGACAAATGCTCCTTGTTTAAAAATCGCACACTTGAACATCTGCAATCTCCCTGCAAAACTCATTGATCTCAAAGCCTGGATTTCCCTATACAATCCCCATGTACTCTGCCTTATGGAGACCTGGCTGAAGCCTGAGCGTGTGGATGCCTCATACCAACTTGCTGGTCACTCTTTATTGTGTAAAGACTGATCTGGTAATAGGAAGGGGGTGTTGTAGCTTTTCTTAACAGGGAACTTCTTTCCACTTCTGTCATCCTCTGTGCTAACAGTGAATTCCCCAATGACTGGGTTATTGCTGAAGTCACCTTAGGTGCATCCAAAAAGCTGTACCTGGGATGCTGCTATTACCCCCTGACAGGGGGTGTTCCCGGCCTCCAGACCCTGCTTACAGGGCTAGGATCTCTCTCCCTCACCAGGGAAACTATCCTTCTTGGTGCCTTTAACCTCAAGTGGTTGGGGGCCCACGAGACTGACTACACTAACTTTTTCAAGTAGCATAACATGCTACAAATCATCACCTTCCCAACCAGGCTAAACCCTCACATGTCTACCCACTCCATAATTGACTGGGTCATCACCAATAGCGGTGATAAGATTACTCAAGCTGGCATACTGTCTGACTCCTTGAGTGATCACTCCCCTACCTATGCTATCTGGTCCTCTAAGACCCCCCCCCCCCACCGCCATATACCTATCATTCGAAACTTCTCCCTCCCTGACACTTCCCTTCTCATACAGAATGTTAGTACCGTATGCTAGCAAAACCTGTATGCTTTCTGTGATGCAACCCCAGATGCCACCCACTTCAATAGTATTCTCCTGGATATACAGGACCACCACATCCCCATTACTACCTGCAGAGTTTGTGGTGGCTGTTCTCGGTGGATTACCGAAGAACTTATCTCCCTCATGAGAGAAAGGGACCGTAAGTGGTCCACCCACAAACTGACTCCAACCTCAACCCTGTGGAATGAATATGGACACCTTCGCAATAAATTTAAGCATCTGTCTTGAACACTGAAGTGGAACTACTTCACTGCTCTGCAGAGAGTGAACCTCAGCAACCCCAAGAAATTCTGGGACTCCATTAGCTACCTTCTCTCTTCTTCTACCAAAACACATAATAGCCACCTAAGCTCTGCTTCTGGTACCCTTACTGACTCTGCTAAGGTAGCCTCGGCATTCAGCCACAAATTCTTTGATCTGTCTGCCCTCCTCAGTAAGTTTCCTTCTGCCCATTCTTCCAGCCAGTTGCCTCACGCTTCCTCCAACCCCCCCACCCATAGTCCAGCCATCACTCTTCACCCCCATTGTATTTCAAGTCCATATCACCTAACCAAACCTACAAACTACTAAGAAGAAGAATCAGCATTTATATAGTGCTTTTCATACACAGTGTATCCCAAAGTGCTTTACAAGCAATGCTAGACTGGTAGTGAAGTGACTGAATGTGTAGTGGTGGCCATATTGCACATCAGCACCTACACACAGCCTGGACAATTACATGATCCAGTTTATGGGAAGGGGAATGTTGGCCAGGATACCGGGAATGTCCTCTACTCTTTGCGAACAGTGCCCTGTTTTTTTTTTTTTTTACTTCCACTTAGAGACCCACCAGGACAACACCAGGATGGGTAGAAGGAACCTTGGTTTAACATCTCATCTGAAGGATGGGACACCCCAGCAATACAGCACTCCCTAATACTTCACTCAGATGGCAGCATTTTAGGTGCAAGTCTAATCCCAGTGTGGGACAAGAACCCATGATCTTCTGGTCTAGAGGCGGATGTGCTACCAACTAAGCCATGCTGACACTAAGGAGTCTACCTAAATGGGGCAGCTCTGGCTCAGATGGCCTAGCCCCTGTTTTCCTCAGACTTGTTTCATCAGTGATTGCTAAGCCTCCTACTTCAATTTTTAATCTTGTGCTATCCACCTCCACTATGCCTTCCCTCTGGAAATCGGATAAAGTAGTCCCTATATTCAAAGCCGATGATCCCCTCTCATCTGATAACCAGCAACACACATCTATTCTACCCCACCTTAGCAATCTTCTTGAAAAGGTAGGGCACCATCAGCTATCGGAATATCTCACTAAACACAACACCTTATGTAGCCAGCAACATGACGTCTGCAAACACCACACTACCACCACTGCCTTGGCCCTATTTACTGACCACATCCTCTCGTACATGGACCAAGGGTGTGCTAATGGTGCAGTTTACATGGATCTTTCTAAAGCCTTTGACTTGGTAAATCATTCTTTTCTTATCTCTCTAAACTGCAATCTATTGGTTGCTCCACTGAGATTACAACTTGGTTTCAGGGCTACCTTTCTGACCGCTCTCAGTCAGTGTGTATAGGCTCTGTTACTTCTCCTGCCCTATCAACCTTTACTGGGGTTCCACAAGGCTCTATTCTTGGTCCACTGCTCTTCTCAGTATTCACTAAACTCCGTCCCCTCTGACTGTCTCTCCTGTGAATCCCTCCTTTACGTTGATGATCTTGTTTTGTTCCACTGCCACAACTCCCTTCCTCTCATATCATCTGTTCTTACCCAGAACTATTGTGCTGCCCATAACTGATTTACTGTCAACTTAATGTTGGCTAACGCCAAGAAGACCAAGGTCATGCTTTTTGGGCCTAAGCCATTCCTTGCTAAGACTCTTAAATCCAATTCCTCTCTCATTATGCATTCCCCTGATAGCACTGTTCTTGACATCGTCACAGATTTCCAATACTTAGGGGTTACCCTGGACCCCTCCTTCACTAACCACGTTAACCACATTCTCCATAGGATCAATCAGAAGTTTGGTGCTGCCTACTGCATCAAACCCTAGTTAACTGCTGAAGCCCATTTGGCTATAGCCAGAGAGAACCTTCTCCCTATCCTGAATTACTGTTCCCCAATTTATTCCCATGTATTCACTGCCCTCTGATCTAGACTACCATCTGTTTATAACAGTATTTTCCACTTTGTGCTTGCTGCCCCTTAGTCTACTCATTACTGTGACCTCTACCGCTCCCTAGGCTGGCTCTCATTGCTAGGTCATTTCAGTTTTACCCTAGGCTACATCGTAGATTCCATCATTAGATGTGGCCCTACTTCCCCCCTCTCCACTCTCTGCAAGTTCTGTCCCATGTTGAGGTACTGTCGGTCCTTGGTTGTCCCTTCCTTGTTACTCCCAGAACCTCAACAAAGATGGGTGGGGATGCCATATCAGTAGCTGCCCCTGCACTCTTGAACAGGCTTCCTGCTACACTAAGATCCTGTAGTACACATTTCTCCTTTAAACACACTTTCAAACCCTGGCTCCTCTCCCATGACAGGTGCACCTGCCTGTCCAGGTAGCATTCACCCCTGCACCTCTTGCTTTGTCCTCCCATGCTATGGCTTGACTCTCCTCTTCTGACCTGCTCCCCCTTTCCATCTCATTTGGATTAAGGTATGCTATCAAAATGAGGGGAGGAGGATGTGGGTGGGGGGACATCATGCTGTTCCTTGTGTCACTGGTTTGTGTAATGCAGATTGCAATTTGTTATTTTTATGCATATGTTTGTTCTGTGTTCTGTTTAATGCTCTTACCTATGCATTTATTAATTTTTTACTACTTGTCTAATGAATGTACCTCTATGGTAATGTATTGTTCATTCACTCAAGCCTTAATCGGCCCAGGTTGTGTCTGAAAATGGTCTCTTGGATCAATACACTTACCCAGTTTACAAAGTCATAAATAGATATTTTATTTATTTAACGTGTGTAATTCTCCTAATTTTTAAAGACCTTTGAAATAGTAAAATAATTACAGCTTCCTACATACAGATATTTCTCTTGTAATCAAAGCTGGGGTGCCAGTACAAAATGTGAATGAATGATAAATATGACGAACTTCTGAATATGAATGGGGTTTGTCCTTCTGTTGACCCAGATAGCCAATCACAATTAAAATTTCAGAAAACAACATATATCCTTTGTGAAGTTCTGGGTCTTGATGACTGAGGCCCAGCTAGTCTTCTCTGTTCCCAAGGGGAAGTTTATACAGTTGTGGTCATTGCCTTCCACTGGTTCCTTGACATCCACATTAGAGCTATCCATTCCACATCCCTATTGTTGAGAACTAGGTTGGGGTGGCCTAGAGTCTAGCGGTCTATTGGATATGCTGTTTTAGGTAGCAGCCATTAAAGGTGGACAGGAACTCTGTCTTTGTTCCTCCCCTACCCTTCTGAAGAAACCAGTCTACAGTATGCCTGGGCAACTTCTGTTTCTGGTGATCACCAGTGCTTGTTTTGTTTGCTCTGTTAATTCCTTTAGCTATCTTGGCATCATGCTCTGCTGAGCTGTTGGGGGGGGGGCGGGTGTCTCGCAGGATACTCCCTGGTAACAGAGAGACTTTACAGCAGTTAGATCTCTTCTTAAAGGAGAAGAGTTAGTTTGGGGGAAATATGATTCAATTGTTTGAAGGGGTTGAGAAGGTAGACTCAAGCAGGCTGTTTGTTTTTAAAGCAGGAAAGGAAAACAAGGCGACATGGATGGAATCTTTAAGAGGTTTGGTAGGGGTCAGAAGAGAAATTGAGAAGCATCACTTAACACAGAGAGTGCGGTCAGCCTGACTCCGAGCACAAACCAGATGAGTTCCTCAAGAGTAGTGACATCACAGCTGGCCCACTGGCATGAAAATAGTGCTGTCACTCATGGCACTAGTGATCTGAGTTGAGGAGTTCAAGTCACCAAGTGCTGGCCAGGGAAGGAAGATCGAACTTCCCAGGGAATGCTTTCTTCTTCTGGGAAGGGAGGGTTGCTGCAGTTGCTACAACACTGTCACCTTGGCAACCACAGGTGGCAGTGCAGTGACATGCAACTGGGAAGGGGGATGATGGAGTGCCCCACTGTAGACTCATTGAGCATGACACTTGGGCTCAAGTGCTGGCATCCCAAAGGAGACGTGACTCAGCACCAGAACAAGAAAAAGCCCTGCTCTATGCAGAATTGATCAGGCGCACTTAAACTCCACCCTCATCACTGTCCGTTGCTCCTCCAGGCCAGGAACTCCTGCCTTTGCACACAGAAGGAGGTGGAAAGTGAATCTGGCTCAGCCTGACTCATTATGGGTGGGGGGGGGCAGCCTTGTAGAGTTGAAAGGAAAGAATAGGGGACTGGCGCTGGGGCTGACCCAGAACAGTGTGGGAGCAAAAAATGTAAATTATATAAAACAAAAAAAACAGTAATAATGTCACAGAAAACATCTGATGGGATAGCAGTGAATGGGTTTTGGTTGGACTCCATTCTATTAAACACTGATGGACCTGGGACTCCTCCATCTTCACCTGCTGCCAATGTGAACCTTGTCTGCTCCCTTTGAATTAAAAAATTGCAGATTTGTTAATGTCCTAAGTAAAACAAGAATAAAATACATCTCACATTGTTTCAGGCGCCAGAAACCTTTGAAGATGTTGCAGTTGCTTTTTCTGAAGAGGAGTGGAAGATGTTAAGCAACAAGGACAAGGAGCTACACAGGGAAGTGATGGTGCAGAATTATGAAACCATGGTTTCAGTAGGTAAGGTTAGGGGAATGGGGTTTTAATAACTTCAAGTCTGATGGTGTGTCGGGTAATGCAGTAATTGGATGGGATTAGCTACCTGTTAACAACATTCTTATACATTTTTTTGAAAACTGAAGCAGCATGTGAAGAATATTGGGATTTTCTCTCCATCTCCATTTGTGTCTCTCTTTGTTGGCAGTCGAGGGAGAGACTTCACATGAAAAGGAAGAAAAAATTACTCACCTTAGTAATGTTGTTTCTTCTAATGGAGTCTTGCTATATTATGACCATAGCAGTTATCTCTTCCTGTAGAACTGCCCCGGAGAGGAAAGAGTTAACTCCATACAGGATGGAGTTCTGAGCGCGAGCGCTCCTCTTAGAAGCTCTATGTGGCTAGTTTCAAACTGAAACTGTCAGATCTTTACTGAGCAAAACACTCACTAAGAGTCTGTGTGGAAACTGTAACCTATACTAGCCCAATGGCTACCTACTAATAACAACAACAACAAAAATAACAACAACCAATATCAACCCTGACAAGCACTGCTAGACCCCCCCCCCAAAGACTCAAGTCCAGGAGGGGGGCCAGACAAAAAATACTAATTAACAATAGAAACATAATTCCTCCAAATCCTAAAAAGGGGGAAAAACACCTAGAATGGCATGACACAGTGCTTGCACTAATTTGCCCACACCCTACCCAAGTAGAAGTTCTGAGAGGGGCAGGTTGGGTGGGTGGTCATAATATAGCAAGACTCCATTAGAAGAAACAACATTACTAAGGTGAGTAATTTTTTCTTCAAACAACATGAAGTCTTGCTATATTATGACAATAGCAGACTACACAGCAGTACCTCCATGGAGGAGGGACAGAACCTACTTAGGGAATAGGCTCTGAAGCACAGCTGTGCCAAACCGAGCATCTCTCCTGGCCTGGACATCCAGGGAGTAATGCTTGGTGAAAGTGTGAACTGTTTTCCAGGTTGCAGCTTGGCAGATTTCCAAAATAGGAATATCTCTAGCAGCCGCTAGAGATGCAGCTGTACCTCTGGTAGAATGGGCCCTCAAACCTGAGGGGGGTTCTCTACCCAGTTTTTGGTAGCAAAATTGGATACAAGAGACAATCCACCTGGCAATTGTCCTCTTAGTGGCAGGTTTTCCTTTGCCAACCTCACCATAGGTGAGAAAGAGTTGGTGGGATTTGAACCTGTGACCCTTGGTGCGTTCCAAATAGTAGCTCAATGCCCTCTTAACATCCAAACTGTGCAATCTCCTTTCACCAGAGGAAGAATGCTCAGTGAAAAATACTGGAAGGGAGATGGATTGGTTAAGATGGGAATCCGAAACCACTTTAGGTAAAAACTTTCTGTTAGTCCTGAGGACTACCTTATCCCTGTGAAAAGAAATAAAATAATTTTCTACTGAAAGGGCTTGTAACTCACTTATGCTTAGCAGAAGTGATGGCCACTAAAAATACAGTTTTCCAAGTTAAGAACTTAAGGTCTGCCGAAGACAGGGGTTCAAAAGGAGGTTGCATTAACTGAGCAATGCAAACATTAAGGTCCCAGGCAGGGGCTGGGTCCCGAAAAGGAGGGTTGGTATGAAGTAACCCCTTGAAAAACTTGGAAAACACAGGGTGAGAGGAGAGGGAAGAAGGCTTTCCTGCTGAAATAAAAGCAGAGACAGCTGCCAAATGAACTCTTAAGGTAGCTGGCCTGAGGCCCAAAGAATTAAGATGGACCATGTAGTCCAGCAAAATGGGCAAATCAGCAGATTCTGGGACAATATGCTTCCCAGAACACCATATGGAAAACCTTTTCCACTTGGAATTATAAGTGGCTCTAGTGGAAGGCTTCCTAGAGGCCTTTAAAATATCAAGGACACCTTGAGAAAGGTGTACATCAGTAAATTCTAACTCCTCAAGAGCCAGGCTTTGAGGTTGAGGGATTTGAGGTTCGGATACCATACTCTCCCCTGGGCACAGGACAGCAGATTGTGAATCCTGGGAAGACACAGGGGAAGGTGGACTGTCAGTGATAGCAGGAGTGGGTACCAGGGTTGCCTGGCCCAGTCTGGTGCAATCAGAATCACTTTGCAAGGCTGGGATCTGATTTTTACTAACACCTTGAAAAGAAGAGGGAAGGGGGGGGGAAGCATACAGAAACTTCCCTTCCCAATCCAAAAGAAGGGCATCCAGGGGGACTGAGCCCAGCACTGGGGGCCTGCAACAGAACAGTGGAAGTTGGTGGCTGTCTGGGGCTGCAAAGAGGTCTATCTGAGGGGTGCCCCATCTGGCAAAGACTGTCCTCAGCACTCGAGGATTCAGGGACCATTTGTGATGGCCCTGAGAAATCCTGCTGAGGGCATCCGCTAGGACATTGTCCTTCCCTGGCAGGTGAACTGCTATTAGAGAAGTGTTCAGGGAGTAAGCCAGAGACCACAACTTCATTGCCTCGGTGCACAAGGCTGACGACCAAGTGCCCTCTTGTTTGTTGATGTACCACATTGTTGTGGTATTGTCTGTTCTGACCTGGACTACTTTGTCCTGGACAGATGCAGAAAAAGCTTGAAGAGCTAAAAAGACAGCTCTGAGTTCCAGCAAGTTGATGTGGAGCAGAGATTCCTGGGGGGGGACCAAATTCTCTGTGTGGAGAGGTCGCCCAAGTGTGCTTCCCACCCCAGGAGGGAGGCATCCGTAGTGAGGGTGAGGGAGTGGGAGATAGGAATGAAGGGGACCCCCAGTCTTAAATTGCTCTGATCCCACCACCACTGAAGAGCTAGGATCAGAGTTCAGGTCACTGGAACCAATTTGGTAAGGGGGTCCCTCCTTTGGGACCAATCGGCCCTCAAATGAAACTGAATGTCTCTCATCTGGAATCTTGCTCCCTGCACTACAGCTGTGGAGGCAGCCATGTGCCCCAAGAGCTGCAAAAAGTGTCTTACTGGTCGAGAGACCTGCAGGGGTGAAAGAGGCGGCCAGGGTAATCAATTTTTCTACCCTTTCCAAGGGGAGGAAGGCCCTGGCTAGCTTTGTGTCCAATTCCGCACCTATGAAAGTGAGTACCTGAACTGGTTCTAGAACTGGCTTTGGTAGGTTTAGCAGGAACCCCAGGTAGGTGAGAAGCTGCTGGGTGACTTGCAAGTGGGATTTCACCTGTTCTGGAGACTGTCCTGCAATGAGCCAGTCGTCCAGGTAGGGAAAAACAGCAATCCCTTGCCTTCTTAAATGAGCCACTGCCACGGCTAGACATTTTGTGAATACCCTTGGAGCAGAGGTAAGACCGAAGGGCATTGCCCTGAACTGGTAGTGGCCTGAGGGCAGTTCAACCTGAGGTACTTTCGGTGAGAAGGCCTGATGAGGACATGAAAATAAGCATCCTTGAGGTCCAGGGAGGCTAACCAGTCCCCTGGCCTCAGGGAGGGTAATATCATTGCCAGAGTTAGCATTTTGAACTTTGGTTTCAAAAGGTGTTTGTTCAGATATCTTAAATCTAGGATGGGCCGCCATTCTCCTGTCTTTTTTGGGGTAAGAAAGTATCTGGAGTACAGACCTTTGCCCTGGTGTAAAGGAGGAACCCTTTCCACTGCTTTGCAAATTAACAGGACAGAGACCTCTGCTTCCAGAGCAAGGGTCTCTAGAGGGCTTGCAGGTGGAAAATGTCTGGTTCTCACCTTTGGGAACTTTTTGAAGCTGAGAACAAGGCCCTGGCTTACTACTTCCAGAACCCATTTGTCCGGAGTTAGGGACACCCAGTTCTGACTGAAGTAAGCCAACCTGCCCCCTACTGGTACAGGAGAATCGGCCCTGAGCACCCCATCAGGGTGCCTGCTTGGCAGTTGCCTTAGGCTGAGGGGTGGGGGATGGTTTACCTGCGCCTCGTCTGCCTCTGCCTCTGAAAAAAACCCTCTGAGCA
The DNA here is from genome assembly GCA_016271365.2 of Neoceratodus forsteri. NCBI lineage: Eukaryota > Metazoa > Chordata > Ceratodontiformes > Ceratodontidae > Neoceratodus > Neoceratodus forsteri. Next base: position 1,166,632,521 of record CM057454.1, read on the forward strand.
TAAGCAGAGGAGGTTTGGGATTGATAAAAAGGCCTGTGGAAAGGCCTGCCCTACCTCTGGGAGTGTGCCTCTGGGGAGTGGCTTGCCGCTCTTTGGCCTGGGCACTTTTGTAGGTAGTTCTGTATTCATCCATCTTTTTCATATAGTTCTCTGTCTGCTCTCCAAACAGAGAATTCCCCACCACAGGAAAATCCATAGCCTTAGTCTGGGTATCCTGTGACAGATTAGTGCACCTGAGCCATGCCAACCTACGGAAAGCTACAGAAGTGGCCATGACCCTAGAGGAAACATCATTAACATCAACAGCAGCATGAAATTGAACTTTAGAGGCTTCAATGCCATCAGCAGCCACCTGTTCCAATTCACTAGCCAGCTGGCCATGGGCCTGCTTGGCTAACTGCATAACTGTATCCCATCTAGATTTCTGATATCTAGCTACATAAGCCATATAATTTGCCTGCCTGAGTCCCAAAGAGGCTGCCATATACTGCTTTTTTGCCATGGCATCAATCTTCCTGGAATCCTTATCAGGAAGATGTGAGGCTAGGGGAATGTTAGCCTTGTCACAGGCTGCAGCCTGCACCACTCCTACATGACTACACTGCTCAGAAAGGAAGTCTGTATCAGGGCCTGACCAAGTATACCTCCTGTCCATCTTTTTATCGACAGGAGGTACAGAATTTGGATTTTTCAAAACTTTCATTGTTTGCTTCCTAAATGACTTATGCAAAGGAATAGACAATCTCCTAGACTCTGGAATATCCATCATTTCAACATAATCAGGCTCCTCTTGCTCATCCACAGCCTCTTCTAAGGGAAGCTGGAGGGTTTCAGCAACTTTCTTATAAAACATAAAATGAGACGGGGACTGAGACAGCATAGGGGGAGATTCTAAAGGTCTGTCTGGAGAGATGTCCGGTTCAATGGGCACATCTAGACCCTCCCAGCCACATACATACTGTTCATAATCCTCCTCCCCCTCCTGTGGTTCATAAAATTCCTCAACATCATACTCATGAACCACTGGGACCGGATGAACCAACCTTTTGCCAACTAGTGGTGGTTCGGACGGCCCCTGAGACAGTGACTGCACAATTTGTATGGCTTTTGCTATCTCTGCAGCAGTTGGAGAGTAAATTTTGGACTCCAGACCTGCTGATTTTTTAGATTTTTTTACTGGGGCTGGTTCCTCAGAACCAGCTTTTCCTTTGCCTGAGGAAGTCTCACCCTGGTCAGAGGGCACTCCCTCTGGTCCAGTTGGCACTGGACCGGGCTGGCCATCCGGGTCAGCGGACTTTTTGGCCTCTCGTTCCCTGAGCCTGCCCAATCTTTTTTCCAGGGTGGCTGCAGGGAAATTCTTGCAAATCTGGCAGTCTGACTGGAGGTGGTCAAACCCCAGACAATAAACACATGTGGTGTGTGGGTCAGCCTTGGCAAAGACTTCCTCACAAGCATCACAGTGTTGAAACCCAGTGGGCCTGGTTTTTCTTTTGGGTTTCTCAGACATAATGCCAGCCTAACCAAAACTTGCCCTTTTAATGGCAGTGCCAGGCAAGACACCCTTATCGGTTCCTAACCGTGTCACGGGTGTTTGAAAAAAACATAATACAAAGTCCGTTTTTTTTAGAGCCGATAAGAACCGGGAACCGCACTCTAAATATATAGTACAATGATTTAAAAGTCTTTTTAAAGCAAACCAATCGGTTCAAAACCGAACCGATAATGACAATTTCCACACAGACTAAAGACCTTGTACTTACGGTTACCAGATAGAGCTTTGAACCGAAATGCGGTAAAATAAAACACTGTTCTCGGTTAAATTTAACCGAGAAATACTGATTTAAACCGAGAAATGAACCGAGCTGAAGGAGAAATCTCCGGAGCGACTGTTCAGTGAGGCAGAGTAAAGAATCTGACAGTTTCAGTTTGAAACTAGCCAGATAGAGCTTCTAAGAGGAGCGCTCGCACTCAGAACTCCATCCTGTATGGAGTTAACTCTTTCCTCTCCGGGGCAGTTCTACAGGAGGAGATAACTGCTATGGTCATAATATAGCAAGACTTCATGTTGTTTGAAAGGAAAGTTTTAAAAACAGATTTATTATTTTAAAGGGACACCGTCATCTCCCCTAGGTATCAAGGTGTCTCTAGTTTAAACAAGAATTTGTCAATGCCGAATGTTTGCTTGCTGGCATTAGCATTGGAAGTGCAGGAGTTAGACAGATGCAGAATAGGAATGGCAGTGAAGTACTGAAGTGACGGCAACCCCACCCCCACCCTGCAGAGATGGACAGGCATTGGGGTGTGTCTTTGGGTCATCACCCATAGCGCTCACGCCATTTCACGTTGCCCTACCCTGCAGACACTGACAAGTGTTGAGGTGTACAGTGGGGTGTTCGGGCCTTACCTCACCCCATTCCATAAGGAAATACGCTGAAATGGGTGCCGTATAGGAGACTGGGGTGAACTTTTGGGCCGAAGAGTCCAAGGCACTCCTCGATGCCTGTCATTGGCTGCAGGGCGGGTGTGGGAATGGAACAGCGTGAGCATTACTGTTGACAATCCCAAGTCACACCCCTGACACCTGTAAGTCCCTACAGACTAGGGCATTATGGTCGGAAACCCTAATGCCCTGGCTGTTTCTTGGTATTTTCACTCCCAAGTTTTCATCATGGGTTTTTTGTGACCCCACCACATGAACAGTGACACTATCAGTTCATTAGCAGAAAGGTGATTTTGCATAGCGACTGTGCCATTTGGCGCCACAGGTGCGAAAACACATTTTGAACAGGATGTGCACACCTCTGCACACCCCACCTCCCCACACTCCACTCCCTCACCTCATACTAACCTCCAGAGGTCAACGCGGTGATCTTCGGTGGAGCGGGAACATGTCTGCACTCTTCAAAGCCGACCGCGAACTGAAGAAGTGCCGGCAAGCTGTATGATGGCATAAATGGTGGTGGTGGGGGGGTTCAACTTAGGTGGATATCTTGGCCATTTTTTTGATTTTTGGCTCCACATTTTCAATATGGAGTTCTTGGGACCCAACCTCATGAAATCAGTCACTGTCATTTCATTATTCAGTCCTGAAAGGTGATTTCATGGTAACTGCATGGAATCACCTTTCAGGACCAATTAATGATACAGCAACACCACTGTTCATGAGGTGGGCTTCCAAAAAGCCTATGTTGCAAATCTGGTGAAAAAATTCCCAAAAATGACTTTGTTACAAGTGTGCGTTGCGCAGTTTCCACGCACACTCATAACTTCGAGAATTTTTAATAGTTTCACTCCAGATTTTCAACACTGCTATATTTTCACACCTCCTTATGAACAGTACAGATGTCATTTTTCACAATCTGTCCGAACTGTTTTCACACATGTGGCACACAATGGTGTGAACGCTGTTGGAAATCAATGTTTGGGACAGATTAAGAAAACCACAGTGACACTGTTCATGAGCGGAGGTCTCAAAATGTTTATGGTGAAAATCTGGTGAAAATACAAAAATGACTCAAGGCCATGAGCGCATACTGCACAGTTTCACGCAAAGCGCTGCATCCTGGAGAATTTTTAATATTTTCCTCCAGATTTTCAGCAGTGCCATTTTTCACACCTTCAGCTGTCATTTTTCACATCCTGCCGGAAATGTGTTTTCACACATCTGGCACACTATGGCATGGTTGCTGTGGGAAATCAACATTCGGGACAGATTATGAAAATCAGAGTGACACTATTCATGAGCAGAGGTCTCAAAATGCCCGTGTTGAAAATTTGGCAAAAAAATTCCAAAAACTGACTGCATTACGGGCCGTGCGTTGCGCAGTATGTATGCACGCTCATAAGTTTGTACATTTTTCATATTTTCTCTCCAGATTTTCAACACTGCCATTTTTTACACCTCCTAACGAACAGTACTGCGGTCATTTTTCCCATCCTACCCAAAATGTGCTTCCGCACCTGTGGCTCCCAATGGCACAGTTGCATAGAAACATAACACAGAAACATAGACTTTGGCAGCAGATAAGGACCGCTTGGCCCGCCCAATCTTCCCGTTTCCTACTTATTGGATACATTGTAGATTCCAGTTACCCAACACCCTATATCCTCCTACACCTCACTAAAATTGCCTTATGTTTGTCCCATGCATTCCTGAATTCCCCCACTGTTTTTGACCCCACAACCTCCTCAGGAAGGCAGTTCCATTTGTCTACCATGCTCTCTCAAATTGTGCCCCCTTGTTCTTGTACATCTCTTTTTCTTAAAGATGCTCCCGTCCTGGACTTTGTTGATTCCCTTGAGGTACTTGAAAGTTTCTATCATGTCCGATCTCTTCCTCCTTTCCTCAAGGGAATACATATTAAGCACTTATAGTCTCTATTCATATGGCTTCTGTTGTAGTCCCTGCATCATTTTAGTTGCCCTCCACTGGACTGCCTCCATCCTGTCTATATTCCTGCAGAGATGGGGTCTCAAGAACTGTATGCAGTACTCCAGATGGGATCTCACCAACTGTCTGTACAGAGGGATAACAACTTCCTGTTTTCTACTGGTTATGCCTCTCCCTATACATCCTAGTATCCCCCAGCCCTTCTTACTGCCTTCTCACATTGTTTGCCTACCTTAAGGTTATCTGATATGACTACCCTGAGATCCCTTTCCATTTTTGTTGTTGTTGTTGATGTCTCCCCCCATTGCATACTCTTCCCCTGGGTTTTTGTTTCCCAGGTGCATTACTTTGCACTTTTTTGCATTGAGTCTAAGCTGCCATATTTTGACCGTTCCTCCAGTCTTGCCAAGTCCTTTCTCATCCTTTGCATCCCTTCTTGTGTATCAACCCTGTTGCAGATCTTTGTGTCATCTGCAAAGAGGCATACTTTGCTTTCCATCCTCTCTGCAATGTCTCCTATAAAGACATTAAAGAGGACCGGTCCCAGTACTGAACCCTGTGATACCCCACTAGTAACCCCCCTTTCTTCAAAGTGTACTCCGTTTACTATTACCCTCTGCATCCTGTTGTCCAGCCAGCTTGTTACCCGGGCTACCATGCTGGGACCCATTCCAAGGCTGGCTAACTTGTTTATTAATCTTTTGTGTGGGACTGTGTCAGATACCTTGCTAAAGTCTAGGTAGGCCATATCCACAGCCCCTCCCTGATCTATAACTTTGGTTACCCAATCAAAGAAATCTATTAGAGTCATCTGACATGACCTTCCTGGTGTGAATCCATGCTGCCTTGGGTCCTGTGCCCCTCTGTCTTCTAGGTACTCAACAATTCATTCTTTCAGAAATGATTCCATCAATTTCCTTATCACTGAGGTCAAGCTAAAAAGGTCTGTAGTTTCCTGCCTCTGCCTTGCTCCCACATTTGTGAAGAGGAATCACATCTGTCCTCCTCCAGTACCATACCATCCTCCCATGATTTGTTAAAAAAGGTAGTCAGTGGTGTCACTAGTTGCCCCCTTAGTTCTTTTAGAATTCTGGGGTGAATCCCATCAGGTCCCATTGCTTTGTCCACTTTGAGTTTTAGGAGTTCCTTCATGGCCCTTTCTTCTGTGAATAGACTGGTATTGACCCCCCCATCCTGAGTGCTTTTATTGTTTGATTTAGGTACCTCCCCCTCTTCTTCTTTTGTGAATACTGAGCAAAAATATCTCTTCAGTATCTCTACCTTTTCACAGTCACCCTCTGCCCACCCTTTCCCCTCTTTTAAGCCTCATTATTCCTCCCTTGGTCTTCCTTTGCTCCCAGTTGCTGTGCAAAATCATCTTTCAGGACTGCATAATGAAATGATAGTGCCACTGTTCATGAGGTGGGGTCTCAAAAAGCCAGTGTTGAAAATTTGGAGTGAAAACACCAACAAATACCCGGGGCATTAAGGTTTCCAATCATGCATCCACCCTGTAGAGAGTGACAGGTGTTGGGAACATAACTTTGGTTAGTCGGCCATGATGTTTGCAGAATTCTACCTCCACACCCCCACTCTACAGCCACTGACAAGCATTGAGGTGTGCCTTGGGTTCCATCACCCTACTGTTCACCCCTTTCTGCAATATTGCACTCATCTCAGCTTATTTACTTATGGAATGGGGTGAGCATAAGGGCCGAAGACCCCAAAGCACACCCTGACACCTGTTGCTCTCTGTGGGGTGGGGTGAGGTGGAATGGCGTAAGCATTATGGCTGACTCAAAGCCACATTCCCTATGCCTTTCAGTCTCTGGAGGAAGGGGTGTTGTCGTTACTTCAGTACTTCAGTGCCATTTCTGTTTTGCATTTCTAACTCCTGCACTACCAATGCTAATGCCAGCAAGCCAACATTCAGCATTAATAAATGCTTGTTGTAGTTGTGGAAAAAAGATCAATGATGGATGGTTTTCTTTATTGCAGGAGAACAGAAGGAGACAATAGGGATTTTTTATTTATTTATTGAAATGTTTCACCAGGAAGGCACACTAAGCAACAAGTGGCTCATCTCCTGGTGTGACCTGGGGGGAAGGGGTACCACTGGAATGAGACATTAAACATTCAAGTTACAAGATCAACATTAACATACAGTTGTAAGGCTGGTGTTACAGACAGTGTTACAACAGTGTTGCACATAACATGCAGAAAGAGTGGACAACAATAAGTGCAAGGTTAATAAGTAAACAAATGCTTACATGAAACAAAAAGGAGAAGTGGAGGGAGGGGTGAGGTGAGGAGGAAGAGCCGTGTCCCTGGAGACCCCTTCAGGATACGAGGAACCTCACAGGAGGACTGGGGAGACTAGGGAGAAGGGGATAAGGCAGTGTCCCAGAGAGACCCCTTTTAAGATTTGGAGGCAGTATAGTGCAGTGGTTTTAGGCACTGAGCCACAAACCTAGAGACCTGGGTTTGAATCCCACAGCCCCCTCTTGCATATTGTGTGACCCTGAGCAAGTCGCTTAACTTCCTTGTGCTCCCAGGTCACACCTGTAAACAAGCTTTCAGCTCAGTGTGTCTCACCTGGTTAAAAAAAAGATGGCGAGGGAAGGGAGTAGATGAGAGATTCAAACCCCTTGGGGGGCAGGAGAGGGACCAATGGAGAGCATTCGGTGTCCTTTACATTCTGTGAGAGATCAAGAGTGACCAGTAAGGGGAAGCAATTAGTGGGAAGGGGAGGAGGGCTAGAGACTTGGGGGGGTGAGTGTGTGGAGGGTAAAATGAAGGTGAGGGTAGGGGGTAGGGCTTAGAGGAGGAAATTAGGGACGGACATGGCAGGAGCAGCTAGGTGCAAGGTAATTATTGAGGGCAGAGCTGATGGAGTAGGCAGAGGATGAATGCTAGATTTGAGGGGGGAGGGAATTCCAAATTTTTGGGAGGCAGTGAGAGTAACCAGATTGGCCAATTTGGGTGGATCTGTGGGGATAACCAGGGCACGGGTGTCAGTTGATCTAAGGGAATGGGAGGGTGGGAGGGTGTTATAAAGGAGGAGGTGAGGTAGGAAGGAAGCTTACCCAACCTGTGCTTGGAGGTGAATTTAGCACAGTGGGGAGTCACCTATTTGTAAGAGAGGGGAAGGATAGGGCACAATAAAGATCACAGTGATGGGTGCGAGGGGGGACATCCAGGGCAAAGTGGCAGAAGAAATTGAAGAGGGTTTCCAGTCTGGCCATGGAGGACTTAGTGGCAGCATTATAGACTAAATCACAGTAGTCGAAAATGGGCAGTATCATCTTCTGAACAAGTTGATGCCTAGCTGTAGAAGGGAAGCAACTATGGTTCCTGAGCAGGGCACCAAGCTTGAGGCGCAGTTTTTTCTGGATTGCATCAGTATGTCCAGAGAAGTTTAGGTGTTGGTCCAACCAAACGCCTAAGTACCTGAAGGAGGATGTGTCCTCAAGTAACGTCCCCTCAAGGGTGTGAAAATTGGGTAGGGAGGGAAGCCTAGAGAGTCTCTGCCTTGTGCTTTGGGTACCCAAGTGTCTGAAAAATCTCTGGCAGCACTGGGTTTTGGCACCTTGGTGCTTCCACAAATAAGAAGGTGATGATGACCTGGATGGGAGGGGGTGCAAGAGAAGCAGATTTGGACTTGGATATTGGGGCCCACCTGAGAAGCTGATATATGGTGCCCACCTGGAAAAATCAGCAGGGGAGGGCAGAGGGTGAAACACTTACATCAATATTCACTTAAATTTGATACATTTGCTCTGTGTTTGCAACCTACATTTACATACAGTAGTGCAAATGCTGCATTTAATTAATAAAACAAATGATAAATGTGAAGATTTTCAGAGTTTAGAATGTAGCCAAGTATCCAATAAGAGGGGACCCAACTTTTTTTGTTTTGTTTTGCTTTACCAGCAGAGAGACACTAAGCTGAAAGCTTGTTTACAGGTGCTACCTAGGAGCACAAGGAAGTTAAGCGACTTGCTCATGGTCACACAGTATGCAAGTGAGGGCTGTGGGATTCAAACCCAGGTCTGCAGCTCAGAGCCTTAAATCACTGTGATATACTGCCTCCAACTGGAAATTCTTAGCTATCCAGGTGGGCCACTCTGGCACTAAGCAGTACTGGGGTGGGCAGTGCACTCCATTTCAATAAGTAGGTAGGTAGATGGACAGCTAGCTAGTTTAATATTTGGAAAGATAGCTAGGTAGGTAGCTAGACAGCGAGCTAGACAGAGAGAGACAGACAGGTGGCAGTGCTGTGAGGAGGCAGATCGCCGATGAGCAGTTTTTTTTTAGTTAAAAAAAGATCAATGATGGATTGTTGTTCTTTATTGTAGGGGGCAGACATTGGGGATTGGGTACCCCAGTGGCAAGAGGTCCTCCGGCAGCACTGGGGGTGGGCACCTTGGTGTTGCCACAGATAGGAAGGAACGGGTGACCTCAGGGGCAAGAGAAGCGGTACTAAGGGTAAGCATCCCACTCCACTTCGATCAGTAGGTAGGTAGGTAGGTAGCTAAATAGGTAGACAGACAGATAGGTGGTGGTGTGCCTGGGGGCAGATCACAGATGGACTTTTTTAGGGTATAAAACATAAAGAGACCAGCAAGAAATGGTTTCCTTTATTGAAGGGGGACAGAAGCTGACACCAGTGATGGCACATCTCACTGTCAGGGTTATCTTTTAGGGTTCCAGGGTTGTGCACCTTGCGCGGCCACATATATTTAACAGGTTCACTGATGACACAAAGCTCTGTAACAGAGTAGACACACCAGAGGGTGTAGACAGAATGAGAAGGGACCTGCAGAAACTTGAAGAATGGTCAGGAGTTTGGCAGTTGAAATTCAATGCAAGGAAGTGCAAGATAATGCATATGGGGCACAAAAACCCTGGCACAATATATCAGTTGGGGGTGAGGATATAGCATGCATCAAGCAGGAAAGGGATCTTGGAGTAATCATCTCTGATGACCTCAAGGCAGGGAAACAGTGTGACAAGGCAGCAGGTAAAGCAATAGGATGCTGGGATGCATAGGCAGGGGCATCACCAGCAGGAAAAGGAGGTCATAATTCCACTATACAAGACACTAGTGAGGCCGCACCTGGAGTACACTGTGCAGTTCTGGAGACCTTACCTACGTAAGGACATAGACAGGGTAGAGAAGGTTCAGAGGAGGGCAACAAAGATGGTGCATCGATTGCATCACAAGTCCTATGAGGACAGGTTGAAGGCACTGAACATGTACTCCCTGGAGGAGAGGAGGGAGAGAGGGGATATGATAGAGACATACAAGTATCTTACAGGGAGGAACAGGTGCAGGAATGCACTATTTAAGCTAAAAGATGTTCTAGGACTAGAGGGCATGGGATGAAGTCAGAGGAGGATGATTCAGAGGAAACGTGAGGAAGAATTTCTTCACAGAACGGTGGTGGACAAGTGGAACACCCTGCCAGAGGAAGTGGTGGGGGCTGAAACAATCACGGGTTTTAAGAATGCATGGGATAGACATAAAGGAATTCTGGAGGTCAGGGGTAAGGGGCAACAGACTTCCTGGAAAACATAAACTGAACTTACAAACTTGGGCAGACTGGGTGGGCCATAGGCCCTTATCTGCCGACACTGTCTATGTATCTATGTATGTATCTAGGTGTGTGTGTGTGTGGGTTCAGATCAGTAAGAGACCATTTTCTTTTTTACAGGTTAGAAAAGAAGGTTGACAGGGGGCTGTTTTCTTTACTGCAGGGGGTCTGAAGCTAACACTGGGGATTGGGCACCCCAGTGTCTGAAAAATCTCTGGTGGCACTGTGGTTGGGCACCTTGGTGCTTCCACAGATAAGAAAGGGATGATGACCTGGATGGGAGTGGGTGCAAGAGAAGAAGAGTTGGACTGGGGTATGGAGGCTCACCTGAGAAGTTGATATATGGTGGCCCACCTGGAAAAATCAACAGGGAAGGGTGGAAGGTGACACATTTCATCAATATTCCACCTAAATTTGATACACTTGCTCTGTGTTTGCATCCTACATTTACATACCATAGTGCAAATGCTGCATTTAATAAAAAAAAATATAAATGCAAAGATTTTCAGAGTTTAGAATGTAGCCAAGTATCCAACAAGAGGGGACCCAACTGGAAATTCTTTGGTATCCAGGTGGGCCAGTCAGGAACTAAGCAGTACTTTGGGTGGGCAGTCCACTGCACTGCAGTAAGTAGGTAGGAAGATGGACAGCTAGCTAGTTTAATATTTAGAATGATAGCTAGGTAGGTAGCTACATAGCGAGCTAGACAGAGAGACAGACAGGTGGTGGTGTTGTGAGGAGTCAGATCGACGATGGGCAGGGTTTTTTTTTCCAGGTCAAAAAAGATCAATGAATGATTGTTATTCTTTATTGTAGGGGGACAGGAGCTGACACTGGGGATTGGGTACCCCAGTGTCTGGAGGTTCTCCAGCAGCACTGGGGGTGGGTACCCTAGTGCTGTCACAGATAGGAAGGGGACAGGTGACCTTGGGGGCAAGAGTAGCAGTACTAAGGGTGAGCACCCCACTCCACCTCGATCAGTAAGTAAGTAGGTAGCTAAATAGGTAGACAGACATGTGGTGGTGTGCCTGGGGGCAGATCACAGATGCACATTTTGGGGGTATGAAACATAAAAAGACCAGCAAGGAGTGGTTTCCTTTATAGTAGGGGGACAGAAGCTAACACTGGTGATTGCACATCCCACTGTCAGGATTACCTTTGGGGGTACTAGGGTTGGACACCTTGGCGCTGCCACATATATTTAACAGATGTGTGTGTGTGTGGGGATTAGATCAGTAAGGGACCATTTTCTCTTTTACAGGTTAGAAGAAAAGGTTAACAAGGGACTGTTTTCTTTTCTGCAGGGGGTCAAAAGCTGACACTGGGGACTGGACACCCAGGTGTTGGGATGATCATTGGCGTGCTGGGGATGGGCATTCTGGTACTGCAACATATATTCAGAAGTGGAACATGCAACCTGGAGGGGATGGGGCAAGAGCAGTGGTACCGGGTTGGCACCCAGGCCTGCTTATTGTTTTTTTTTTGTTTTTTTAAAGGGGGAGGCAGGTAATCTGGTCCACTTAACACTAAAAAAAAATAAAAAATAAAGGATGAATGAATAGATGGATGGATAAAAGGACCACAGACAGTTCTTTCATGAGATCACATAGCAGAACAATGGTTCTTTTGCTTGACTTCTTGAAAGAACTTAAAAATATTAAGTTCACCCTCTTCTTTCATGACCTGACCATACCTTCTTTTTCATGAGACATGAAAGAACTCAAGAAAGAAGAATCTCAGCTCACGAAAGAAGAAGATGGAGGACTTCGTTTTCCCCCACATTGTTCTTTCATGAGCAGACCTTTCATGATCACAAAAGGACTCATGAAAGTAGAATTTTGGCTCACGAAACCCAATGGTGGACTTATTTTTTTTTCTTAGTAGTTCTGAGAGCTGAGATTCTTCTTTCATGAGTTTTGTCTTGGTCATGAAAGGAGGAGGTCAGTTCATGAAAGAACAGTGGGGAAAAAAGCTAAGTCCACAGTCTTCTTTCATGAGCCAAGATTCTAGTTTTGTGAGCCCTGCGAAACAAGAATTTTGCTAACGAAACAAGCCTTGGTAAGGATTTTAGGGATGCCCCAAAAAACATATTTTGGGGCAGGTTTTTGAAAAAACATACTCTTGAATGGAACTAAATGGGTCTGTTAGCTAGATTCATATGTTTATTTTTTTAAAGAGCATCATTTCTAGGGGTTTTCAATTGAAAAAAGAAACGGAAACAAGCTGGCTGCCATAAAAATATTTTTTTTCATCATGAAAGAAGAATGTCAGCTTCCAAAAGAAGATTCTTCCTACATGGGAAGGAAATTCTTCTTTTATTTCAAACATCTAAGATAGACTCTACTCAGAACTGAAATTTAAAATCCTTATTACTCTGGAACAGATTCATATTTTTTCAATAAACCAATGAAAAGCACCATTTTAGGGCAAGGTCTTTCTACCCTGAATATTTTAGAACAAAACACCTAATCGTATTAGTAGTAGGTGAGAGAAAAGAGAAAAAGAATGGATTTATCTAGCTGGATGCCAGAATCCATACATCCAAATGGAATGAAACTTGCCAAATCCAGAGACCTTGACACACAGACAATGCCTTCATAATTTTGTGCAATACGACAGAACAGGGCCAAAGCTATATTAAAGTTCAAACTTAGATATTTAACAATAAACACCATACTCAACCCTATCTGGAAGTGCGCTTTGGCACCCCATGATATAAATATTGCTTTTTCTATCGCAGCTGGAGCAACATCGGTGTGGGAAGCCAAAGTGAATGTTTTTCATTAGAGAGTTATGTAAGATAGCAGTAACAAAACCAGCACTCAAAAGTACCTAGATCAGATGTGTGAGTAAAGTGATTTGTGAGTTTTTGCTGGGTCTTCCCTACGCACTACATTTTTTGTTCGGTATCTGCTGCAGAATCCAATCTCTTTGTCTCTCGGTTTGTGTGCACCGTTTTTGTGTTTGTATGGCTCTTGTTCTGTGTTGTCACACCTTGACCATCACAGTAGTGCAGCTGGCTCCTGTGGGTGTTGTGTAGGATAGCAACCTGTGTATTTTAATCAGCATCTCTCCTATTATTTTGTCAATACTACTATCCTTCACAAAAAGAACCAGTTTTGGCTGATGTAAACATTGGTCAGAAGTAGGGGTGGGTGAAAATTGCGGATTCCACTTCCACAAAAAATTTGTGGAATTCTGCAATTTCTGTGGAATTTCGCCAGAGATTCACCTTTGGCGAAATCTGCACTTTCTGTGAAATTTTCACCTGATTTACAGAATAATTAAGTGTACTGCGGAAAATATGTAATGAACTGTGGAAAATATTTATTACAGAAAAAAATGCCATTCAAAGGTGTAATTTGCAGAAAAGTATTCTGCAAAGTACCGTATGTAGTCATGCAATTTCATTAATTTAGTTTGGAATTGAATTCGCAAAGCACTGTTTCTTATCATTCCTACCTCCTTCTTTAGTGATACTGTCCCTCTTGTCCAAAGTTACATTTTATATGGTGTAATTCAAAACTGTAACTTACATTCCAAAAGTCCGCTATTCTCTAACATATTCTGCAGAACACACAAAAAAATTCAGCATGCAATGCTGTCACCTGATGTTTTTTTATTAGGTGGGAGTCTGTCAGTCTGATTATTTTTGCAGTGTGTTTCTGCAATATAATTAACTTATTGATTTTAGATGTTCTGAGATACTTATTCGTTTGCGCACTGGTGGGTGATGAGAGAAAATGGATCTTGTGGTGGCAGAAATGTGGGGGCAAAGATGTGTTCATTATTAAGCAGTGGTGGTGGTGGGCATAGTTGTGATGCTGGCACCCTCTGCTTAGTGTCAGATGTTCCCACAATGGGGGGCTCAAACATCTGGGGCCGGCATCAAAATTGCTATTTTTTTTGAGGAACAAGATGTAACTCTAAACCAAAAGTCAGTTGTCCATGTCAAGCACCAGCAATTCAGGCAAACCTGTGACAGCACTAATGTTGGAAACAGGAGATATTGGGTACTTATGGAGGTGAATGCAATTGAAGCAGTAGTGACTAAAATACAAGTTATTACTTGAACAATGAAAGAGAATCCACAGTTTGCAGGATATTCTGAGGTTTAAGTAAATCACTGCTTTATTAACTTTCTCTTTATGATTCCTTCCTGTCTTTCACACCTGCCTCCTTCAGGAACTCACAAGGCAGAAACAGTCCCATGTACTCCTACCTGTGATGGCCACCCTCCATTGAGAGCAGGTAGTCATGCAAAGTGGCATTTTTAAAATAATCATTTTCCTCAAAAGGGCTTTTTTTAAATAACTATATCCTGTCAGCATGCCCCAAATGTCATTTAAAGGACTTCATCTTCAAGCTCTTAAAAGGGATTTTTATTTTAATGTTATTTATTTATTTATTTATTCCATTGTTAACTGGTTTGGTGCACTGATCCAAGTACCTTTTTCAGACGTGGCCCAGGCCACAGACTAGTACGTACAGAAAGATCATAATAAGGACAGGTAAACACACAGTGTTCTGCAGTAGTAAATAGCAAGCATCATGGATCAAGTAGCTACGCAGTGTTTGGCAGCAACAGCTACAGCTCAGAGTTAACATTGACAGGTTAAGAGTAGTAGAGAGCAAAAAAAATACATACTATTTACAAATTATAATTTATAAGCACATCTACAATTTACAGGTAGCTTACAGCTGACTCCCGTGCAGGGTGCTGGCCAGCAAGCCAGTCCCTAGGTAGGAGAAGAAGGAGATGGCAGGGGCAATGGAGGCCTAGATAGATTGCACAGGAGTGCCAGTAGCCTGGAGACAGGAACAGGTCATGGAGAACAGGAAGTGGGTTTTTAGTAGGGGATGTAAATTTAGTGGGGGATCAATGGAACACGGTGGGGGAAAGGGGGAGGTCGTTCCAGAGGGAGGGCCCAGCAATGGAGGAGGCCCATTGACCCATTCTGGTGGTAATATGTGGACAGATGAATTGGAGGTGGGACAAGTGGCACAGATTGTAGCTATGAGTCTTGCGGCAGACTAGACAAGATAGAGGGGAGTATGAGGGTCAGTGGATGGCATCCCTGATGCTCCAGGCCAGTAAGTAGGAGGATCAGACTTGAGGGGGGAAGCCAAACAAGGGACTGGTAGAGAGAGCAGTGGTGCATGGAGAGAGGGGCACAAAGGATGAAGCTGAAAATCTGGTCTGTCTGTGTGCACTTAGACCATTTATTTATTTATTTTATTTATTTATTTAGCTTTTGTTGACCGGGTAAGTGCACTAGACAATTTCTGACTATTTTCAGGCACGACCCGGGGGAGGGGGGATACAGATGAATGCCAACTGTCCTTGAACCAGATTAAGCTGTTGGTGGTATTTTTAGTGAATGAGGGAAATTTGGCCAGGACACCGGGGAAATTCCCCTACTCTTTTCGAGAAGTGCCATGGGATCTTTAACATCCACCTGAACTACCACCAATCCAGGCAGATGGGACCTCGGTTTAACGCCTCATCCGAAAGACGGCACCTCAACAGTGCAGCACCCCTCTCATGCTGCACTGCAGTGTCAGTACTGGGATATTAACCCAAGTGCCAGATGTGGGAACTGAACCCACAGCCCTCTGATCTCCCGGCCTCAGAGGCGAGTGTGCTACCTACTGAGCCACTGACACCTTAAAAGGATTTGACTGCCACCAGGCCCTGATGAGGACTTTAATGCCAGCCTGCATTTTTTCCTTTTTTTAAATCAAATATTTTATTAGTTTTCCATGCTTATGTTAAGCCAGTGCAGTACAGCAGACATAACACAAGTTAACAATATGGAAGGGCAAGTAGCACCATAGCAGAAATGGAAGTGCAACATAGGTTAAACAGCATCGCTATATGCAACATCGCAGTCCTGTTCCATAATAAAAGGAGGGCTGCCTTCCTGATAATGCAGTATGAACAGTTAGTTGATGTAATATAACTCTGTGACGCCAAGTAATTGGCAGCTGGCGACCAGAACGGGAAAGAGGAGGGGGAGGGAGACATAGTCTTGTCCTGCCAGGAGCCTGTGGGTTGCCAGGTGGGGGGAGGGGGGCACTGAGCATAGGTATGAATGGAGGTATGCACCCCATTTCTGAAGGTATTTAGTATACTTGTGAGAATTACGGTAGGAGAGTAATTCTAGAATGGATAGTTGAGTTATCGCTACATGCCAAGCCAGTGGGGATGGGGGGGGCAAGATTGTCTCCATTTCATAAGAAGGGCATGCTTAGCCTCCATCAGCACCGATACAACCCATTGCTTCAATGGCGGTGTGAGGGAATCTAGAGTGGAGGTGTCCCTAAGCAACACTGGCGGGGGGGTCAGCATGACACACTGCCCAGTCACCTTGGAACAGTCCTCATGTACCCCCACCCAGAAGTGTTTTTAGCCTTGGGCATTGCCAGAGGATATGGAGTAGGTGAGCATGGTCTTGCTGGCACCGCAAACATTGTGCAGTAGGGATGAGGCCTATCCGATGCAACTGTGCAGGAGTACAGTACCACTGATGTAGAATTTTCAGTTGTATCAGCTGGCTCCTTGCATCTCTATAGTCAAGGCGAGCATGCCTGAGGTAAAGGGCCCAGAGCTCGGGAGAGATCATGGTGTTTAGCTCCTGTTGCCAAAGAGACCTGGAGTGGTCCAAGTTGGGTGGGCATGCATCCTGCAAACCCTTGTAGAAGGCTCCCACAAGGCCTTTGTGTTTCCCAGGTAACAATAGTCTGCTAAGCCTTTCCCCTTGGGAGCTTCTGGGTACCGGGTGCCAGATAGATTTCAAAGCATCATGCAGTTGCAAGAATCTCCAGAATTCTTGTTTGGTTAAAGAAAAATGCTCTTGGATTTGCTGAAAGGACATTAGCACCTTGGAGGGATATATACACAAATGTCACCTATCATCAAAGTCCCTTTCCCTTCCCAAGAGGGCCAGTGGAGTGGTGCTCTGCCAATTAACAGGTTGGGATTATCCCATAGTCTGATGTACCTAAAGGGCGAGGACCAGGTTCCTTTGGGAATGTGGAGATTGACAGGCCTGCCTGCCATGCTCTCCAGGTTTCAGTTACAATGGGACCATATGTGGCTTTTGGAGGCTTCTGGGACTGCAGCAATGCTCCCAACCAGAGGCCACCCTCTAGGGCAGTTTTCCATCTTCACCCAGGGAGGTATACAGTTGCCTGTGCCATCCTATAAGCTAATGAATACCCTAAAAACCATGGCAGGCCTAAGCCCCTTTTAGACCAGTGGGACCTGAGCTTTGCTTTCCCCAATCTGTGAGATTTCCCTTCTCAGAGGAGAGTAGAAATGAGCCAGTCAACAGTCATGAAGCGTAAATATAACCCCTAGATGGCGTTATCCCAGGGGCTACTACCCCTGCCTGATTTGCCACTAACAGGTTGAGGGGTCTGGATCCAATGGCGGGTGCCTCCACCCAGAGGTCAGGGTTTGCAATAGTTAAACTAACTTGGTCACAGCCCTCTGGGACACTGCAACCCCCTTTTCTTCCCACTAGTGGCCCACACAATATATCAGAATTACCTTCACAGTATACACTTACCCCAGGTCTGGGTCCGGCACTGGGACCTCCTGTGAAATAAGATACAGTGCAACAATCACAGTACAGTACTTTAACATAGACAAATACCTCAGGCAGTATAACTTTGCTGAAACAAGCAGCTCTGATTTATTTAGGGGGATATAACAAGGACAGGGGAAATCAGGTTAATTAGCTTATCACTTTACTATCTACCTATGGCTCTGTGCACAGGCCTATCCTACCAGTTACTGTCCCTGGGTACCCAAGTCCTAGTGGCTAGTCCAAACTGTGGCAGCTGGTAAGGCCCTTTCACACAGTGAAAAGAAAAATTAGCTTAAACAGTCAGCAGTACAGTGATTCCATTTGGATTTAATGTGGCAATTCAACAGGGAGCGACCCTGAATTAGTACTCACGACCTCCAAACAAGATAGGGTCCTTCAACGTCAGCAGGGCTACTTTTGAGCTCCATGAGACTCTTCACACATTTATATGGTAAAAAAAAGAAAGTACTATACCAGGCAGGCTGCTTCTCTATCCCGATCGCAATTACTGCACAATACCCGGGAGAACACACAGCAGATTCAGTTCCTGACAGACCGAGTGCAATTCAACAATTTCTCCAGTCTTCACAGGGTGAGCCTGGTTTCTACTCTTCAGAGATCCTTTGATTCTTTTCACAGGACCTAATTCAGTCCTAACAAGCAGTTACACAAGCTGCAGACCAGAACTCTGGGCCTTACATGTTTTTTGACTGAAACTGTGCACTGAAGGAGCACAGGGTTTCTTTCCCTTCACTGCCAAAGCTAAAACTGAAACTCCAACAGACAAAACCGGCACTTCCTTTGAGTTCCTCCCAGTTCTTGACTGGATTGGCTGTCACTCACAATAGACTGCTGCTGTTGGTCCAAAAAGGCGCTAAGTCTAAACTACATCTCCCAGAGTCACTGCCCATGCAATCCTCTTGTGGCTGGCTCAGATTATGAGTCCAAGTTCTGATTCGATTCAAGGCACCATTTTAGAGCTAGCTTACCCCACACTGATTGGTCCAGTTCAGCAGTTCAAAACCAGAATGGGGAACTAGGCAGACACAGTTCTGACTGCAAAGAAAGCAGGTTAGATAACTGTATTTTCATTACTCTACATGATTTCTGGCAAACAGTTACATCTTTCAGATAGGTTCCCTTTGCACTCCTAGTGACTGCAAAAATAGAGTGAATTGGCAGCAGCTCGAGTGGTACTCAAACAGAGAAGCACACAGTCCCCCCCTATAAACTAATTATGTCTGCAAGCAGACAGCTCTTAAAGAGACAGTACCAGAGGCTCTAAAACACTCACTGATAAATGGCTTAAACGCCAAACACCATTCAGGCTTGGAGCATTCAAGCAAGCTCCTGGAAGTCTTTTTGGGAACCCCATTTGCAGGGGTTACAACCTTCCTGGCCTGGGAAAGCTTGACGTCCGGCCAAGCAAGTACCGCATAAGTTTTAACTGCAACCATATACATTTGCATTAGGCTCACACATGTAATCATCAGTCAATATATCATTTTACCAAGAACACATTTCTGAAACATTGCAGCACGTCACTCTACACAGTATTACATACACATTGTACCATAACTCAAGTTATTACCTCTTGTACATGAAACCTGAAGAGAGGGGCCCTTCCTATCAGTTACCTTGGGGCTGGATGGGGCAAGGGCACCATACTAGAGGGCAACAAAGTAACTTGAGTTAGCACTGACGCTCAGTTTGGGCAATGAGCTCGGGACACATACACTCCTTTATGGACAACATTGAGAGGCAAGTCCACAGGCCTCCCAGTGAATCATAACTGAGGTGCACCACAGGCTTTACAGCTTGACCAGTCTTTCTAGGGGAACTGTTACAGTCTCTGCACTTGAGCCTCATTTTCAGCATTGTCTCACTTGTCAGGGGAGTCTCCATGGGGGTAGAGAGGTAGAACTTGGGGCACTTTCAGCTCCAGGAGTTATAGTTTCTGAGTCCACAACATTTGGCTCGCATGGAGAGCTTTCGACACTGGCAGTGGACTGTCAGGGCACTCAAAATACTCTTCTTGTTCTGGTGTATCACCAGTCTGACCCTAATCCATCATTTTCTCCCTGAAAGCTCAAACAGTTCAACCATGCACAATGATTCCATTTCATCTGATCTGATGCTTTGCACTTCACTTTCTGGGAGCATTGGCTCCAGGGACGAAGCTGGGGGCTTAGACAGTCCAGAAGGCCCAGCTTTGTCTCCAGTATTGACTAGGGATTGCCCTCAAACAATTGACTCAGTTCGTAAGAAGGATAGTATTCAAAGTCACTCTCACTTTCTTCTGATATGGACTGACAGTCATGCTCAACTGGGACTTGTAGGGGAACACTTTAACTCTGCTTCTGTAGGTGCAGACTTCTGATCTTTTCTTAGCAGCAGCTCTAGTCACTGGTCCAGAGGGCATCTTCTGGGGCTCAGACTCAATCAGGATTTGTCCAATGGGCAGTAAATGATTTCTATGCATTGTTTTACATCTTTGAATTGTTCTCAGGCCTTACTTTGTACACTGGCAGATCATCTAGTTTGCCCACTACAATGTGAGGGAGATGGTGCCATCTGTCAGCAATCTTGTGTTTGCCATGCAGTCCCAGATTTCTTAGCACTACCCGATCTCCCTCCTGGAGTTCCTGTGCTTTCACCTTTTATCATACCTTTCTTTGTTGGCCTGATTTCTTTTGGCAGCCATGGTTTGAGCCAGTTGGTATGCATGAGTTAGCTGGGCCTTTAACTTTGCACATACTGTAAATAGTTGTCAGCTTGAACCCCATCAGGAGACCCCAAAACACACATCTACCGGTAGTCGAGCTTCTCTTCCAAACATCAGCGGTAGGGGAGAACCAGTGGCATCACTTTTGGTGCAGTTATAAGCATGTACCAGGGTGCTAATTTGTTGGCTCCATCTAGGCTTGTCCTTTGGTGCAGGGTGCCTAGCATATCTAGCAAAGTGCGGTTGAAACGCTCAGGCTGTGGGTCCCCTGGGGGTGGTAAGGAGTGGTTCTGACTTCGTACTCCCACAGAGAAAGCATCTCTTGATCAGATGACTCTCAAAGTCTCTCCTTGATCAGAATGGATTCTTTTGTGGAGCCCCATAGTGAACAAAAAGTTTTCTACAAGTACTTTGGCCACAGTGGATGCTTTCTGGTCTTTGGTGGGGAAAGCTTGGGCATATCTCGTGAAATGGTCAGTGACCACCAGCACATTACTGATATTTCTTTGATCTGACTCCAAACTCAGAAAATCAATACAGACCAGCTCCATGGGTGCACTGGTGGTGATGTTAACAAGGGGAGCAGCCCTCTGGGCAAAGCTTTCTCTGTAAGCAGCGACTATCAAAGTTTGAATGTGTTGCTCCACATCAGCCCCATCTTAGGCCAATAGAATCTGGATCTCACCAAGTCAAGTGTTCTGTCTATACCAAGGTGCCCTCATGTGGTTGTGCAAGGACATCAGTACTGAGTCTCAAAGGCAGTAGGCAGCACTAGTTGTTGTTTGTCTACTTGTCCTCTCTGTCTACTGTTTCTCTGTATAACAGTTTATTGATCAGTTTCAACTTAGGACCTTCTTTGTATAACAGTGCAGTTCTCAAATCAGTGGAGCGTAATTTGGACACATCTTTTCCTGCATAGAGGGCTTCTAAAGCTGCTTTGATCATGGGATCGCGGATTGAGCCGCGAATACTGTCATTGTCCAGCTGAGGCAGTGCACCAATGTCTATTGCAGAAAAGTGGCAATAAGCAGCAGGTATGCAATTCTCAGAGGGTCCCAAGCAATCCACCATGCAGTCCACTGCGTCTGTGGACATTTGTTCCTCCCTGTCAAACTTCCGCAGAGTGCCTGAATGTCAGGTTCTGCCAATCGGACCCAATCATTCTGGGGAACAGGCCTCCGGGAGAGAGCATCAGCATCTATGTGGTTCAGACCTGCTCGGTATTCGAGAGCATAGTCATATGTAGATAATGCAGAAAGCCACCTATGGCCAGTGGCATCCAACTTAGCTGAGGTCTGCACATAGGTCAAAGGATTATTGTCAGTTTTTACTAGTATTTTAGCCCCATACAAGTACTCATGGAATTGGTCAACACTAGCCCACTTCAAAGCTAGGAACTCTAACTTATGTACAGGATAGTTCTTTTTGGATGGGGTCAGGCTTCTACTGGCAAAGGCCACTGGTCTCAGGCCATTCCGTGCTCTTGGTACAACACAGCCCCAACCCTTGCAAGCTAGCATCAGTGTGCAGGACGTAAGGTTTTCTTGGATCGGCATAGGCCAGCACTGGAGCATGGGTAAGTTGATATATGATCTCATGAAAAGCAGTCTCACAATCAGAGTCCAGCGGGCCCCAAATACTTCACTGGACGAAAAATACACTCTTTCAGTCTTGAGGGACGCTGACTTTGGTATTTTTTATGGTTGGGGATACCCTTGAGTAAGGTTAAGTAGAGGACGATCACTCTTGAATAGTCCTTGATGAAACACCGATAATAACCACAGAATCCCAGGAATCTTTGCAGTTCTTTTAGATTTTTGGCTGTGGCCAGGTGGTCAAGGCCTCAACTTTACTTGGGTCGGTCTCTATTCCTCGGTGGATACTATGTGTCCCACATACTTTACTGATGTTTGAAAGAATTGACACTTATCAATGGACAGTTTAAGGCCAAAGTCCTCCAGTCGGTCCAATACCTTAAATAATCTGCTCTCATGTTCCTCCAGTGAGCTGCCAAACACAATAACATCATCTAGGTATACCAGGCACTCTAGTAAGTTCATGTCCCCACTGCACGCTCCATCAATCGTTGAAAAGTGGCTGGGGCACCTGAAATCCCTGAGGCATCCTCATGAATTCATAGAAGCTAGCGGACAGATAAAGGCTGTCTTCTCACGGTCCTCTGGGGCCATCGGGATCTGTAGTACCCACTGCAGAGATCCGGCCAGAGAACCACTTGCTTCGCTTAGGCAGTCCAAAGCATCCTGAATGCGGGCATTGTGTACTGATCAGGGTAGTCCGCCGTTTAAGGTGTATAATCCACACACATCCTTACTGTTCCATTCTTTTTCCTCACTACTACAATGGGGAAGCATAGGCTTCTAGATTCTTGTATTACACCAGCAGCTAACATTTCTTGCAGATGCCGTCTCACATCATCTATGTCAGCAGGTGCCAGCGTCGAGATCTCTCAATGAAATGGTCTTCGTCATGCAGCCGGATATTGTGCTCAGCTCCTTGCATGCATCCTACATCCCATTCCTTTAAAGAAAACACCTGGTCTCTCTGGGCAAGCTTCTCACTGATCCTCACTTTCCATTCAGCTGGCAGCGGAGTCGCGAAATCAAACAAGTCAGGCGTTACTCTGTCATTCTTCCTTGAACTCTTGCTGCTGGGCAGCACTGCAGTGTCTGCACAATGCACATTAGCCAGGATGCAACCTCTATTTACTCGAATGTCTCTTTCTGACACATTATGAACTTGGACCATTACCCTTCTGGCATAAGCATGGGCTCTAGCGGGCAAAATACTAGGCTTGACCAGCAGTCCCTCTGGCAATTTTCCATTGCCTGGTGCATCCAACATTAATATTTTATTCTTAACATCCTTTCTGATACGACCTCCCTGTAAGGTACACTGGGCATTTGGCGCCAGGATCAGAGACTCAGGATCCTTCTTCCATACAATTCGACTGGTTCCTCTGGTTCTATTTTTCAGCATCTCTGTGCCTCATAGGCCTTCTTAATTAAAGCCGGAACTCTTAAAGCTCTACTAGTCTTTGACCCTGTTTTCATAACACAACTGTGCCAGCCTTCCAACATATGAGCATTTGTTCCAATCAACAAAGGGACACCATCATACAGTCCAGTGGGGGACACACTAAGGCTAGGGTCTCTACTTGTTCGGCCACTCCAGCCACGGAGGTGGGGGAAAGACGCACTCAAATCGGATATACCCGAATAGGGTAGGCCTCTCACTTAACCCCCATACATGCAGTCCTTCTAACGTGTTGTAAGGGTATCGCCTGACAAATGCTTCTGATACCAATCCTGGAACATAATTGTCACTTGGGAGCCACTGTCTATCACAGCTCTTGTAGACACTCCATTCACCTTTACAGTGGTCTCCATGGAGGGACCCACTATTCTGGACCAGTCTGGAGAGGCGGTAGTGGGGCCTGGGAACTGACCTGCCACAAAAGGACGTGAGTTAGCATTTTGGTGCCCTCACGGATCATTTTGTGCACCTCTTAACCACTGAT
Organism: Neoceratodus forsteri; assembly: GCA_016271365.2. Taxonomy (NCBI): domain Eukaryota; kingdom Metazoa; phylum Chordata; order Ceratodontiformes; family Ceratodontidae; genus Neoceratodus; species Neoceratodus forsteri. The sequence goes on from CM057454.1 coordinate 1,166,656,366, forward strand.
TTGTTCTCCAAGCTCTCCTTGTAGCCTTATGCAACTTTGTCAGTGTCTTTGGGACCGCATTCCTTTCATGTGCCCATCTTTCCCACAATTATAGCAAAACATACTTTCTGGAGTTTGAGCTGGCTTGAGGCGCCACACTGGGAGCCAGGGCAGGGTATTACTAACTGGAAACCTGTGTCATCTCTGTCTGGGCGTGATAAGCATTTGGAGACATCTCGTCAGTTTCTCCACTTCCATGGTCAAGGAATCGAGTTCGGAGCTGTTATCAGCAGGAGATACGTGGATGGGTATCCCCACCCCCATAGCAGATGCAGTCGGATATAGGTCGGGCCTGTACTTGCGAGTGGCCTTCATAAAGGGACTGTTTTTGAATTCCTGGATCTCTCTCAACAGTTCGCCCCCATTGTGGCATATCTTTTCCTTATCAGAGCACTCATTGACTGCCAACCTCTGCCCTGAACTTCACTTGATGGGCCACCTCAGTCACTGGTCATAGCCGCAGCTATTGGTGCAGGTCCCTCCCGAGGTCGCTTTTTCAACTCCTCACTTTCTCTCATTAACTCATCATAAGAGGTGGGGATTCCAGATGATTTGCCAGGCTTAACTGAAGCAACAGCAGTTCTGAGAAGGGGCAGACTTAAGGATCCTGTCCAGCCTGGTTCGGTCCAGTTCAATCGCTGGCAAACTACCCTTTCTGAGGCATTCTTGCAACAATTTTTCCAGCCGAGATATATACACAGACAACAACTCCCTTGGTACTGTTGTGCATCTCTTACTCTCCACCATAGGTCTTCATCAGAATCTGGGCTCCATACACATTCTCCAGGGCCTCAAGATAGGCCTGTGCAGTCACTTCAGGGTTACTGGCCCGTTAGCACGGATGGTAGCCAGGGCAGGACCTCGGAGGCTCTCACTAACCCTCTTTCGCCGCTTCCGAGCATTGCCATTCTAGCACTTGGGGCGAAACATAGTCTATCCAGGTCTCCCAGTCATCCTCCTTGGGGTGGGAGGGTGCCAGAGAAGATCCTCAACCTTCGGTAAGAGTCGTGACTAATGGCAGGTGCAGAAATAGGAGTCTGCATTGGTTTAGCCACCATTACGGGTACTGGAGCTGAGAGGGTGTTGGGGAGGAACACCCCAGGTGGCAAGAATAGTTTCTTCAAGTCCTCCACAGTTTTCCTTCCCCAGCAACCATTTAGCAAATTTCTCCTCAAAGTTTCAGACAGTGGTGGGGCTCATTCCCCGGTCTTTACTGTACTTAGTTATCACTCTCCAGGCAGTGAGGGCTCCTCTGGGGTAATGGTCTGTGGCACTTTGGAGCTATCTTTGGGATCCTTAAACTCTACTAGGGCCAGGAAAGTGTGGGTGAGCAGATTAGCATGCCGACCCACCACCACAGGGTTTTGTAAACCTTCCACCTTGGAAAGTACTCCCTGTACAGTGTCCGTATTGATACCCAGGGGGATGTCCAGGATAAGCATAGCATTTTGGGGGTCAATCTCCTCCCCAGTACACCACTCCACCAGCCGGTGCACAGCCACTTCTGTCGGGGTACCCATTTTTTTCTTAACAGTGGTTCGTAAATATGGCCACTAGAGGACACACAATCCCAGCGGTGAGCCTCCAAGATGTAACCCCTAGATGGCGTTATCCCAGGGGCTACTACCCCTGCCTGATTTGCCACTAACAGGTTGAGGGGCCTGGATCCAATGGCGGGTGCCTCCACCCAGAGGTCAGGGTTTGCAATAGTTAAACTAACTTGGTCACAGCCCTCTGGGACACTGCAACCCCCCTTTCTTCCCACTAGTGGCCCACACAATATATCAGAATTACTTTCACAGTATACACTTACCCCAGGTCTGGGTCCGCACTGGGACCTCCTCTGAAATAAGATACAGTGCAACAATCATAGTACAGTACTTTAACATAGACAAATACCTCAGGCAGTATAACTTTGCTGAAACAAGCAGCTCTGATTTATTTAGGGGATATAACAAGGACAGGGAAATCAGGTTAATTAGCTTATCACTTTACTATCTACTCATGGCTCTGTGCATTAGGCCTATCCCTACCAGTTACTGTCCCTGGGTACCCAAGCCCTAGTGGCTAGTCCAAACTGCGGGCAGCTGGTAGGGGCCCTTTCACACAGTGAAAAGAAAAATTAGCTTAAACAGTCAGCAGTACAGTGATTCCATTTGGATTTAATGTGGCAATTCAACAGGGAGCGACTTGAATTAGTACTCACGACCTCCAAACAAGATAGGGTCCTTCAACGCCAGCAGGGCTACTTTGAGCTCCACGAGACTCTTCACACATTTATATGGTAAAAAAAGAAAGTACTATACCAGGCAGGTTGCTTCATCCCGATCGCAATTACTGCACAATACCCGGAGAACACACAGCAGATTCAGTTCCTGACAGACCGAGTGCAATTCAACAATTTCTCCAGTCTTCTACAGGGTGAGCCTGGTTTCTACTCTTCAGAGATCCTTTGATTCTTTTCACAGGACGAATTCAGTCCTAACAAGCAATTACACAAGCTGCAGACCAGAACTCTGGGCCTTACACACGTTTTTTGACTGAAACTGTGCACTGAAGGAGCACAGGGTTTCTTTCCCCTTCACTGCCAAAGCTAAAACTGAAACTCCAACAGACAAAACCGGGCACTTCCTTTGAGTTCCTCCCAGTTCTTGACTGGATTGGCTGTCACTCACAATAACTGCTGCTGTTGGTCCAAAAAGGCGCCTAAGTCTAAACTACATCTCCCAGAGTCACTGCCCATGCAATCCTCTTGTGGCTGGCTCAGATTATGAGTCCAAGTTCTGATTCGTCCAAGGCACCATTTTAGAGCTAGCTTACCCACACTGATTGGTCCAGTTCAGCAGTTCAAAACCAGAATGGGAACTAGGCAGACACAGTTCTGACTGCAAAGAAAGCAGGTTAGACAAACTGTATTTTCATTATTACTCTACATGATTTCTGGCAAACAGTTACATCTTTCAGATAGGTTCCTTGCACTCCTAGTGACTGCAAAATAGAGTGAATTGGCAGCAGCTCGAGTGGTACTCAAACAGAGAAGCACACAGCCCCCTATATAAACTAATTATGTCTGCAAGCAGACAGCTCTTAAAGAGACAGTACCAGAGGCTCTAAAAACACTCACTGATAAATGGCTTAAACGCCAAACACCATTCAGGCTTGGAGCATTCAAGCAAGCTCCTGGAAGTCTTTTGGGAACCCCCATTTGCAGGGGGGTTACATAAGAAAAAGGTAGAAGAGTTTGGGAAGGGTAAACATTCTGATGGCTTCCACCTTGCCTCTCAGAGAGAGTTGCAGTCTTTTCCACTGTTGAAACTCGGCAGTGACAGAACCTAACAGGCGGCTAAAATTTGCATCAACCAGGTCTTTCCACGAGGTTGGGATCACTACCCTGCGATAGGTAAAGCTCTGGGGTGCCCATGATAGCTCAGTATCGAGCAGGCAATCCTTAGTGCAGGCTAATTTGAGAGAGGATAAAGTGGTTTTCCTTTGGTTAACTTGTAGGCCAGAAAAGGATGCAAATTGCATAAGATTAGGCATAACCAGGGGTAGTGTTTTACCTGGGTAGGTGATGGTGAGGAGTAGGTCATCAGCATAAGCATTGACTAGGTAGGATTCCTTTCCCACTTCGATACCTTGTATCCCCTGCTCTGCCATAAGCCTTCTCATTAGGGGGTCCAGAGCTAGAATGAAAAGTAACAGTGACAGGGGGCAGCCCTACCATGTTCCTCCTCCCAGTTTGAATGGGGGAGATTTTTGTCCATTGGTAAGTATGCGAGCTGTGGGTAAAGCATATAGCGTGGAAATCCACCCCTGAAAGGTCCACCAAACAGCCTGCATTTCTTTTTTTTTTTACTTTCTATTTTTCCCCCTGCCCCCTGCACTCTGCTTCTTCGGGAGCACCTGGCATCTGCCTTGGTTCCTTCCGTACCTGGAGCCCTGCTGCAGTCCCCCCGTGTAGCCTTGCATTCCCCCCCAGGCAGGGACAAGGTGGGGCCCTTACACCCCGAACTAATAGCATTTTGTCGGGGCCACCACGTGGGACAGGCAGGGGACCATTGAGGTCTGTGCTGGTGCTCCATCTACCCAAGCGAAGGAGGTGTTTTTTCTCCATTTCCTGGGCGTGCTGTGCACCCTGATGTCAAGGCTGAGCTCCACTGATGTCTGGCACGCCCGACCCTCCTGAAATGGCCAAGCACTTGCTGTACCTCAGGCCTCCGCTTGGGGTCAGTCAAGCACTGGACCTAGTCCCCCCTCCCTGGAGAAAGCAAGCAGTCCACGGACGCTCAGCCCTCTCTCCCCCCCCGGCCGGCCCTCCAGCTCCCCAGGCTCGTTCCCGAACCTGGGTCAGCAGCATCGCAAGAGGTATTGCTACCGCCTTGCCGATGGGCTGGCAGCCTGCATTTCTTAATAAGACCTTGGCTCCCAAACCTGGAATTTGTTTTTTTTTTTTTTGTAATGATTTTCCTCCTTCCTGCCTGCATGCACTCAGTTCTTTAAAGGACTCACTAGCCCGCAAACCCTGAAAGTGGATGTAATTGCAGCCTGCATTACCTAATCCTTGAAAAGTTTTTTTTTTTTTATAAATTTTCTCCTGCACGCCTGCATGCCTCAAGTCCTTAAAAGAACTCTTGTTAGCTCCCAAGCCCTGCAAAGGGCTTTCTAAAATGAATTTGATTCTTGCTTGCCCTGATACAGTAGGTCCTTATAATTATTTACCTCCAAGTCCTTAAAATGGCTTTTAACTATATATTATGCTGCACAGGTGAGTGTCCCTAAAACTCTGTATCAGTAGCCCTTAAACGGATGGTTTGTAAGTACTGATTTAAAGCCCTTAAAGAAACACTTTTTCTGTGTGCTGCCTGCTGCTCTGACAACCAGTTCAACTCCCCACCATGGCATGTTCTGGTGGGCTGAATAACACTCACCAGCAGCTCTTCTTGGGGGAAGGATGAGTTGCCAGCAGCAGCCAATTAATGCCTTCACTCCAGACGATGCCCAGTGAAAGTACCTGTCATGTGACACCAGCTGTGTGACAGAGTCAGCATGATTCTCAGTGCACAGACTGTTGTCTCATGACAAACTCTCCACTGTCCTGCTTCTTCCTGGTCCTGGTTTCTCCACAACACCTCAGGGTACCTGCTCTCATGAACTTAGTCATGTAATATTAATACTGCATCATTGCAGATGACACAGGCACTTGGGGAGGGCGGGCTGTGGAGATGAAAAAAAGGTAGAAGTACAGGAGAAAAAAATGAAGGTACAGTAGCACTAATGCTTCAGTTGCCCCACTGGGCAGGCATTGAGGATCTGTAGATGTCTAGACAAAAGTGCTTGCCTTGGGACACCTAAAGTATAGGAATTTTGCACCCTGGCAGTGTCTCCTCTTGACGGAATTGTTTCTTCTCACAGTTCTGTTAGTGCATCTAACAGTATTCAAAATTACACGTATTTCACCATAGCTTGTTATATCTGTGTCTCATCCCAGTTAAACCAGTTTCTCAGTAGCGTAGCAAATTCCCAGAGGGCCTGGGTGCAAGGCGATGTTACAGGGCCCCTCCCCAGTTTTAAATAAACATCAAAATTATGATTTGGGCCCTTCAAACCTCATGGGCCCAGGTGCCACTGCACCCCCTGCACCCTTGTAGCGACGCCCCTGCAGTTTCTACTCCCAGTTCTACCAGTACTAGTTGCAGCAATGTCACCTCCCAGTCATTCAGTTTCTCCTGCCAGGTACACCAACATCTCCTCTTCCCAGTTTTGGTCCCAGGGTCCCAAATACTCCAATTTTTTTACTTACTAAATAAAAGAAAAAAGCAGTCAGTTCCCTGGAAATATTTTCTGCAGTTCATCATATTATTCTGCAATACATGACAAAATTCCATAGTTTAAAGTGGAATTTCATGACATTTTTCTCCATTTTCCGTGGAATTTCATGGAAGTGAATTCTGCATTTTGCAAGAATTCTGCTGCCGGAATTTAAATTTGGCACAGCCTTAGTCGGGAGGATGAATTATGACTGCTGCTACAGATGACGGGGATGGGCAGAGAGGCTACAGGTAGAGCAGGCACTGGGTGGCAGAGAAGAGAGTGGCCACCAACTTCTGACTGATGCAGAAAATTGTAGGGAGGTAAACAAGAGTTTTGGGTGCTGTTGCAGGAGGAGCTATATGAAGGGGTTGAGTAGAGTAGAGTAGAGAAGTAGTAGGGAGTGTAGGCATTGAGTGGGGTAGAGAGGTTGGCCAGTGATGTCTGCCTTGTATGAAGGGGTGTTGGGAGGATGATCAGAGTACTGGGTACTGCATGCTGCTGTTGCAGGATGGACAGGATGATGGGGTCAGGGAAGTAAGTCTGTAGAGAGAGAAGGCATTGAATAGTGGTGGAAACACAAAAAAATAGACAATGATGGCAGAAAAAGACTGAAGGTCCATCTAGTTGTCCAGAGTTCCCCCATCTGCCCCAGGTCTTATTGTCCATACAGGATTTTATCTGTCAGTCCAATCTCCTGTTCCCCTCCATAATACTGCTGACATGAGCAACCATCCAGTCCTTTACTGTGTCCCAGCTACGCATGAAACCACTTATGGTCTTGAGGCCCACTGTCACAGGTGCACTCCAGGGGTCAGGCCCTCTGCTTCCACAGTGCCCCATCTTGAGGTGCAGTATGTGAACAGGAGACAAACAGGGTAGTCCTCCTGTCTGTTTTGGGTCCTATCAACTACCAATCTTGAGTCCTGGGGTCAATTATGAACCCCTTTCCACTAGCATGCCCAAGTAACAGGTCCAAATATCACACCCTCTTCGGGGAAATGCAGCGCAGTACTTAACCCAGCGGGCACACCACCTGGTTCACAATCCCCCTTCAGACTCAATTGAGACCTTGATATTTTTCTTACCTTGCTGCATATGGTAACACACTGTAAGCGCTTAACAGTTCTGTCAGAATTATCAACACTACCCCAGGATTCATACTTAAAATGAGAAAAAAGGCTCAGGCAGGATTTCAAGAAAAGCCAAGTTTACTAGAATTAAAAATTGTAAATAAAATACAAAACATAGAACATATAATATCAATGGAACAGTCAAATAAAGAAATGCAAATTACAGAAACCAAACACCTTTTTACTGAGTAACTGATCCTACCCCAGTTTCAGTTAGTGAATAGTGGTGCTGAAATGACCTAACTTTGGTAGAAGTGCTTCTTAAAGAGACTCACCATGATGAACCCCTGCATCATATATATAGGTGCCTTCCCCCCAGAAGATCCTTGTGTTGAATATATTCCCTCAAACTGTTTTGCAGAGAAAAAGTAAATTCCTTCGTAAAATTCTGCAAACCAGGTCCCAAGGACTTCCTAGTCATAAGTTCTGCTTAGGGTCCACCCTGTGCTCAGGACTATGATAATGAGATGCCAGTGACAGTGTGGGGGCACGTTCCATTATACTCAATGGGCGGCGACATTTAGATCTATTTTTTGTAATATAATGGCCACTCGGCAATGAAATGTGGGCACCACTCAGGGCCTAGTTAGTTGACCGGTGCCTATGTTTCATTGCCAAGTGGCCATTATATTACAAAAATCAGATCTTATAGTCACCTCCCATTGAGTATAATGGAACGTGCCTCCACGCTCTCACTGGCATCTCGTTATCAAGTGCCTGAGTGAGGGGGTGAACCCTGGGTGGCAGAAAAAAATGGGAAGTCCTTGGCACCCAGTTTACAGAATTTTATGAAGGAATTTACTTTTTATCTGCAAAACATTTTTCAGGATATATTCAACCTGAGGATCCTCTGGTGGTAAGGTAAGACACAGATATATATATATATATATATATATATATATATATATATATATATATAAATATAAATATAGTGCAGGGGCTTCTATTTATATCTTGGAGGATCTATTTAAGAGCACAGAAGTAAAATTGTCTCTTCAAAGTCCAAACACAATGTACCATATTTCACTGTTTTGAAGCCGCCCTCAATTAGTATCCACTCTCAAATAATAGCCTCAGGGTAATTTTGGTGTTAGTAATAGATGTTGCCCTCTAGGACAAGCCTGAAATCAATGGTGACATTACTGACCTTAATGTACATCCCCGAGTCTCATGAGTGTTTCCAAGTGTTGGTAATCCAGTTTCCAGTGCTGCAGAAACCAAATCGGAACAGTGCTAATATGAATGTTGTGCTTGCTGACTGGTGTGCCTTACCTCCAAAAAATTAAAAAGTTAAATTTAAAATCACATTTCCAAGTAATCCAGTGCTACCCAAGAACTCAAGTGAACTGCTTCCGTGTTTCGGGTTTCTACCACATGGTTTTGGGTTGCTACCACGTGGTAGCGTGCATCTCTACTGCAGCATCAGGCAATGTACCGGTAACCCTTGTAACTGATAGGACACTAGTGTCTTTGCAACTATCTTTTAATTTTTTTATTTTTCGCTGCAAGTAAAAGAGTTTTTAAATATGGTAAACTATCTAATCCAATTCATCCTTACTATCCGGTTCTGCATCTACTCTGGAGCAGCTATCTACGTCTGGATCCTCATCGCAAAAGTCCGATTCCTGTGATGCTGTGCCATTGCAACCAGGACCTAAAAAAGAAAGACAGTGGTTAGTAAATTATTTTGCAAATATGCTATTATTCTGAAGGGGTTAGACTCAGAGCTATTACTAATATAATCCACCCTCAAATAGTATCTGCCCTTGAATTAAAGCCTCACATCAAAATAAAAGAATGTAATTGAAGCCACGGCTTCAAATTGGTGAAATACGGTATGTATTGTTCCCGCTGCAGATTGACAATCATGAGGGAAAAAATGTCTCACCTAGCATGTGAGATCACAGCCCTGTGGTGAGGCTGGCTGTGAGGTCACTCTCATTCCTGCATTCCAAATTAGTCACATGCTTCTGCACTTTGATAACTATCCCACTTAAAAATTATATATACTTTTCAATTAGTGAGCCTGACAGAGCATGAATTTTGACAGGTCAGAATTACCCCTTTGATCTTCAGAAGGACACCCTGAAAGCTATTTCTGATATCTGTGTGAGGATTTTCACAGGTATCTGTCAGAAGGTGGATTCCTCTTTATAGGTCATTCAATGCAGTCTGTTATGGCCAGCTTCCTAGTTTTCAAAGCAGTTGCATAACAGCTCAGGAGGTTTAGCAGATAGGTTCTAAAATAGGAAAGGAAGTTCTAGCTAGCTTATCCCTTTAGGTCAGCAGGAGGGCATACCATTTTTTTTTCTCTTTAAAAATTCAGTGTTCCATGAGGCTTTTGGCTTGACCTGTTTTTGTAAGCAGAAGTCTAAGCTGGTATCTATCAAAAATATAATACAAATAACAACAAGAAGATGACTGTACTCACACCCACCACCACCACCACTGGCAGACTGTTACACGGCTGCACCACCTTTCCATAAAATAGAACTTCCTCACATCCATCTTAAACCTTTCTCCTGCTGGTTTCCATGCATACCCTTAGGTTTGTGACTCTGTACTCCTGCTAAATAGTTCCCCGCAGTTCACGTTGTTTATTCTCTGCAGGAATTTGAAGGTCTGTGTCAAATCCCCCCACTCTCTCACCTAATCTCCATTGTGTATGTGTTCAGGGCCTTCAGACAATCTTCATAAGATCTGCCATGTTGACCCAGAATCATATTGGTCACCGTGTGTTGCACCATTTCCAGGCTGTCCCTGCCCTTTCTGAGGTGTGGGATCCAGAACTGTGTATGGTATCTCAAATGTGGCCTCACCAGTGACCTATATACAGGTAGAAGTACCTCCTTTTTCCTGCTGTCTGTTCCCCTTCAGATACACCCCATTATCCTATTAGCCTTTCTATAGGCCTTGTTACACTGTCTTGATTGTTTGGGGGAGTCTCTAATGATGAGATATTAATATATACTAATACACTAACGATAAAGATATATACTAATGATAATGGAAAGGGAGGCTGGTGATTTTATGGACAAATCAGAGAGTTGCAGAGAGAACAAGCAGACTTTCAGGAGGGATGCTCTTGCAGCTGCAAAGAAGTGATCTGGCAAGGTTGTGGCAGAAAAGCTGCAGGCATTGGTGGCTGTGGAGGTGAATGGTAGCAGGCGGTAGTGGAAGAATTGTGCATTTTGTAGTCTCATCTTTTCCATCCCCCTTGTATATCAACCCTGTTACAAAGTTTTGTATTGTCTGTAAAGAGGCATTACTTTTCCTTCCAGTCCCTCTGCAATGTCTCCTATAAAGACATGAACAAGGACAGGTCCTAGTACTGAACCCTGTGGTACCCCATTAGTAACCACTCTTTCTTCAGAGTGTACTCTGTTTACTATTACCCTCTGCATCCTGTTGGTCAGCCAATTTGTTACCCAGGCTATCACCCTGGGACCCACTCCCAGAGTGGCTAACTCGTTTATTAATCTTTTGTGTGTAACTGTGTCAAATGCCTTGCTAAAATCTAGGCAGACCATATCTACAGCCCCCGGTCCCCAGTCAAAGAAACCTATTAGATTCATCTACATGATCTTCCCGCTGTTAATCCATGCTGCCTCGGGTCCTGTGCCCCACTGGCCTCTAGGTACTCAACAATTCTTTTTTTCAGAAGTGATTCCATCATTTTCCCTACCACTGAGGTTAAACTAACAGGTCTATAGTTCCCTGCCTCTGCCTTGCTCCCACTTTTGTGAAGAGGAATCACATCTGACCTCCACTAATCCTCAGGTACCACACCATCCTCCCATGATTTGTTAAAAAGGGTAGTCAGTGACGTCACTAGGTTTCTCCTTAATTCTTTTAGAATTCTGGGATGAGTCCCATCAGGCCCCTTTCTTCTGTGAATGGACAGTTATCAACCCCCCTGTCCAGAGTGCTTCTATTGCTTGATTTAGGTATCTCCCCCTCTTCTTCTTTTGTGAATACTGATCAAAAGTACCCTTTCAGTATCTCTGCTTTACCACTGTCATCCTCTGCCCACCTCCCCTTCCCTTTATTAAATCTCACTATCCCTTCCTTGGTCTTCCTTCGCTCCTTGATGTACCTATAAAAGGTTTTATCCCCCTTCTTAACAGAGTTGGCTGTCTTTTCCTCGGTTTGGGCCTTCGCTATTCTGACTGCCTTCCCTGCTTCCTTCTGCTTTAACTGATACAGTTCTCTGTCTTGCTCATTCTGTGATTCCTTATACTTCCTGAATGCTGTTTTTTTCTCCCTAACCTTTCCCGCCACCTCTTTTGAGAACCATAGTGTTTTTTTATTTTATTTTGTTTTATTTGCTCACACAAAGACTGGTTCCAGAGATGAATGTATGCTGCTCCACCTTGCCCCTTACAATCTGTTCTGCACCGAAGAATACAGAAGCAGATGTGCTGTGTGTGTGTGGGGGGGGCTGACTGTATTCTTGACTTTTGCTGCTCAGTCATGCAGTTCTTGTGCACACTAGTCCTCTAAATACCCATATACACTCTTTAGAAAGTGTGAGAGATGGCAACAACCAATAGCAAGCCACATTGCTCACTTTCAGCAATACAAGTACATGTGAACGTATGAAATGCCAACAGAAATAGGCCTTATGGTCTATCAAGTCTGCTTGATTATGCAGCTAGCCCCTTAACTTGCAGCTGCCCCACCCTACCCTCCTCATAACCACTCCCCTCACTCTGTCCCACTCACTCTTAAATCCTTCCACCATTCTACATGATACCACCTCCTTGGGTAAAGTGTTCCACTTATCTACCACCCTGTCTATGAAAAAGTGTCTTCTGATTTCCCTCCTGGATCTCCCCACCTCCAGTCTGAGCCGATGCCCTCTTGTGTCCCTCCTTCTTCTGATCTGAAGAACCCCTTCTGTTTTAATCCTGTTAATGCCCTTTAGGTACTTAAGGATTTTGATCATATCCCCCCCTATCCTTCCTCTCTTCCAGGGAATACATTTGCAGCTCCCCCTGCCTCACCTCATAGGATTTTCACTCAAGTCCCTGTATCATCTTTGTTGTACCCCCCCCCGCCCCAGCAATCTGATGTACCGCTTCAGGAATAGACTCCAGTACTGCATGCAGTATTTGAGGTGTGGCCAGACCAGTGACCTGTACAGGAGTAGGATCATTTCTCTGTGCCTGTAGGAGATTCCCTCACTATATACCCCAGCATCTTGTTTGTCTTTGCAGCTGCCTTCCTGCACTGAGCTGAGTGATTCATACTCCTTGTTATTGGTACCCCTAGATCCTTTTCCTCCATGGTGCTTTCCAACTGTATCCCTCCCAGCTGATATTTCCTCTCCTGGTTCCTTGCTCTGAAGTGCAGTACGTTGCACTTCTTGGTGTTGAACTCTAACTGCCATGTCTCTGACCATTCCTGTAGTTTAAAAAAGTAAACCAGCGGCTGCAAAATACTCAGGGAGCCAAAGTCAAAAGGCACAGTCATGAAGAAACAAGGAGACTAGGCTTCACCATAAAGAAACACTGTCCACTATTCTTGGACACGATAAAACTTTAATTAAGAATGCAGGTAAACACAGAAGTGCACCCCATCAGTATCATGTGGTCGACGCTTTGCATCACCCTGACACTTTTTCCAAGTCCCAGTAATGAATTCTGGGGCACCCTGTTCATAATGACCCTTGCTGATGAAAGTTTCCCCCCACCACCACCACCCTTTTCTGCCTACCCCTCAGCCAGTTGATGATCCAGTTGACCATTTTTGTCCGCACCCCAATAGAAACATAGAAACATAGAATTTGATGGCAGATAAGGACCGCTTGCCCCACCTAGTCTGCCCATTTTCCTACCTAATGGGCAAGCTGCAGACTCTAGTTAACCAATAGCCCACTTCCTCCTGCCCCATGCATTCTTGAATTCCCCCACTATTTTTGACTCCATGACCTCCTCAGGAAGGCTGTTCCATGTATCCACAACCCTCTCCATGAAAAAATACTTCCTCACATTACCTCTGAGCCATCCCCCCTCTATCTTCAACTTGTGCCCCCTTGTTTTGGCACATCTTATTTTTTGAAAGATACTACCCTCTTGGACTTTGTTGATTCCCTTGAGGTACTTGAAAGTTTCTATCATGTCTCCCCTCTCCCTCCTTTCCTCGGGGGTGTACATATTAAGCTCCTTTAGTCTCTCTTTGTATGTCTTCTAGTGCAGACCCTGCACCATTTTGGTTGCCCTCCTCTGGACAGCCTCCACCCTGTCTATGTCTTTGCGGAGATGGGGTCTCCAGAACTCCACGCAGTACTCCAAATGGGATCTCACCAAGTGTCTGTACAGAGGGATAACAACTTCCTGTTTTCTACTGGCGATGCCTCTCCCAGTGCATCCCAGTATCCTCCCAGCCCTCTTTACTGCCTTCTCACATTGCTTGCCCACCTTTGGGTCATCTAATATAACTACCTGAGGTCCCTTTCCATTTTTGTTGTTGTCAGTATCTTACCCCCTATTGTGTACTCTTCCCCTTGGTTTTTGTTCCCCAGGTGCATTACTGTGCACTTTTTTGCATTGAATCTAAGCTGCCATACATTTGACCACTCCTCCAACCTTGCCAAGTCCCTTCTAATCCTTTCCACCCCACCTTGTGTATCAACCTTGTATTCCAGTTTCCCCCCAGCCTCCCATGTGGCGCCAAGTCAAAAGCCTTGCTGAAGTCCAAATATAGGACATCCACTGCACGGCCCCTGTCCAGCTCCCTTGTAGCACAGTCATAGTACTTGACTAGGTTCGTCTGGCAGGATCTGCCCAATACAAAACCATGCTGATGGCCGTCTTGGAGCCCACTGTCTTCCAGAAAGGTCACCAGCCTCTCTTTTAGGATTGACTCCATGAGTTTCCCCATGATTGAAGTGAGACTCTCTGGTCTGTAGTGGCCTGGATCATCCTTTGGGCCACTTTTATGAATGGGCAGCACATGGGCCATCCTTCAGTCCTGTGGCATGCATCCTGTGTCCAGTGGTGTACTTAACAGGTCTGCCAGTGGTCCCTCCAGGATCTCCGCTAGCTCTCTAAGTACCCTAGGGTGAATGCCATCCGGCCCTGGCACCTAGTCCACCCTCAGTGCTCTTAGTCCCTCCAGCACCCTATCCTCTAATTGTGATATTAGTCACTCCACCCCACTGACTCCACCCTTTCTATGGGGTATCTGCCCCCCACTTTCCTTTGTAAACACAGAGCAGAAGTACTCACTCAGTGTCTCTGCTTAGTCCTCCCCCTTCTCCACCCACCCCACCCCCATCTTTCTTAATCCTCACAATCTGGTTTTTGTTTCTTCTTCTCTTGCCAATGTATCTGAAGCAGTCCTTTTCCTTGTCCTTGATTCCCTGTGCCACTCTCAGCTCTCTGGAAGCCTTGGCCACTCTGACTAGTCTGGTAACCTCCTGTACTTCTTCATATACTCGTCCTTGTCCCCTTGCCCTCCCAATTTCCTTAGCCTCCAGAATGCTTTTTTCCTGGCCCTCACCCCTTCCATTACCTCCCAAGTCAGCCAGCTTGGCTTCTTTGCTCTCCCTTTCTTGCTCCATGACCTGGTGCATGTCTCAGTAGCCTCTGCCAGCCCTTTCTTAATGATATTCCATTTTTGGCTGGCACTCATGCATGTCTGAATTCCCGCCAGATGTTCAACCAAAATTTCCCCCATCCTTTCAAAGTCCTGTCCCTTAAAATCGATACCCTGGTACCTCATCCTCTTGTTACCCTTCCTATATTGAGTTTGAACCACACTGCATGATGGTTGCTCTCAGTCAGGAGGTCCTCCACTCCCAGATCCCTTATAGCCTCCCGGTTTGTTAATACCATGTCTAGAGTCCTACCCTCCCTAGTTGGCTCATGGACCAAGTGCACCAGGAAGCAGTCCCGAAATGCATCTAGTAATCTCTGCTGATTTTGCACATGTGGTGTTCCAGTCCACTCCAGGGAGGTTGAAGTCCCCCACTACTACAGTGTCCCCCTTCCTACAGACTCTTCTAATTTGCTTGGCCAACTCCCTATCTAGGTCATCTCCCTGAGCTGGTGACCTGTACACTACCCCCACCCTCAGTTTCTTTCTTTTATAGTCTTGAAACTGTATCCATAGTGCCTTTGTACTGCCCTCCACCCCCTCCTCTCTCATACACCCCCAACAAGTAGATCGCCACACCCCCTTCCCCCTAGTTCTATGCTTTCTGAATATCCTGTACCCTGGGATCATCAGATCCCAGTCCTGGTTCTGGGTGGTTCATATCTCCATGATGGCCGCAATGTCCACCCTCCCCACACCCCGAGAGCCTGTAGTTCAGCTGATTTGTTACCTAAACTTCTTGCATTCAGTGAGATCACCATCTAACCTGTGTCTTTATCCCGCCCACCCTGGTTTTCCCCCTTCCTAATCCCCCCTTTTGTCCCCACCTCAAATACCTTTCTGATAGCTTGGGGGGTAGGCATGATTGGTTCCCCCTCTGGAATCCCTGCCTACTAGCTGTCCTCCTACCATCCCCCCACCTAGTTTATATCTGTCCTCAATGTTATGTACCCCTCTAATCTCTGCTTTGATACCCATTCCCCCCCTGCTCAGGTGCAGCCTATCCCCTGCATATAGATCCTTATTTTCCAGGTCTTGCCCCGGTCATCCATTACCCTGTTCCCCTTAGACGGACACCGTTCCCCCAGCCATTTGCTGAACTCCCCAATCCTCCCTTTCCTTTCCTTATTTGCGCTGTGTACCGGGAGCACCTTTGAAAAGTCCACTGATTCCCCCTTTTCCTCACATGGCCCTCCTGATTCCTCAGACTTCCTCCTCACTACTTCTACCATCTCCCCCGCCAGGTCATTAGTGCTCACATGCACTACATGTGGTTTCTTCCTGTCCCTCATTGTGCACTTAAGAACTGCCTGCCTCACCCTGTCCACTGTTAGCCCAGGTGTAGCCTCCACCCATATTTTACTATGCCTCTTCCACCTGCTGGGTGGGCAGACTAGGTGGGCCATAGGCCCTTATCTGCCGACACTGTCTATGTATCTATGTCTATGTATCTATGCTGCCCCATCTGACCACTTTAAGTATTGAATCACCCAGTACTAGTACACCCCCTTACTTGTTCCTTGTCCTGACACCCACTCCATCCCAGGGTATCCAGCCTTAGAGCATGCCAGCTCACTAAGTCCACCCTTCCTTCCTACGGCTCTTTCTCCCCCTTCTCCCCCATCCTGTCCCCTGGCCCTTCACTGCTCCATCCCAATCCCCCACATCCCTCCCATCCACCCTGGCCCCCCTTCGTCTACTCTGCCTCTGTCGTCCACTCCACCAGCAGTCCTTCTCTCCCTTCACCCCAGTCACCCTCCTCTGACTGACTGCTGCCCCTTGTAGGCTTCCCTCTGGCTCCCTCTCCTGCTTTCCCCTGGGGATCACTTCCCCCTCCTCCAGTGTTACCGTCACAGCAAACCTATTTCCTTCCCATCCTGCCTGGTTGTGCTTCTGTTCCCTCCCCCCGATGCTAGCCTTCTCACTAATGCTAGGCTCCTGTTTGTTCCGCTCCTGCACTCCTTCCCCATTACTTCCCTTGAGCCACTCTTCCTCCCCTGTGGTGTCCTCGTGCTATTTTCTGGATGTGGCCCTCCTGCCTCCAGGCCCACCCCCCCATCATCCTCTCCAGCTCTCTACCAAACCACAGCACTAGTTCCTCCTCTAGCCTCCTCAACCGGATAAAGATTGGACACCCTCCTAGCCTCCATAATATGTTAATCCAAACTGCCGCCACACATCCATTACAGCCCACTATCCGACCCAGGATACCAGTACTAACTACAAAATACAGTTCTATCTATATGTTTCTAACCAATCCAGTTCCTGCTCAAAAATACAACACCAACTCCACTAGCAGAGAAACATAAAATACTACTGACTATGATAACATACCATCCATACATTTCCCAGCAACATACAGCTTGAGGTGCTACACCCAAGTACAAAATACAGTGCTATCTATAAGTTTATAACTTTTACTTCTTTAACCCGAGCTACATATCACTCTATAACATTGCAAAGAACATTCTCCTTTGTTAGGGCACATTAGTGGATGCAACCGGTAGTGCTTTCCACCAATCCCAGTGCAACACCACCCCAATAAGTGTGGACAAGCAGGGAGAGGCTGTGATTAGGGCCAAAACATCTGCTGCTTCTAATGCTGCTGATTTTTATTATACGGCATGGGGCACTGCTTGCTCTCTGATCTTTATTCAATAGGAACGATAAGACCAGTCTTAATAAAAATGATATAGCAAGCTAATTTTAGCCATATATAATATATAATTCATAGCAAAAAACTCCGTTTAATGCATCAGTTAGGGTTGTTCCACAGCGACAAAAGTGAGAAAATTCAACCCTAACTCCGAATTCACACACACACCCCCAGCACCACACACACACACACACACACACACACACACACACACACATATGCAAGTACGGGGGAGGACCAAGGCAACACGACCAATGACAGTCAACCAGCAGCAGGTGACAGAAATAAGAAAAAATTGTCTAAATGTACTACAAGACATCCCCACCCACCTGACCAGGTACTGCATACTCAGTGGAGATCAACAGCAAAACTGAGGACATGTACACCAAACGTACACATCCCTGATTGCAGCTGCACACAACATACCACACTTAGTAGTTGCATGGCCTTACCTACCGATGCCCCACACCACAGCACATGTGGTGGACCACCTGAACAATAGAGTTGAGCAAAACCAAAGAGTTGTACAAGTATAATATCTCTGATTATAACAAGAGTTTGAGAAATGCAGCTTTCTGATTGGCTGTAAACATTCTAACAGCCTTATGTTTAGTTTTTATTAACATACATGTAGAGCCTAACCATATGATGAACATGGTTTAATGTTGTTTAAAAAACAGTTTTATTATGATAGCAATAAGCCACTCCCAGGTATTATGTTATGGTCAGTTTATCACTGTCTAGTGACATTTGGCACTCAGCTGCTCCTCATTCAACATTAAACCCCTACAGGGTGATTAACAGACCATTTAACATAACCGTTGGTCATGCCTTATTGCTTAATTTCCTTCATGTGTAGATACTCTCCCTCTGCTAGGCACTGCAGGAGCTTTGCAACACAGTGTCCCACCCAGTTACTTCATCCACTGTCAAGTTACTGGAGAATGGCTGCAAATATTAACTCATGAAGATCATCAAAACCTTAGTGTGATTATAACTGACAGAGTCAGTGATAGAGAATAACCCTTGCCGTCCTAGTACACTTATCCCATTGTGAGTTAAATCTATACTAAAAGACATTCTATTTATATCTACACTATACCTACTTGATTCCTGTTGTACCACAATTAACATAGTTATCACTTTGATAGCATCAGTGACAGAAGTGTGGTAAACCCAAACACTAGGCATACAGCCTGAATATGAAACAACTGTTAAAAAAATTGCACTGTGTCCATAAGTGGAATAGATCACTCATTGCAACAATAGTAAATGTATCACTAGTTCAATAAGTTAGTCATCACAGATGCAATGACATTGTCTTTATCAGGTACAACATACTCAGTAAGTGCCTACAGGAAAATCTACCCAATACACATCTCCGATACAGCTACGCCATTGTTGGCTCAGTAGTGCTATGATATTTAGAAGTTGCTTGGCCTGATCCACACAATTATACTGTTTCTTACAAAGAATACTTACTGCATCTTTAGTATTCAAACACACTTAAGGTATATGTATGTACATGAGCAGTACACCTTCATCAGTAAGAATGCATCCGATACTGGCAGTACAAATTTCACAGCATTGAACAGACAATGCTTTTCCATACGTTTACATCAGCCTCTCTATCTTGAGTAAACAGTTGCAGTAAATGTACTACTATGTAAATCAGATACTAAATGCAACACTACTTTTATTTTGACCATGGCTGTGTCTTGTAGTTAATTTATGTAGTTCTCTTAATTAATGTATACTCACTAGTGTTAAAACCTTTGTACAACTGTGATCATGCACCTTCAGCATTTATATTGACTAACGGCACAGTAACAGTTGTGCTGTGGTGTGGGGCATTGGTAGGTAAGGCCATGCAACTACTAAGCATGGTACGTTGTGTGCAGCTGCAATCAGGGATGTGTACGTTTGGTGTACATGTCCTCAGTTTTGCTGTTGATCTCCACTGAGCATGCAGTAACTGGTCAGGTGGGTGGGGATGTCTTGTAGTAAATTTAGACAATTTTTTCTTATTTCTGTCACCTACTGCTGGTTGTCTGTCATTGGTCGTGTTGCCTTGGTCCTCCCCCGTACTTGCATATGTGGGTGTGTGTGTGTGTGGTGCTGGGGGGGGGTGAATTCGGAGTTAGGGTTTTCAACCCTAACACTGAATTTCCTCACTTTTGTCACTGTGGAACAACCCTAACTGATGCATTAAATGGAGCTTTTTGCTATGAATTTCCCTTCTTTTTGAGAATGGTAAGTATAAGTAGTAAATACAGACATGGCACTGCAGTCACACAATGGCAACAAATCATTCACTGTATGAATGCAGATGTGGTACCATGGACCCTTTTGCTCCTACGGTCTCATAAAATCATTTGTTATATCTATACTGTTCTGTCAGTGTACGTCCTACAACCAATATAGTTACAGTATCTGATTTGACATATACATGTGGTAGTAGAGGGACGGGTCCTTCAAGATGTACAGTATCACTGCATGATCACCTGCATGACTACAGTGCTGCAACTGTCTAACCTTCTGCCGTCACACTCCCACCACATAATCTGGTGTATGAGTACAGTGGTAATACAGAAATAGTTTACATACCCCACAGTACCAGCTAATCATTAACATTATGCATTTATAGTGCAAGTACACACCTTTGGGGTGCTGTTAAAGAACCACACTATTTAATGTATGAAACATGAAAGGTAAATGTCAAAAAAAAAATTACTAACATTTCCACCCACAGAAATGCAAAGTTAGACAGATGGCATGTGTAAAGCAGCAGAAGTATAGGAGAATGGGGTGAGAGTTAGGACCGACGGTCCCAATGCGCACCCCAATGCTGGTTGGGGGGGGTGGGCGGAGGGATCCAACGGGGGTTTTCAGCCCTAACACCGAATTTCCTCACTTTTATCGCTGTGGAACAACCCTAACTAATGCATGAAACAGAGTTTTTGCCTCTAATTTTCCTTCTTTTGAGAATGATACGAGAAATAGTGAATGTAATGGAGCCGAGGCGAACCCTGCGCTCCCTTGCGTGATGTCTTGTGGCATGGACAAGAACAGCAATGCAAACAGGCGCTAACAGTGGTGCAGATGGTAATGCAAGCGCGAATGTGAACAGAAAGGGTAATGCACACGGTGGCGTAGACGAGAACGGTCTGCCACGTGATGTGTTGTCACATAGTAACGTGGCTGCAAACGGAAATGGCAATGGGCATGGTGACGCAAAGTGAAACAGAAACAGAAACAGTACTGTACATACAAATGGCAAAAAACAACAGAAAACACAAGCACAAATGAAAACACAAAGGATAACACACATAGGGCCCCGTGCTCCTGCTACATGATGTCTTGTGGTATAGTAACAGGAACAGCAACACAAACTGAAGTGCTAACAGTGACGCACATGGTGACGCAAGCGCGAGTGAGAACATAAAGGGTAACGCACACGGTGGCATAGACTGGAACGGTCTGCCATGTGACGTGTTGTCACATAGTAACATGGTGCCTGCAAACGGAAATGTCAGTGGGCACGGTGACACAAAGTGAAACAGAAAGAGAAACAGTACTGTAGACACAAATGGCAAAAAATAACAGAAACGCAAGTGCAAATGAAAACGCAAAGGATAATGCACATGGTGGCGTAGACATTAACGATAAGTGAAACGGGTACGGACTGCAAGTAGAAAGGGCAACAGTAACAGTAATGTAAGCACACAGGCTAGTTTTCCCCAAAACATACACAGAGAAAGAGAGTGAGTACAAAGAATGTATGCATAATAATGGGTATCGGAGCAGAAAATGAGGACTTGGAATACTAAATAGATTATATCTCAGGAACCGTATGACGTAGAAAAAAATTTAAAAGTCGTATGATTTATGACTGTCCTGGCTAGTTTTGCACTTAGCCCCATAGGGGCTAAGCATTTTTTCGACAAAAAGTCCGTATCTCGCACCGTTTCCGAGATACGGGCCCTGAAAGGCGCGGCGAACGCCGTAATGTTATCCTGTGGGACAAAAAGAGAAGTTCGGAGCTCCATAACTTTGCCTCCCTGTAATATTTTTTCACCAAACCACTGAAAGGCACATCTGTGGGCTGTTGGCTGTTACCCTTCAAATTTCAGGAAAAAAGACCAAACTGTTATTTTGCAGCAGGGAGCCAAAGTATTCCTGTAATGCGTCGGGTGCCGTAATGTTATCTTATGGGAAAAAACGTCAACTTTGGAGTGCCATAACTTTGCTGCCATGTAATATTTTTTCAATACAACACTGAAAGGCACATCTGTGAGATGTCAGCTGCGTTCCCTCCAAATTTCAGCCCAAAACACCCAACCGTTCTTTTGCAGCGCAGTGCCAAAGAATCGCTGTCACTTTCCCACAGATAGAAAACTACTGTCACAATTTGCGAAAGCTTTCACAAAAAAGTTTGACACTTTCGTGAGCACAAAAGTAATTTACGAAAGTACTTTTTCCAGAAATTTGAAAAACATATTTCTGGGGTCTTTTACCACAAAATAATGATGGCAAGCATCCTCAGGGTCCGACTAGGTGAATACAAAAAGAATTAGGTTGCTAGAGGGTCCCAAATTTAAATGCCAACCATTTTTCTGATCACCAACTGAAAACAAAATGGCTGATTTGCGAAAGTAACAGGCCCATTTGCGAAAGTAAAAATGCGTTTGAGACACTGTCGAACTTTTTGTTAACTTTTCCCATTGACTTATAATGGGAAATTGTTTTTGAATAACTTTTGAACCGTTTAATATTTTTCACCAAATCTTTGAAAGGCACATCTTGACCCCGCGCACGTCCCTGAAGATTTAGGACCGGTCGCACAAACGCGCGCGACCTGTATGTGACTGTAGAATTCCAGAAGCATAAATGCATGCAAAATCATGCTTAATAACTCCGCAGCCATGTATCCGACTGGTACAACACTTGGCAGATGCCAAGGCCTATGGTTCTTGATCGTGTATTTCAAATATCAGGCAAATCCGTCAAACGGTTGCAAAGTTATTAAGGTGCAAAGTTTTGGGGTTTAACATAGAAATGGCTCCTCAACCCTAACTATGGTAGCACTACTGTGCTACCATAATATATCTGTAGAGTTAAATGTTTTTTTTTTTAATATAGAATGGTTTTCAAAATAGCTGTAAACTAAAATTTCAGTCAATGAGGAAAAAAAACAATGCCTGAAACCCCCTTGAACTTATAACATTAGCTACTACGGGCTCTCATATTGGTCTATGGACATAGCCTAACACAAGACAACCAAACTGTTGAGGTGTATTGGGGGGGCATTGATACTATAGCAGAAGGAAGGAGGTATACTGCTTGTACAGATCATTGGTGAGGGCAGCCTCATCTGGAATACTGTGCTCAATTCTGGTGTCCTCACCTATGGAAAGAAAAAACAGGCTGGAGACAGTTTAGACTTGGGTAACCAAAATGATTCAGTGCCAACAGGAGGATCCTACAAGGACTGACTTAAGGCATTGAACATGTTCTCACTGGAGACCAGAAGTGTGAGGGTGGGACATGACAGAAACCTTTAAGTTCCTCAAAAGGAATGAAAAGGGTAAACTGCGAGGAATTGTTCAGTAGAAGGGACATGTCGGTAACATGGGGACAGACGGGGGGGGATACAGGAGGGACTCAAGAAAGTTTTACTTGACAGGGAGGGTGGCTGAGCCGTGGAACAGCTTACCAGCTGTGGTTGGTGGGTTCATAAACCATAATTGGTTTCAAACACAAATGGGACAGTTAAGGGCTTACTAGTTACTCAGGGAGCAGCAGTAAGACAGGAGATATGGAAGAAAAACTCAGTAGTTCCTTGGGTATGACTAAGCAGTTGGGCATGACGGGGCATGGGTTATTGGGGGATTTACCCATGCCTCGTATTATGTCACAATGTGCAACTGTGTGACTTAACTACAAGAGATGTGAGTAATCCCCCAATTACCCTTGCCCTGGAATGCCTTGTTGGGAATAGACATGTCTGAGCATTGAAGTGCCTGACTTGTTCCGAAAGGGAAGCAGGAAGAGAGACTTGTAGTCCATTGCCTGGGACTACAGATCTAGGGTGACTTTACATGCACTTTTTAGCTATATTTGGCCAGTGACACTGCTGAATATACCTCTCAGGGGCTCTGAATGAGGGGTTCTTGGGTGGTGGTTTGAAAAATAAATATTTTATATAATTCCAATTTTTGTTGGGGAGCAAGTGAAGGCTACGTGACCCGAGAAGCAGTTCCGGGTCACACGGCATGCTAAAAGATAGACACTCTGCGAGCGGGGTGAGCCAAGTGGGCTCTAGTGGTGCTGCACATGGAGACGTACGCCAAGACATGTGAAGTCAACATGGGTCTGGTGTGTCAGGTGGAACAGGCAGAATAGGCAGCCCATTAAACTGTAAGTAGTAGTAGTAGTAGTAAAAATTTGTATTCAATTGGCAAGCAAGAGAATAGGAAACTTAACTGAGACAAGCTCATTTCCAGTGAGGTCCTTAATACAGACATTCATGTTAACATCATCATAAAAAATATCACAAAATAACATACAACAATACTTAAAACAACTCCACAATGTATAAATTACAATAACACTAACATCCATGCAAATAAACTACATATACATCACACACATTCCCATTCATAAAGTGCAGCTTTACAACATAACATAAGTAAACACCATATGTAAATGACTTGTACTACAATATTGAAAAGAATAGAGAGTATTGTACGTACTCACTAAAAGAAATATGAATGGAACAAAAACAACACTAGATGCTCTTTGTAGTGATGGCATTCTGTCTTTGTGCACCAAATGTAACATGAGTGAATTGATAGACAACCTAGGGGTAACTACGTATGAATGTTATACATGTACTGAACACTAAACTGCACTCTACAAACTGAATCTTGTTACAGCGGAATTAACTAATATAAAGGAGGTTATGGAAATTGAACAGGTTTGTGTCCAAAAAAAACAAACTGTGATACACATAAACAAGGTCCAACCCCCAAATCATCCTAAAAAAAGAGCAAGAGAAAATGCTTCGGTAGAGGATGAGATCCAAGGAACCTCTCTAAATCTCCAAACTAACAAAAGATCTAAACGTATAAGGAATGAAAACACCAATGAGTGGTACTCAGTGACTGCTACAAATAAGTATAAAAAGGGTAGAAGGGCACTGTCAGTTCAGGAAACCCTATCATCAAATAGGTTTCATCCACTAGCAGACAGTATGGAGCTCAGCACTCCAACCCAGTCCCCCCCCAAACCCTCTAGACAAGTGGAAATGATTATGTGTGGGGGGATTCAATAATAAAACACTGTGACACTGCTATATGTCAGGGAGCTAAGGAAAACAACATGGTTCTTTGCTACCCAGGAGCCAGACTTGACATACAAGAATAATTACGTAAGGCTCTAGAGTCTAAATCAAACAAAATGAAAATCGTGACTATTCAGGTTGGTACAAACGATGTCGGAATTTATCATGAAAAAGACATCTGTTGTGATTTATTGGACACTGCTCAAAAAAATCTAACCGATGGGGAGAGGCAATTATTTCTGGAATACTACCAGTTCCTAAAGCATTACATGAAAAAAAATTGGTCAATTTTGCACATCAATACAAGACTACAAAACTGGTGTAATAAACAACAAATTGAGTTTATTGATTCGTGGGAAGCCTTTGATGACAATAGGAAACAGCATAGCAATGGCGGTTTACACCTACATAGACATGGGGCCTAGATGCTGGGAGAATTGATTAGAAAAAAAAAGTGTAAACTCTGCCTTTAAACAGAAGTGGAAGGGTGAGGGAATTTAATAAATAATAGGGAGGGAGGGAAGGAAGGAAGGAAGGTAGGTAGGTAGGTAGGTAGGTAGGTAGGTAGGTAGGAAGGATGGATGGATGGTTGAATGGTTGGTTGGTTGGTTAACTTCCTTCTATGTAATACCAGAAGCCTTCAAAATAAATTTAGTGAATTTCAAAGCACAGTTTTAACTTCCCATATAAATATAGCTCTAGTAACAAGAACATGGTTGAATGACAATGATACCTAGAGTCATGCAATAGAGGGCTACCATATGATTAGAAAGATGGAAGGGATGGAATTGCAATTCATATTTCATTTTAATTTTTTATACTTGTAAATCTGATGAGCATAACTGCCTGTTTTCACAGATGACAAGTCACAACAACATAGCAATAACATACGAACATACGAAATTTGCCAGCAGATAAAGGCCTAGAGGTCTATCAAGTCTGCTCGAATGTGCAGCTAGCACCCCTTATTCTGCAATTAATGTACAAAATATATTAAATAGCATATGCTTTTATGATAAAGTTAATAAATTATTAGATTCTGGTAAATCATTTGACATTATTGTGTTCGATTTTAGTAAGATCTTTGACCTTGTTGCACGTGGCGTAAAACATTGTAAGACGGGTAGTGAACTGGTTGGGGGAAAGGAAACAAGTAGTCACTGTAAGGGGTTACTCATCAACCCAGGCTAGTGTCACCAGTGGAGTCCCACAGGGGTCCATGATGAGACCAATAATCTTTCAGATCTTTATTGCCGATCTTGAAGAAAAGGTAATTAATAACTTAATCAAGTATGTAACTGATACCAAAATAAGTGGACCTTGTGATACTGTAGAGGAAATCTTCAGAATTAAAAAAAGATACTAATGCCATTGCTGATTGGACGTTAAAATGGGATGTGAAACTGAACATCAATAAATGTTGTGTGCTCCACCTAAGAAGACACAACCCAGCCCATAAGTATCTCCTATTTGATAATAACATTAAGACAAAAAATATGGAAGAAGACTTAGGAGTCATGGTGGACAATAATCTCCAATTTAAACATCACTGTACAGATATAATTGCAAAAGCCAACCATACAGTTCTCTCAATAAAAAAAAATATTAAAAGTCGAGCCAAGGAAGTTCTAATGCCCCTATACTTATCCTACAAAAGACCTCAGATGGACTACGGAACTTGTCTATCGAATCCTCACAACAGAACAGAGATAAACAAAATAGAAAAGTGCAATGAAAATACACAAAATTAATGAAGGGTAATGTGGGCAAGTTTTATGATGAACGCCCAAAAAGTATGGATTTGCATAGTCTAGAATTAAGAAGGAGAAGGGGAGACATGCTGTTCTCTTTTGACATTATGAATGACCCTCTACTCATGACTGAACTATAAATTGAATACAAAGATTCAACGTAAGGGATCACCTTTACAAGTTAAGGTGAATAAATATAAAACTAATAAAAGAAAACACTTTTGTACTGTAAGATCTGCAAATCTCTGGAATAGGTTGCCAGATGTGATTATAATTGGTAAAAATTTGAACTGCTTTTTAAAATAATCTAGATAAGTATATAAAGACTATGGAAAACTTGAATTATTGCACCATAGAAACATAGACTTTGACGGCAGATAAGGACCACTTGGCCCACCCAGTCTGCCCATTTCCCTACCTATTGGATATGCTGCAGATTCTAGTTCACCAACAGCCTACTTCCTGCCAGCCCCCGCTACAATTGTCTTATGTCTGTCCCATGCATGTTTGAATTCCCCCACTGCTTTAGACTCAACAACCTCCCCAGGAAGGCGGTTCCATGCATCCACCACTCTCTCCGTGAAAAAAAAATTCCTCACATTACCACTGAGCCATCCCCCCTCTATCTTTAAATTGTGCCCCCTTGTTCTTACACATCTCTTTTTCTGAAAGATGCTACCCTCCTGGACTTTGTTGATTCCCTTGAGGTACTTGAACATTTCTATCATGTCCCCCCGTCCCTCCTTTCATCAAGGGTATACATATTAAACTTTCTCAGTCTCTCTTCATATGATTTCTGATGCAGACCCTGCACCATTTTTGTTGTCCTCCTCTGGACTGCTTCCATCCTGTCTATGTCCTTGCGTAGATGAGGTCTCCAAAACTGCACATAATACTCCAGATAGGGTCTCACCAACTGTCTGTACAGAGGGATAACCACTTCCCTTGTTCTACTTGTGATGCCTCTTCCTATGCATCCCAGTATCCCCCTGGCTCTCCTTACTGACTTCTCACATTGCTTACCAACCTTTAGATCATCTGATATGACTACCCCCAGGTCCCTTTCCATTTTTGTTGCTGTTAGTACCTCCCCTACTATTGTGTACTCTTCTCCTGGGTTTTTGTTTCCCAGATGCATTACTTTGCACTTCTTTGCGTTGAATCTAGGTTGCCATATGTCTGACCATTCTTCTAACCTTGCCAAATCTCTTCTCATCCTTTCTACCCCCCCCTTGTGTATCAACTCTGTTACAGATCTTTGTGTCATCTGCAAAGAGGCATACCTTCCAATCCAGACCCTCTGCAATGTCACTTATAAAGATGTTGAAGAGGACTGGACCCAGTAGTGAGCCCTGAGGTACTCCACTAGTGACCCCACTTTCTTTGGAATGTGTTCCATTCACTATTACCTTCTGTGTCCTGTTGTGCAGCTATGTCCTAGGAGCTACTTGTAGGCCGCAATCTTTTTTTGCTCCTTAACTTCTGAGTGAATAGACAATAACAGCATTCCACTACACACTATTCTTGAATTTTATTTGCCCTCGTAATCATCTTTTTATGTAGACATTCATAAATGAAAAAATGAAGTACTACAGTACTTACAGTTTTAATTCCTTGTGTTTCTTTGCTGACCATGAAAATCCCCTCTCCTATCCTGGCTTGCTAAACTGTGAAAGTTCTGCAGTTTATTTTATTTATTTATTCACGACCCAGGCCACACAGTGGCAGTCAACAAGCAACAACAGTGATATAAACCAAAGGTGATAGTCACAGAAAAAGTACAATACACTGTAACAGGACAAATTCTCACCTGAAACACAATAATAATAATAATAATAAATAAAATAATAATAATAATAATTTTATTTATATAGCACCTTTCAACATATCAAGGTGCTGAACAATTTGAACAAGGCCAAACACTTTCAGTGGAACAGTACATTAGTGACTGTTCAGTGAGATAACAAAGGTGAAACACATATGCAAGAGGATACACTGTTTATACATGGGCAGATGGTACAGTCATCAGCAGCTGCACGGTATGGCATGCTGATCCAGTCGAACAGAAAAGTGAAAATACTAAGTTATACTAATCTTCAAGCAACATTGGGTGTTAGGACAGTGAAAAACTGGAGTGATAGCAGTGGTGCATAGAGGCGCTAGAGGGAGTAGTGGAGTGGAAAAGTAAGCTGAGAAAAGGCAGACAGCACAAGGGCTACAGAGAAAATTCCTGGTTCCATACGAGGCTTAGTTGTGTGATTGTGGGTGTGAACATTCGACCAGTAGAGTTCAACAGAAATTTGAATTAGTGCAAAGATAGCATGCTCAAATCTTTTATATTGCTTTCTCATACTAGAATTTGCATTTCTACCAGGTGGTGATTGTGGCATACAAAAACAATCCAAAGAAACCAATGCACCCCATAACATAGCGTAATTAAACTTTCCACTGCCAAAATTGGCTATATTTACTTTTAGCTCCATGTGAGGAGAGGGGCCCTTTTAGTTTCACACTGGAATTCCAGTGTGAGTAAGCTGAACCAACATCATGATGGGACCCTTGGTTTAGTCCCTATTTTGACTTTGCAGCTTTCAAATGCCTCAATGGCTAATGTGCCTAATTGACTCCTTTTTATGTAGTGTGCTCCCATCAAGGAATTCACACAGGTGTTCAAAGGGAGCATGCTAAAAAGGAGCACCACTGACTCCCAAAACTCAAATGAATCCAAAGATAACATGCTCAAAATTTTTATATTGCTTTCTCACACTAGAATTTACATTTCTACCAGGGGGTGCTGATGGGTTGTGGCATACAACAAATAATCCAAATAAACCAGTGCACACCAACCCCCCCCCCCCAATAACATAGCATATTTAAACTTCCACTGCCAAAATTGGCTATATTTACTTTTAGCTCCATGTAAAGAGAGGGGTAAATTTTTTTTTGATTATTTATTCTAGGATTACAAGTACTTTTGAGCCAAGGCTGTTTTACAAAGGTTCCACATCAGAAATAACAAACAACAAGGAAGCAGCAGTGAAATAACAGTAAACAATTCATGTACAACAGTGCTATTTGTAACCCCTATGTGGTGCTATCCTAAGGGCTACTACCCTGCCTGCTTGGCTAGTAGCAGGTTAAGAGGCCTGAGTTCTGAAATGGGTGCCTCCACCCAGAGGTCAGGGTTGGTAGTGGTCAAAGCTAATCTGGGCACAGCCCACTGGGACACCGTAACCCCCCCTCTTTCGCCCTGTAATGGCCTGAACACTGTACATTAATCACTTTCACAATACCCCTGGTACACCACAGAAGTACCCACATTGTTTGCACTTACCACCAGGGCTGGTTCCTCTGGCTCGACCCTGGGGACCCCCTGTAAAACAAGGTTAAGCACAGCAAATAGCAACAGTACAGTACTTTGAGCACAAACTGGAACCACAGTCAGATTACATGCAGAAAAGTTAGATCTGATTTATTCAGGGGACTTGAACAAGGGAGGGGCAAAATCAGGTTAATTAGCTTAAAGGTTATATCAATCAAGCAGTTATGCATGTGCTTTGAGTCCCCTCACACAATTCACCTCTGGGTACCCAGGTGGAGAAGAGATGGGCTAGCCAGGACTGATGCCTGGGGTTGCAGCTGGTTGGGGCCCTGTGATGGAAAACACCACATACACAGTACATGGTATTTGTAATCCGGAGCCAGAAGGCTCAGTTCGTAAAGGAAACGAAACAACAAGACAATCAGATGACACACTCAGATTAAGCTATTGTTGCAGGGAGCTACCCTGGTATTTACTCACGATACCCAAGACTGGACACAGGCTGGACAAAAATCGAGACTGCAGGCGGTTGATCTGGAATGCCAGGAGAAGCAGGGCCCACATTAGTTGCAGAGGCGTCATTCCTGTTCAAGCGTGGAGCAGGGGGCTGATCCCCAGGCAGGTCTCTGGCCGATGGCTTCTCTGTGCAGTGGGTAGTCTGGCTGGGTCAGTCTGGCAAGGCCCAGATCGCATGGAGACAAATTCGGATGCAGTCAATTTTGAGCTGGATACAGCTTCCAGCAAGCAGAACACAGTTCACACAGTGGGGGACTAACTCATGACCCATTAGCAGCTCATAGCACATTTACATGTAAGGGAATTCTATTGTACCAGGCAAAGCACTCCCCAGTCACAGTCGCAGAACCTCTGCACACACCAGGAGCTTAGGGGTAGCTGGAACTCCTGACAGGCCGAGCACATTCATCAAAATCTTCAGTCTTCTTCAGGTTGAGCCTGACCCACTTCAGTAGCTTACTTTCGTCAAACAAACTTGGATTTATTCCAAAATTATTTATTTTTTTTTTTTTATTTAGTTGTTTAACCAGGAGTAGCACACTAAGCTGAAAGCTTTTTACAGGAGCGACCTGGGAGCACAGGGAAGTTAAGTTACTTGCTCAGGGTCACACAGTATGCAAGTGGAAGCTATGGGATTCAAACCCAGGTCTGGTCTGCTGGATGTCACCAGATTTGCAGCTCAGAGCCTTAAACCACTGCGCTATACTGCCTCCCTAATTTTCTTTTCTCCCTCTCAGGTGCAGCACACCGACATGCAGACCAAAAACTTAGCCTTTTCACAGTTTTCCCATGCAAATCCACTCAGGATTGCTGCCGAAAATCACTTCAGCTCCTTCTTCTTGAGCTTCCAGCTTAGACCTAACTGAAAACTGCAAGCTGCCCAGGACTTCCCCAAGATCCAAAGGATTTGGTTGGCTGGTTTGGCTGTCAGTCAAAGCAAGAGCTCCCCCTTCAGTTGCAAAAAAGGTGCAAAAAACTCCAAACTGTAGTTCCTACAGATTTTGAATTCAGACAGCACCTGTAGTCCGGCTACATTTTTGGGCCCACCAGTGCTGTTTGGTCCAATTTGCAGTCCAGGACCAAGATAGTGGAGACGAACAAAACAGTCCTTGCTATAAAGAAAGCAGCTTAGACAAACTACATGATCATTATCACTCTAAATGATTTTCAGTAAATAGTTACATCTTTCAACAGTGCTCCCTCTCAGATTACTTAAGCTACAATTAGACAGCTCTTAAAGAGACAGTACACAGAGG
Organism: Neoceratodus forsteri; assembly: GCA_016271365.2. Lineage (NCBI taxonomy): Eukaryota > Metazoa > Chordata > Ceratodontiformes > Ceratodontidae > Neoceratodus > Neoceratodus forsteri. The sequence continues at coordinate 1,166,687,794 of CM057454.1, forward strand.
CTATACAGGCTCTGGTAATCACATTTAAACTGCTAAAACGCAGGACACCAGCCTGGCAGTGAGCATTTAGTCAAGCTCAAGGAACACTTTTTGGGAACCCCCATTTTTAGGGGAGGTTACATATTGAAAGAGGTCAATTAAAGGAAGAGTTAGGTGTAAAGGAGGAGGAGGAGAAGAAGTGTAGGTAGTTAACAGAGGCAGCTATAGTAAAATGGTAAACACAGTACGGATGCATGTGCCCACAAGTAATGGGTAGGGTCAGGCACCCGGGGGTGGCAGAGAAACAGGGATGAGAGGGAAGGGGGAGGATGAAGATGCAATCAGAGGCACTTGTTGAAAAATAAATGGGAAGGAGTGATAGAAGAAAAAACAGGGCAGGGTGGGGGGGGGAATAAGTGCTATAATGGGGCAAGGAGACACTAATGAGGTGGTATGAAGACCTGAGATTTGAAGTGGCACCTCAGGAGCTGGGGAAGGGGGACTGGGGGGCCTGAGGTTTAGCAGTATATAGTTTGGATTAAAGCTGTATAGGTCATCATCTAGGAGAGGCAGTCACAGGAGCTAAAGACAATAAGATGGGCCCAGAGCCTGGTTTTAAACAGACCTAGTGTTGAGGCAGAGGAGATGGTGTGGCTGAGACCATTCATCCATAGAGGAGCCCTGTGGGCGAAGGAGTATTGGCCCTGTGTAGTGCGACAGCGAAGAACATGTAGAATCTGGGTTGTCAAGCTCCTGATAGTCTGTCGATTGGTGTTGTGATATAACAGGGCAATAACACCAGGGGGTGTGAGGCCAAGGTTGATTTTTCCCACCATAGCACATGTGAGATACTTTATATGGTTGCAGAGTTGGAGCCATCCGGATTGTTCATAAAGAGCACAGGTGTGGGTGAGGCAGTGGGCACCAGTTGTGAGTCTGCATGCTTTGTTAAGTGCAGTTGTTATACGTCGGAGGGCGGATGTCATGGTGGAGCCATAGATAATGAGGCCATAATCAATAATTGACACCACAGAGCTCTGAACAGCAATCTTCAGGGCCTCTTGTGTGAGGTGCTGCCTGTGCTTGTACAGTAATCCAAGGTGTGTGCTAGCAGCTTTAGCCATGCTGTCAATGTGAGCCGTATAGGAGAGATTGGGGTCAAGCAGAATCCCTAGGTATTTGAAAGAGTAAACTTGTTTGAGGACAGTCCTCTGCTTGGTGGAGATGGTTATGTGAACTGCAAAATAGCAATGACTTGGTTTTCTTGTGATTGAGGACTAGTTTATGATTGGAGAACCATATTACAACGGCACTGAATCCAAGTTGGAGGCTGTGTTGTAGTGGTGAAAGGTCCTTGTGCGTAGAAAAGACAACAGCATCATCCGCATACAGGATGATTTGTTCCGAGCAGGATTGTGATAGGGAGTTTAAAAAGAGGCTGAAAAGGAGAGGGCCCAGTCTAAATATGGGTCTAAAAATCAAAGAACTTTAATTGCTTAAAACCAGTCAAGCGACCATGCATTATTGTGCAAAACAAATGGGTCTGTGTATTCTAAATTGTGTTTCTAGTTTTAGTAGTGAGTTAGACAGTTCTAATGCATGCTAACAACTAACCAGATTGCTTGAAATCCTATGCCCATTTTATAATAGAGCATAATATAGTCATCCTGCTTCTAAACCACATCACACAATGAGCAAATCAATCCTCCTATGACCAGAACTATCTTCCATCAGATCCCCTACAACCAGAACTGATCTTCCATCACAAACATGGCTGCTACCTTTACACTGTAAAAACCTTCAACTGGGCCCTAAAAATAAAACAACCTTAAATAAAATATAAAACAAATTAATTAAATGTTGTTTACTTGATCATCACACTCTCCTAACACGTACAAACAAATTAGAAACATTAACTATTGTTCATAGTTTCCAACTTTCCATGATAACTGTTTCTTTGCTGACAATGAAAAATCCTCCTTCTGTCTACCTGCTCATCGGAGAAATCTCTTTTGCTTGCCTTGACAGTAAGGTAATTGAGTCTCTGACTCCAGAAACAGTCTATAAAATGTATGGTGAAATGCTGTTATGCATAGAATTCTATGCCTGGAATATGATTATAATGTATGGACAGTGTCTATTAACCTGTTTTCAATCAGTTTATAACCTGATAATCCCATCGTTGTGACACCAGTGTGCTGTAAACCTTTAGTAACTACGTCATACTGATGGGCTAACAGGATAGAATGCCACCACCTGTCAAAATTCTTGGAAGGGACACGTGATCTGCTGCTTGGACATTCGTTCAAAACACACACATTCCATTCAGACAGTTACAGACCCACTGCAGTCTAGATTGCAATGGCTAATTTCACCACCTCCGTTGCTCAACATTCAAACCAGGAGGTATTCATAGCTGAGCAGGAGAACAAATGCACATTGAGAAAACATTTTTCCCCCCACATTGGGCAGTTTTTCCATACACTATAAATTACAATGCCTGAGTAACAGTGGTCAACCATGGATGCAATCACCTCTTGCAGTTGCCATGACAACTGTAAACCTCCTGAGCTGCGCTCTCGAGGTTTACTTGATTGTCCTGGTAACTGCTTGAGGTGATTGCACTGTGGTTAACCACTGCTGCTCAGGCATTATCCTCTATGTTCTGCTGCAGTAGTGGCATCATTATGTTGTTCTGCTACAGTAGTAATGTCACTTAACTGCTGCAGAACAATGTGGAATACTGCCGCATAGTTTATTTTCCCTATCTAATTAAGCTTGAATTTTTTTTTTAACTTGAACTTGCAGAAACATCTGCAGCACGCTGTGTCAGTAATTTCAGCCTGCCACCAACCCTCAAGTGCTCCCCCCCCCCCAACAGTTCATTAAAACAAAGTTTTCTTTACTCCTGGTAAAACAGACAAAACAAAGTGCAGTGTCCGAAATGAGCATGGATGCCCATGCACTATAAAAGATTGTGAGCAGTCATACACAAACAAGAATCTTCTTGTATGTTGAGGTTTTCCTGGTAAACAAGCACCTCTTGAGCTGCACTCTCGAAGTAATCGGTTTACAGAGAAACCTGTCAATACAAGAATATCCTTGTTGTGTATAACTTCTCACAATCCTTTAGAGTGTGCGTGTGTGTGTGTGTATATGTGCGTGCGTGTTCACGTGCGCGCATGCAGTACTTTAGGAGAGGCACATTCTGCCAGTGGAACTGAGCAGAATTTTGAGTTCCTGCCTTTCATGGTAAACATTCCATATCTTGAATGTGGAAAAGAGAGAGAGAGAGAAAAAAAAACAGGATGAAGAAAGTAGGCAATAATACTTTATAAATAAAGAGAAAAGGTGAGTAAACACAGTTACATAGGTAGAGGCAGACAGACTGCTCAAATACATTTCCTGAAGTTTATAAAAGCACATACATTTGAATCATATATGGTGTTCTTTTGTGAAATCTACCCCCCACACACACACATATACACCAAAAAAGACAGCCTGGCAGATTTAAAGTTTCAAACAAGTTCCCATTAAGAAACTGTTTGTAATAATTCAAAATGCAAGTTAACATGTTTTTTTTCTTATAACAATGAGTGCCACACATAGTTTTCATTATTTTTTATGGTTTTATTTAACCTCCAGTTACTAGATTATGGACTATTTTTTTTGCATTTGGAGTTAAAATGGAAGCATATTTCAATGAAAGATGCAATTTTTATCTTTTGAAAATACTGGTTTAGATGTTCAAAGGTCCCCAGGCACACAGCGCAAGTGGCTGCGCAGCGCAACCAAGATGCGCTGCTCCAAACCACCGCCATATTCAGCCAATGCGCCACAGAATGCACCAGCACAAACAACGCTGAATATACTATAAATGCACCATAGCACAACCGTATAAGCCTAGCATAGAAGGACAAGATAGAATATAGCAGGTGGAGCAGGCCTACCTGGATCTGGAGCAGCACGTCAGTGCCTATGGTGGGCCATGAGCACAATGCAAGTGCAAAGACAGGGTGGCCCCAGCAACCATGGCCATGGTGGATAGAGTGGCACTGCAGAGGAGCAGGATTGGCACCGCACAGCTCAGCAGGGGCACAAGATGTGGCAACACATACAGCAGCATGCACTGTGCCTGGCACATGCTGGTGGCATGGCACTGACAAGGACATGGACGATGGGACAGAATGCTGTGTATGGCAATGGACAGCATGGCCAACACATGCACTGGCATAACAGTGCCAGGCAGACAGACATGCCAGATATGCATAGGCCACATAAGGTACATATGTCCAGGGGCGCATGATGTTGGAAGCTACGCAGCATAGCACATGGTGCAAACAACGCAGATGGTGCAGCACTGGGGGCACACACAGTGAACATGCTGCGGTGAGCAGCAGGGGTTGTCAACACAGAGGCACCACAGGGATGTCCATGGCAAGCATGGTGGTGGCCTGTGTATGCAGACAGGAAGGTTGTGCAGCACAGGACACAAACAGGCAAGCCATGCAGGGCAAGGAGCAGTGGACAGTATAGGCAACAGAACTGCAACCTGCTAATACAGCACAGAATGACCACAGACAAAGGGAATGTGCAACAGAAAATAGTTTACTCAAAAACACAGGTACAACAGCAACAGAAATATGAAATAACAGCAACAAAAGCTTCAAATGGGGGGGTAATGATGATACAGGGAATACAGGTGGGGTGGAGAACATCAGGAGATGGTACAGGTGAGGGGTGTATTGTAGGGGTGCACATAGGAAAGTCTGGCCACCATCAGTCCAATAGCCACACATGGTATCATTGGACCTGGTCCCTGTCGAGGGGGTGGTTGCCCTGGCTCAACCCACAAAGCACCACCATCTGCTCTTAAATGTCTTGCAGAATGGTCCCCAAGCACCTGAAGATTGCACCCTGCCTGTGATGAATCGTGGTCAGTGTCTCTGAGGAGTTTCTGACCTGGTCCCACCGCCTGCCTCTACCCTGGCCTATACCATGGGCACCACCTGCAGCAGGACGACCTGTGTGGTGCAACAAAGGACTTGCACTCAGTTTCACAGCATACACAGGTCTGCCCCCCCCAGGGAATGATGCACACACAGGACATTGATGGAACACAGGCATGCACCCAAAAATGCACCATGCACACGATATGCCAGCAAACAGCTGTGCTGCAGGTCCACACAGTGACGCAACTGTGGGACAGTGCAATGTAATAGCAGCAGGCGCATGCAATGGATGTTGCTGTGGGACATGATGCCATGCCACACACATACCGGATACAGCCAGTAGCCACGTGCACCTTGGCTGGAGGCCTGTGGACCATGCATGTACCATGCCAGGCGTCCACAGTCCGTCCCGATGGGACACAGACAGTGTGTCTGTCACACATGGGCATGGTGCACTGCAGGACCACCACACAGTGCCAGGACAACAGCCACAGTGTGCCGATTGGCATATATGAGGCATACACGGCTAGTAGCCATGTGGCCATGGTGGACACAGGAAGCCCCACCACACACACCCCACCACAAACATAACAGTGCAAGAACAGAAAAGCACTCCTACCTTCTGCAGGTTGAGATGGCACCCTGCTAAGCCCAGAACCCTCTGCCCACGGTCCCCTGGACCTACAGCGGTCATGGTCTCTGTCCACCGTGCACTGGTGCTCTTCCCAACCTGCAAGGGGAGCACAATGGAAGGGAGATATGAGCAGCATATACTGGTACCACCCCGTAGCCCCCCCAACAATACACACACACACCCAAACCATGCAGCTCACACAGTATACAGCAACACACACCCATGTACAGGAACAGCATGTTGGATATGGTAGAGTGGTTAACAGTGGACATGCCTGGGCATGGCTCTTCATCCCTGTAGGTATGCTCCTGCAGCATCCTTAGCCGCTCAGGGTCCCTCCTCTGCAGGTCCCCATAGTGGTGCATGCACTGTTCCCCAGTGTGTGGCACCCCCATCCTCCACAGAAGCCTGTTGGCCACATTGGTCCAGACCTTGGACCTAGGCACCTGCAAGGCCTCAGCACCGAACAGCTGGACCTCCACAGGCTGCACCAATGCCACAAAGTTGGCTCAGTGTCACTCCAATTAAGAGCTTGTGGGCCTTCAACTCCTGCATTGTGACCACAGTGTGCTGCCAGTGACACTTCAGGCATGCAGCCCTGTACACCTTATGGTCTACTCACAGCCGATACGCGATAGGCATACATGTGATGGCCTGCGTAGCACATGGATGTGCAATGCCAGTGAACGCTAGGTGGTCAGTTGCGCATCAGCATGCATGCATATTGCCGCAATACTGGGAAGGAGCACGGGGTCAGGTAATCAAACAGTGCGCATGCTTGACCGGGATGTCAGCCATGTTGGGTAGGGCACAACATGCCACACAGCAGCCAATGGTATTGTGCATCAGTGTGTACATGTGCTGTGCAATGTCACAGCGCATGCACCGCCGTGCATTACATGCTGTGCTGCTCTGTGTAATGCATTGCTAGGTAATAGCTGGTTGGACAGCTGCACATGGGTGGTATGTGCCAGAGAGCAATGCATGTGCTAACATGCGCAATGTGCAAGTAATGGTCCCAATCACATGTGCAGAGCAAAGTGAGATGGGCTGGGAGCAAATTAACCATATTTAGCCAGGATATGCAAATTGCCTAATTGCCGAATCTTAGCGCAAGTCACCTCATTTGCATCTCATTATAGGATGCACAGACCCTAATTTGCATGTGCTGAGCAATAAATGGGCTGCTCTGCACTGCCACACACCATTGGTGACCAGGAGGTACTGCAGCTTGAAGGTTTGTTTACCACAGCTACACTGTTTCCTGGTCTCTGGCCTGGAGAACTCCCTGCCTGTGAGCAGTGCATGATCACTGTGTACTGCGCTAATGACTGTCACAACTCCACACCACAGGCACTAGTATGGCAGCAGAGGAGGAGCTGTAATGGAGGAGATGTCAGAACTTCATGGATGATGAACGGGGGGGGTCCTTATTGAGGCATACATTTGGATGAAGGACCTCCTGTCAGGGAATACTGGTACGTGGTAGCAGAGAGCAGAGGGCTGGGAAGTGGTGGCACATGTAGTGAATGCACATGACATGTACAACTGCACCCCCCAGGAATGCATGAAGCACACGAACAGTGAAAGGACCAGGACCAGGGAGTGCCTGGCCTACATACATGCAGCCTTGCATGCTACAGGGGGTAGGCCACGCACTGTGCCACCACTAACTGCACAGGAGGAGGTGCTCGCATCTACACTGTCCCAGGCATCTGTGGAGGGAATCCCTGGAGGTGGCTTCCAGACAGGTGGGGGCCCTGCACAGCACTGTGAGTATGCCTGTGTCACAATGTCTGTCTGGCTGTGTGCTGTGAGCCTGGGTGTGCAGGACATGCCTCACATGGCTGTACATGTTGTCACCATGCCACCACACAGTGCATCCACCATTGTATGTCCCCTCCATGGCCATGCAGCGTCCCCCCTGCAGCCCATGTGTGCTGCCGTGACGGGCTGTGACACCAGGGACATCTGTCTGCTGAGTTGGTGTAGTCAGTGGTGGTCATTGTCCACCTGTGGTCATGTGCCACGTTCCTGAACGTCGACACCACATGACTGTGCAATTCACCATTGTGGACTGTCACTGTTGCAGGTGTGCCCACACACAGGCGGTAGTGCCCCTTGCCGGGGGTAGGTCTGTGCACAGCCATGTCCTAGCGAATGTCAACCTCATGGAAATGTGCATGCATGGCCCTCCATCATGCATTGCACGCAGCATACGGTGGTGTGTGTGACAAACCTCACAGTGCTGGTGCATGCCATTTGTGGCAGTATCCGCACATCTGTGCTGCGTGCCACACGGCCCTATGTGCACCTGTCAATGGACATCCATGGAACTGTTGCCCTGAACATACATACCTGTTTACCTTACAGCACCATCACGCCTCAGGGAAGCTGCAGGGCACATCATGCAGTGGGAGGGATAGGAGGAACCAAGGGCATTAACATCGACTGGGATTGAGGCCAGTGCAGACAGGAACAGCCTGTTCCAGGACCTAGTGAGGTTCATGGGTCTGATCCATTTGCCCGACATTGAACTGCCCGATGACCTCACAGTGATGGCATCAGCTATGGAGGATGATGATGATGATGCCACACAGATTGAGGTGACCACACAGAACAGTGGCACTGCCAGAGTGCAGGTGGCCACTTAGATTGCGATGGACAGGGTGGGGCACCCTACACCCATGTAGTGCCCCAGATGGGATGTCCCACTACCTACTACAGGGACCTACTACACTTGCCCATGTACTGTTCCTGCCCAAACAGCTGCCAGCCATGCTGTGTCCACAACCCGTGGATGTTGCACTGCAGGCCGGAATACCACCGGCAAGTCAGAGTCACCCACAGGACAGGTCTCCTGCTGGTGGGCTTGATGAGCACTCCTGACTTCTGCAGGCCTTCGTGGGGCATCAGGGTGTACTCAGGGAGGCAAGTCAGGGCCTGAGTGTACAGGTGGGCATCATGGATGACCATGCCTCTGCGGGCTGCTCCCAGTTGTTTGGTGAGATATGCCAGCTTTGGGTGGATGTTGTTGGCGAGCTTCATCAGCTGTGGGAGGACATGCCTGCAGGCTTTGAGAGGATAGCACAGGCAAGGCTCCCTGTTCTCTACAGTTCTGCAGCACGTGGCGATTGCCACAGAAATGATGACTTGCCGCAGAATTTGGGTCTGGCTGCAGAATTTGGAGTTGACTGCAGAAGTTGCACAGAAATTGCCCTCGTGAGTAGACAGAGACTGACACCACACCTTTCAAGCAATTCCACTACCTGCATGTAGCTTTATTAGAACTAAAATTCACCCCATCTCAACTTCTCAAACTATCCCCACCCAGCCCTGAGAGCCCCCCTTGAGTCACCTTATTTTTTTATATTGGCACCCCATTTTTGGTCCAAGGCTACATGAAGATCTATTGTCTTTTCCTATCACTGCTAGTGTGCCAGAATGCTTTTTTCTTATCTTAGTAGTGCTTTTTAGGGGCCACACAAAACCATACTGGGGTATGAATCAAGCAATTGGGCCAGCAGTGACAGGTAGAGGCAGAGGATTGTCCCACACTGCCGGACCAAAAGGGAGCAAATATGAAAAACAGAGTGACTCAGGCTCTGGGTGTAATGATGTTTGGGGGTTAGATATGCAGGGTTGGTATTTCTTGTTTTGTGGGGGGGCAGAATAATGTTCAAGGAGAGGTGATTTAACAATATGTTTGAGAGAGAAAGAGGCAGAGAGGATCACTGTTGGGCTGGATAATGACATACATTTAAATCTACAAGACCACTCAATGGCATTCTCAAGGCTTGTTAGGAAAGTGGTGGGGTTGAGATGGGCAGTGGTGGGTTTTTACCCATTCTGAAACCATGAAAGGGTAACATGCTGTGGGTGGGGGGCAAGGGGCTTAGAGCACAAGAGGTTGCTGTGGATGGGTCTGTGAGGTTGCCAACCTGATGGGTCAACTCTGGTGCCTACGGAAGAAAAATGTAAATTATAAAATATGCAAGCAAAAGGACAGCTAAGTAAATAAAAAAAACTAGTGGGCCAGGAAAGAAATGAGACAATGCTGGATAGACTGCAGAAATTAAAAAAAGATGAAGCCAGGATAAGAAAAGATTTTTTTATGTAAAATGTAGAAACTAAATAAGAGGAGTATGACAAATTGAAAAAATAGAGAACGTCATAATGGCATTGCAGACGAAACATTTTTAAAATTGTTAACATTTATATAGTGCTCTAGGACAATATACAAGGGTGGACGAGACAGCTTTCAAGCTCACTGCATCATTATTAACAAGCATTTGTCAATGCTGAATGTTTGCTTACTGGCATTGGCAGTGTAGTGTAGAAGTTACAGAGCTGCGTAATAGGAATGGCAGTGAAGTACTGAACTGAAGCCAACCCCACCACCACCCTGCAGAGAGTGACAGGCATAGGGGTGTGCATTTGGGTCGTCAGGCATAACGGCCACGCCATTTCACCACACCCCACTCTGCAGAGACTGACAAGTGTCACGTGTTCCTTGGGGTCTTTGGCCTATGCGCACCCCATTTCATTAGGAAATACGGTGAGATGGGTGCAATATAGGAGAATGGGGTGAAGTTTGGGGTCAAGAGTCCAAGGCATACCTTGATGCCTCTCAGTGACTGCAGGGTTCGAATGGTATGAGCATCACAGGCAAGAATCCCAAGTCACACCCCTGATTCCTGTCATTCTCTATAGGGTTGGGCGATTTAGTTGAAAAAGCCTAATACCTCAGGCATTCGTTGGTATTTTAACTCCAAATTTTCAACATGTTTGTTTTGTGACCCCACCTCATGAACAGGAGAATATCAGCTTGGTAGCAGCTGCTTATGCACGTGACTACGGATTTAGCACCACAGGCTCAAAAATATTCTGAACAGGTTATAAAAATGACAGCTGTACTCTGTCATGGGGAGGTGTAAAATGGCTATGTTGCAATGTGTAGTAAAAATATTTAAAAAATGGTGAAGTCACGGCGTACATAAAACAGACAGCGCACACCGTTATATAAGTAGGTTGGGATATTTTTAGCAGATTGTCAACTCAGGCATTTTGGTGCCTCCGATCATGAACAGTGTCACTGTGATTTTCTTTATCTGTGCCGAACAATGATTTCCCGACAGCGACCACGATCTCTGCACTGAAAGTGTGAAAACACACTTCGCCATGTTGAAAAATGGCAGCTGTACTGTTCATAAGGAAGTGTTGAAAAATGCCACTAGTGAAAATCTGGACTGAAAATATTACAAAGTCATGAACTAACGAGGATGCGTGGAAACTGCACAATGCTCACTCGTAACACAGTAATTTTATGGACTTTTGTCACCAAATTTTCAACATAGCCATTTAAAACCTCTGCTCATGAACAGTGTAAGCGTGATTTTCTTAATCTGTCCTAAACATTGTTTTCGCACACCAACAGCACCATTGTGCGCTACATGGGCGGAAACATGTTTTGGGCAGGATGTGAAAAATGACAGCTGTACTGCTCATAAGGAGGTGTGGAAAAATGGCATTGTTGGAAATCTGGAGTGGAAATATTGAAAATTCGCAAACCTACGAGCGTGCGTGGGAACTGTGCAACGCACACTCGTAAAACAGTCATTTTTAGTAATTCTGTCACCAAATTTTCAACATTGCCATTTTAAGATCTCTGCTCATGAACAGTGACACTGTGATTTCCTTAATGTGTCCCATACACTGAGTTCGCACGACTGCACCATTGCGCGCTACATGGGCAGAAACATGTTTTGGGTGAGATGTGAAAAATGACAGCTGTACTACTCATCAGAAGGTGTGGAAAAATGGCAATGTTAAAAATCTGGAGTGGAAATATTGAAAATTCGCAAACCTATGAGCGTGCGGAGGAACTGCGCAACGCACACTCGTAAAACAGTCATTTTTAGTAATTCTGTCACCAAATTTTCAACATTGCCATTTTAAGATCTCTGCTCATGAACAGTGACACTGTGATTTCCTTAATGTGTCCCATACACTGAGTTTACGACTGCCATTAAGCGCTACATGGGCAGAAACATGTTTTAGGTGAGATGTGAAAAATGACAGCTGTACTACTCATCAGAAGGTGTGGAAAAATGGCAATGTTGAAAATCTGGAGTGGAAATATTGAAAATTCGCAAACCTATGAGCGTGCGTAGGAACTGCGCAACGCACGCTCGTAAAACAGTCATTTTAGGGATTTTTTCACCAAATTTTCAACATAGTCATTTCAAGACCTCTGCTCATGAACAGTGTCACTGTGATTTTCTTAATTTGTCCCGTACATTGATTTCGCTCACCGACTGCGCCATTCTGCGCTACAAGGGCGGAAACACATTTTGGGTGAGATGTGAAAAATGACAGCTGTACTACTCATAAGACGGTGTCGTGAAATGGCAATGTTGAAAATCTGGAGTGAAAATATTGAAATTTCGCGAACTTACGAGCCTGCATAGGAACTGCGCAACGCTTGTCAAACAGTCATTTTTTGGAATTTTGGCACCAAATTTTCAACATGGGGGTTTTGGGCCCCCTTCTCATGAATGATGTCACTGTCATGGCGGTATTCGGTCCCGAAGGGTGATTTCGCAGTCACTGCGTGAAATCACCGTTCGAGCCAATACGCCATGACAATCATATCATGAGAAGAGATCTAAAACCCATGTTAAGTAGTCTACGCTAAAAATGTCTGAGATATGCAATAAAGTTGAACCCCTCCTATCTAGCCATTATACAGCTTACGGCATTTCCTCAGTTCGCGGTTTGCCTTTGAAGAGTGCAGGCGTGTTCCCGGTCCATCGAAGATCGTCGCGCGAGTCGAGGAAGTATGGGGTGAGGCGGTGTGGGGAGGCTGGGTGCGCAGTGGGTGGGTGCGGGATGTGGGAGGGGCCTCGAGGCAGCGCCGTGGGACAGTTTTGTTTTACAGGGACAAAAAAAAAAGGCGTCGCGGGGACCGCTTGCCGCTGGGGTGGGCTCCCAGCGTGACACAACGACAGGCGTTCAGCGCCCAGGATGGGCACCCCGTGGCAAAACAAACTATTAGCACGTTTGCCACGCTGGTGGGTTCCCAGCGTGGCTGGGCTGCTGGGGGAGACGTTCAGCCCGATGGGGGATTGGGCACCCCGTCGGCAAAATCATTGATTGCCACGCTGGGGTAGACTCCCCAGCGTGGCACCATCTGGAAGGGGGTTGGAGGCGATGCGGCGCAGCCGGCGGGATTGGGCACCCGTTGGCTATATGCTGCGTGCGGGCGGCGCCGCGTCTGCGGCTGGGGGAGCTGCGCGTGAGCAACTTCTTATCGCTGCTCACTCAAGCGTAGCTCCCCCTTTCAACTGTATGCCACTGCATTTTGGAGCGTGTCATAGACAGCTCCAAAATGCATTAGCTTACAGGGGCCGCGCCTGCCAGCTCGCTGCCTGAATTGGAGGAGGAGGTGACACACCTCCGAAATCTCCGATGATGGCACTATGTTTCTTGCACATGCGTGCAAGCAAACATAAAAATGCCGCCCGGCATGGTGATGAAGAGGGTTGAGGTGCTGGATGCCACACCTCGTGCCATGTTGGTGACCCGGGTTTGGAAACAGACTCAGGACGCCAGGGCTGGCAGGGGAAGGAGAGGATTGAGCATCCATTGGGACTGCTCTCCTCTCCTCGGCTGGGTAGTGGGTTGGTATCGATCTGCAGCAGCCTCTGGTGGAGACCAGGAGCACTGCAGAAGGCGACACATGGGGAACAACACAGAAAAGTGGAAATCTGCTTTGTGACCAACTGGATGACAGCTGCCGGTCTTTCGCTGCCGCTGATGCTCTGAAGGAGTCCCTCCACCTCAGCAACTCCTAGTACTATCCACTGCCTTCCCAAGCCCTTGACATTCCTTCATCTCCTTTCCCACCTCTTCCTCACTTGCTTCCCACCTTATCTTCAGTCTATGTCTCTCATCTTCAGGGTAGGAATTGCTTGTACCCTCTGGTTGAGACCATCTCCGTGCCCTCCCTTGCAACCCTCTCACCTCCCAAATGATCCCCACCACTACCTCTTGTATACACCCTTCTCCTACCCCACCTGTTCTGTCCCCCTGCATCAATAGTTATCTCATCTTCCCTCCACTCCCCTCTATTCTGACTTCCTGCTGCCCATGCTCATCCTACTATATTACTCCAGTCATGCTTCTTCTTTCTCCTCCTCTCTTTCTCTTTTTCCTCTCCTCCATTACTGTGCCCAGGCTGAATATATATGCATGCTCTTTTGCACTACTGCCTCGAATTGTATAGGCTTGTATGTTCTGTTGTTTCTTGTTGACCTGTTTTCAATATATATCTGTATTCAATTGCACTGCTTTGTATTGTTATGTCACTGTGTTCCATCCAGGTCCATCTTGCAAATGAGCATTGCTCAACAATGTCCGCCTGGATAAATAAAGATTCTGATTGATTGATTGAGCAGCACCCTGGGGCCAAGTTATGCGCTGGTTGCTCCCCAGTGCCTTCCCCCTTGGAGAAGAGGGACCCGCCCAGCGAAGGGTTATGTCCGGGTTACCCTGGGGGTGGCTGCGATATGAGGCTGGAGGGCTCAGGCAGGGACAGGCGGGGCAGATGGGACCATGGCAGCCTGAAGGAGTGGTGGGTCATGAGGCATGAGGGGATAAAAGAAATAATGCAAAACAAAATGCCACAGAGGGGCAAGTAGATTTACTCAGAGTATCAGTGCAGCTTCTGTGTTTTTTAAAAGCACATACAGCATGACTATTCAATACAGTGGTCAGTTTTATTTATGTTCTTCGGTAACCAGGTAAGGTTACCAAAGAATAAATCCAGTATAGTTCACCCCCAATTTAAATGAATCCAGTTCTGGCTTTGTTTAACGAGCACTCCCTATCTCTTCTACTTCCTTAGTCTGACAGCCAGCCCCCAGTGTGTTAACGTTCTGTGATAAAATTGTTTGGAGAGCATTGCAAATACCATCATTTTCCTTCCTGGGTGAGTAGTGGCGCTAAGATGGGGGGAGGTAGGAGACACTGGATTTTAAAAACTGTGATCAGGCAATGCTTTTAGGGAGGCAGGAATCAGGATCATGTTATGGAGAGGAGAAAATATCTTGCTGCCATTAGGTCTAGGGTGGGGAGGCTGCAGAGAGTATTACTACCATTACAGGGAAGGGGAGGAAAGAGCGTTACTGCAGTTAGGTCAGGGAAGAGAGAAGAGGCAGATTATTGCTGCCATCATGTAGATTGGGGGAGGAGATAGCATTACTGTCATTAGGGGGTTGAGAAGTGGGGAGAAGAAAGATTTTCTTTTATTAGGTTTTGGCGAAGAAAACAGCAGAAAGCATTGCACACTTCTGGTCTGGAGTGGAAGTGGGAGTACTGCTGCCATTTTTTCCTTGGGGGGGACTTTGCCTAACTTAGAAACACAGACAATGAGACTACTGAGGCAGAAGAAAAAAGGGAAAATGCAAAAAACTAGCTGAGCCACCTTACTAGGCCAGTAGTAGTGTATCAAGGTTCCAAGGGGGCAACTTACATTTATGTGCAGAAATCAGGGGTCCTCCTCACAGGCCATGCTTGCTGGGGTTCCCCAAAACTGTAACGCTGACTCTGTGTTACTTGTATATAAATGTGCTGCAGAACTTTAAACCTTGCCACAGAACTTGACCTAATAATGTCTCAGAAGTTCTGAGTCCCTGCCGCAGAAGTTACATAATTTTGCCGCAGAGAACTGGGGGTCTTGAGCACAGGCCATCGAGGTGGGCTGTGCTGCCGTCATGACCCATGGATGCAGGGGTGTCCACCGCACACTGTGTAGTGACACCAGCACTCCCGCCTCATGGCTTTTTATATATTTTATTTATTTAGTTTTTGTTGACCGGGTAAGTGCACTAGACAAATCCTACCTATTTTCAGGTATGACCCGGGGGAGGGGGATACAGATGAACGCCAACTGACCTTGAACCAGATCAAGCTGTTGGTGTTATTTTTTTAGTGAATGAGGGGAAATTTGACCAGGAGACTGGGGAAATTCTCCTACCCTTTTCGATAAGCGCCATGGGATCTTTAACATCCACCTGAACTACCACCAATCCAGGCAGATGGAACCTTGGTTTAATGTCTCAATTGAAAGACGCACCTCAGAAGTGCAGTACCCCTCTCATGCTGCCCTACAGTGTCAGTACTGGGATATTAACCCAAGTGGCAGATGTGGGAACTGAACCTACAACCCTCTGATCTCTCGGCCTCAGAGGCAAGTGTGCAGCCTACTGAGCCACTGACACTGGCCCCATTGCTTCTGATGTCATCCCCTGCCACAGGTATCCCCAAAACCCCCGGGTCATATCTTGACTTTGGCAATGAGACACCCATGAGCGCATTGTCATGGTCTCATGGGTCTACCCCTGTTAGAATGGTTGGGTCCCCAGCTGATGTGGTTGCTACCCCAGAGGGGGGCGTATGTTGTGGGCATGTTCACCCACGTGTCTTTGGCGTCTGTGGTAGATCACAGTGATCCCACCAGTGTACCGTTGTCATGGCATAGTCACCATCCTGCCACTGTTTGCCCACATACCCTGCTGTCTGTTCCCAGGTCTGCATGAGGGGCACACGCATGGCATGCATGTCCATGCTGTCTGTGTGATACTCTGCGCATGTGGTGGGACACTGTTGCTGTGTTTAACATGGACATGATGAGTGCTGCCTTATGTGTCCGCTGTGCATGTGTGTGGGCGTTATACTCTGATCCATGCTATACACCACAGTGCCCTATGTAGGCCTGGACATAACTGTTTGGCTGTGGCCCCACTTGCATGTGTGTGTACACCCAACACTGTGTACATGTCAGCCATGCCACATCTGCCGACCATCACATGTGAGTCCTACTCTGTCAAGGGTAGAAATCGACTAGAAAGAGTTCAGAAAAAAGCCACTAGATATATATCGGCCCTCAGAGGTTTACAATTTCATGATAGATTAAAGCATTTACAGCTTTACTCCATGGAATATAGAAGAATGAGGGGTGAACGATGTCTCATATTCAGAGCATTCAGCAATCCAGAATTATTTGAACTAATAGGTTTAAATAAGAGTATAATGCATCATAAAGATACAGGGTTGCATTACCTCCAACTGCTTGGAGAAAATAATGAAACTGTAAAAAGAAGACAGTGATTTACACAAAGAATTGTTAACATTTGGAATACGCTGCCCAGAAATGTGGTTGAAAGTAAAAACATGATATCCTTCAAAGGTAGTCTTGATATTTTTATGGGTGAAAAAAGAGTTTTTTTTGTTCCACCATTTGAAAATAGAATGGTGGCAAGTTAATTTGTGGATCATGGTCTTTCTGAACTTGTTTCCAAACTATGAAACCACAGGACATTGCCCAACCACACAGTATGCCACTCTGTTACCCACCTGCTCTCTTCGAAGTGCTCCTCCACGATCATGTCCCCGTGCCACCTCGCTCAGACAACCAGCCATGGGTCCCTACATCGTGCCGTTTCTGCCCACCCTCTGCCTGTTGCCCCTCATCCTTGGTGCTGTTGCCCAACTCAAGCTGGACATGGATTCCATGGTCTAAGGCCATGTTGTGTAGCATTCAACAGGCCAAGAACATGCCACAGGCCTTCTCAGGGCTGAACTGTAAGGCACCGCCAGACCTGTCCAGGCATCCGAATCTTATTTTGAGCATGCCAAACACACACACTCAATGACACGTGTCATGGCATGTGCCTCACTGTACTGTTGCTCCAGCATGGATGTGGGCTTGCATATATGGGTGATCATCTATGGCCATAGGGGGTATGCACAGTCACCCATGGAAGAGAGAGATACCATTATGTGTACAGCTGCCATTTACAGGTTTCCAGCCCAATGTTGCTGCATGTCTGCCATTACTCTCTGTGGCCCCCACCCTGACCCTCCACCACACGGTACTGGGTCAGGTGAGCACATACAATAACAGTGCCACCAACAATAGTGCTGCAATTTAGGCACCAATTTCTTTTTTGTGGTGAGCTCTGCCCCCCACACCCCCCATCATTAGGATTCTCACTTTGAGGGGGCGCAGATCCCAGGGACAGTTAAAAAGTTTGGGGCCATTATGGCCCCATTTAAAAAAAATTCAAAGTTCCACGGTGTGCTAAAATGGTTGGAGACCAGGATTAGAACCGTGGTCTCCACCGCTGCTGGCTGAGCTGCTCAATGCCCCAGCCTTTGACATCACAGGAGCAGCTTGGCCAGCCACCTGGCTCCTGGCACTTTTGTCCTTTCTACAGGACCACAGACAGTGACCAAGGGAACGCTTACAGCATGCGCTGTAAATCCCTAGTTGCTATCCATGTGAGCGCTTACCAGACTAGCACCATATAGTGTGGCACTCTTTTGGTAGCACTCAAATGACAGGGTACCCCACCAAATGGCACACAGGATATGCACGCATCATGATGTTATTGTGTGCACTGCTTGTGTGTTGCATGACGGGCATGTGCCTGGCGTGCCATGACCTCCCATGGCCAGGCACTGCTATGCATGTGCAGTGCCGCTGCTGGTGACAGACACCGTCCTGTTCAGGTGTACATCTCTGTAGCACCATGGTACCTGTGTCTGCCCCATGCACTGTGGCACTGCATGCCTGTATGCATGTGGTTGCAGTGTGTGTCCCTGGACATGCTCACCCAGCACACACCTGCCACATGTGGTTCACAGTGCAGTTGCCACACGTAGCCTGTGGCACTGCTTGCCTGTATGGCATGACAGGCCCTGTTCCCTACACAGCATTAATTGTGTACCACTGTGTGCTGTGTGGGCTCATTGTCATACCCCAGTCACCCACTAAGTGGCTGCTGGGTATTCTCCTGCTCTCAAACAGGTAGCACAGGGCTAATTGGTGCCAGATGTTGGCATCATGTACACTTCCAGTGTACATGGCACACACATTGGTAATGTACCCTGTAGTATTCCACACCACCTGGCAGTTGACAGAGTGGTAACCCTTTCTATTTATGTATGCCTCTCCCTCTGGGCCAAGCGGTGTGCGAATTGCCACATGAGTGCAGTCTGTGGCCCCTAGCACACTTGGCATGCGTGCCACCTTGTGGAAGTGCTGCATGGTTTCTGTCTGCTCTACCTGTGTGCTTGTGAATTTGATGTACTCTGAAGCATGTGGTAGCAGAACGGTGAGGAACTGGGTGAGGAGACGGGACATGGAGGACTGTGTGATGCCAGTGGTGTCACTCACCAGCGTCTGGAAGGTACCTGTGGCGAGCAGGCATATTGCTACTGTCACCTTTGTCTCCACCATCATGGCGTGACTCCTGTGTGTTGATGCCTGCAGGTGGTCATGGAACAGCTCACAGAGCTGTCTCAGCAGTGTTCTGTTGAGTCTGTATCAGCCCACGATCTCCATGTCGCTCAGGTGGTCGAATGTAACATGGGCACGGTACTGTCTCTGTTGGGCGTACTGCCTATGGGCCCTTCCATGTCAATGCTGTTGTTCCTCCCATCTCCTCACTCCCCTCATAACTGCTGCCATCATGAACACAGTCACATCCATGGCTGCTATGCTGCTGTCTGGCTGTGGGTGGACTGCACTTAGGCATGCTTTTTATGTGCCTAACTTTGGCAAGCGCATCTGCTGGTTGCACCATGAATGTGCAGCTTATCCTTGCTGAATATGCGGTCGCACAGCACATTCATGGGAATGCCCCCCTCACATGCACTGTATACATTATTTTTGCGCTGTGGCACATCTGGCTTTGCGCTGCGCCTCCCTGTTCTTTCAATATTGCCCCATGGCGCATCATCTGGTTTGCGCTGGTGCATCTCGGGTCATGCAGTGCATCAGCTTTGAATATCTAGGCCACTCTCTTCTTCTTTTCATTCATTTTAAGTCATGTATTTAAATGCCATTTTATAAGAGCAATAAGACACTCCAGGGTGTTCATTGTGGTAAAATAATGACATTTGTCAGGTGAATGTATCAGCTTTTGGCTGTGCCTCCTGCCTAACAAGGCACTGGAGGTGTGCAATTATTTCACCATAATGCAGACCTTCTCATGTCTTATTGCTTACATATTCCATCCATAGTAAACATTTCACCTCTTGAATGTAGAAAAGGCAAAAAAGAAACAAGGTGGGGGGAAAAGGAAAGGAATGATATAAAGAAACATGGAATTCAACAGATAAAGGACTATTTTGCCCACCCAGTTTGCCACGCCTATACTTTCAATACAGACTTTACCTGATCTCTGGCCTCCACATACTTTTCTACTAAGATTCTCCCACCACTGTGTTTCCTCCCACCATTCCCACTAGCAAATGGTTCCAGGCATCCACAACTCTTTCAGTGAAGAAGTGCTTCCTGACATCCTAGTGCGAGGCGTACCGCAAGGCTCCATCCTTAGCCCTATACTCTTTGCAATTCACATTAACAATATTGACTTACACTTATGTACAGCTAACGTACATTTATTTGCAGACCATATGGTTCTTTATACCACTAATTCCTCCCTAGACGCAGCTCACAGTGAACTACAGCATGATTGTGCCATACCGCAACAAAACCTCCTAAAGCTCAAACTTCTTCTTAATGCCAAAAAGATTAAAATCATTATAATTTCACCACATGCTCCCCAGGACCTAGGATCATCAACCAACCATCAGATACATACCATACTTGGTGAATCACTGGAAATTGTGGATAATTTTAAATACCTGGGATTCTGGCTTGACAACAGGCTCAACTTTTTGTTTCACCTTAACGAGTTAACAAAAAAGTTAAGGCAATGACTAGGTATATTCTTTCGCATTAGGTGCCTCCTTACCTTTGCAGCTAGGAAGCGACTAGTCCAAACAACCTTTTTACCACTGGTTGACTATGCTGACTTTCTCTACAGCCACTGTCCAAACTCTGTACTCAGTAAGCTGGACACCTTCTATCACAGTGCCTTGAGATTCATCCTAAACTCATCCCTATGCACCCATCACTGCTTTCTGTATGAGGAGATGGGTTGGGCTTCCCTCACACTGAGGAGACAAAGAAATGCCCTGCTGTGGTTTTTCAGGGCACTAACTGACAAATTGCCTGCCTATATTGCTAGTCTATATGAGCGTGCCAAAGGGTGGTATGGTTTGAGACAATTCTCATTAATCACTTTCAATGTACCTAGAATAAAGATGAGGTATGGTTCTACTGCTATTAATTTCTCCCTCCCATCTCTATGGAATACTATGCAAAGATCTTTAAAGTTTACCACTATTCCAGGTCCCTTCACCTTTAAACTCCTGATAGCTGGTTATCTGAAGGAATCCGGCAAGTGTTATAATTGACCATTGTAAATATCAATTGCTCCTGTAACTTTCCAACTGCAGCCTTGCCCTTTCGATGCTAGCACTTGCCATCTGCTGCTGATCTTCCGGTTGCAGTAGCCTTCCCCTTCCCTACTTTCTTCCTGCCACTCTCTAAGACTTCTTTTTATATTTCTGGGTGCAGCCTGAGGCCTGTCTTTCTCTACCCCGTGTGCAAATTTAGCAGTATTGTCCCTGGGTCAATGTAGCTGATAATCCCTAAGACCCATTACTTTGTATATATTGTTATCAAGCTTGATGCTGTGTTTGTTATTGTTTTTCCTGTAATTTGCTTGTCCTTGTCCAGGATCACTTTGAAAATGAGCTTGCTGAATGGTGTATTGCCTGATTAAATAAAGGATTGATTGATTCATTCATTCATTCATTGACATCCCTCCTAAACTTCCCCGTTCCACTGTCATTCCATGCCATTTTGTCCTGGTGCACCTTCTTCTCTGAGAAATACTCCTCACCTGTACCTTATTCACCCCATGAGGTACTTAGAGGTCTCAGTCATTCCTCGCTCTCCCTCCTCTCTTCCAGATGGACATATTGAGATCTGTTAGTCTCTTCTCATTGGGTTTTTGATGCAACCCCTGCACCCATTTTAGTTGCCCCTCTCTGGACACCCTCTGCCCTGTCTATGTCCTTCCTGAGATGTGGGCTCCAGACCTGGACACAGTATTCCAGGTGGGGTCTCACCAGTGATTGGTACAGTGGCAACACCAACTCTTTTTTCTGCTAGTGATTCTCCTCCATGTGCACCTCAGCATTCCACTGGCCTTGCCTACTACCTTGTCGCACTGCCTCCACCACCTTGAGGTGATCAGATATAGTAACTTCAAGGTCTCTTTCCTGCTTTGTGACAGTCATTATCACCCCTCCCCCATTTTATACACTCCCCTGGGTTTCTGTGCCCTAGATGTATGATTTTGCACTGTTCTGCATTGAAACCCAATTGACATACCCCCAACTACTCCTGGAGGTTAAAAGAGCTGAAGGGCTAATTAAAAAAAATGCATTTTGCTGAGCATAATATCTAAACCTGAAATAGCATGTCAGTGCTATGAAGTGCTGGGGGTGCATGATGAATGTTTAAAAAAATGATAACAATTTTTAACTTTTTATTTTTGTGCATTTGTCTCCTCCCCTCCAAAATCATGTGACTGATTTGATAATCACAGTAAGACACTCCACGGTGTGCTTTGTGTTGGGATAACTGAACTTCTCAGGAGGTTGAAGGCACTCTGCGATGCCTTGTGCCTCGCAACATACGTGAGGTGTGCCATTATTCACCCCAGCCCACATCCTATTATGTCATGCAGCTTAATAGTGGGGGTGAACATTCTGTCAGTAGAACTGAGGAGACATTTGAACTCTTGTATTCCACCCACAGTAAACATTTCACCTATAGCATGTAGAAAATACAAAAAAGATGAGGGTTAGGGATGAAATAATATAAAGAAGGAGAAGGAAAAATTAGGCAACAGGTAAATGGTGGTGGGTTTGGGAAAATAGAGGTTTATGGGCTAATTAAAAATGTATTTTGGTGTGTATAATATTTGAAACTAAGATAGCATGCCAATGCTGGAATGTGCTGGGACTATTTTGGTGAGGTGGACGAACGTTTATAGAAAATCATTAGAATGTTTAACATTATTTCATCTGCATAGCTTTCCTGTCTCTGAGCCAGCTTTATATCAGCCCCAGCCCACCCCCAGCAGCACATGCCTCCCCCAGGACATACTGGTGGTGACTCACCCAAGGATGTCCCCCTGTGGTGGAACCAGAAGGGGCAGTACCCCCCCACCCCTTAGTGTCCTCATCCAGATATGGATAGGCCTGCGTGGTAGCACGGACTGAGGAATGTGCCAAGCTTCACTCGCTGCTTCCAGTTTCAGTTTTTCTCCCTGCCCACCTCCCCAGTGTCTGGCACAACCTACTGCCAGTCTTGCATGCTGCAGGTGAGCCTCTGCAGAGGAGCAGGCTCCCCGGCTCACTGCAGAGGTTGCCAGACAGGTGGAACCCGATGTGTCTCTTCATCGAGCTGGGAGTGCTGCCACACAGTAACGCCTTTCCATCCCTCCAGCCACCCCATGCCCAGCTTTTGAAGTCCACTCCAGAACTCGGTCACCAGCGGGGGAGAACAGTGCACTACTCACTGGGCCATAGAGTGGGTCACCAGCAGGGGAGCACAGTGCACTTCCCACTGAGCCATCGGATAGCCCCAGGCCACCAGCAGAGGAGCACAGTGCCCCCTACACACTGAGCCATCGTTTAGCCACAGGCCACCTGCAGCGAAGCACAGTGAACTACCCACTTAGCTATCGGATAGCCCCAGATCACTAGCAGGGGAGCACAGTGCCCTACATACTAAGCAATAGGATAGCCACAGGCCACCAGCAAGGGAGCACAGTGCACTACCCACTGAGCCATCAGATAGCCCCAGACGACCAGCAGTGGAGCACAGTGCACTACACACTGAGCTATCGAGCAGTTCTGGGTCACCAGCAGGGGAGCACAGGGCACTACCAATTGGGTGGTTCTAGGTCTCCAGCTGGGGGGCATAGTGCCTACCTACTGGGCCATCAGGCAGCACTGGGTCATCAGCAGGGGATTGCTCATCGAGATCAGCTGTAGATGGAAATAACCAGTGGATTGGGACTCCTTGTTTATTACACATTATGCTCAATATAGAACTAAATGCACTAAGTAAATTACAAATAAAAGGAACCGTGGTGTAAGGAGTCTCCAAGATGTAGCTTGGCTCCATGGTTTAGTGATAGTATTTACTGCCTGAACAAGGGAGCCAGCCTCAATCTTGGAGACTCCCTATGTGGCATTTTTATCTGTAGCTTATTTGGAACATTTAGTTCTATATAGAGCACAACGTGTAATAAACTGTTTTTATGATTCTG
Source organism: Neoceratodus forsteri (assembly GCA_016271365.2). Taxonomy (NCBI): domain Eukaryota; kingdom Metazoa; phylum Chordata; order Ceratodontiformes; family Ceratodontidae; genus Neoceratodus; species Neoceratodus forsteri. The sequence goes on from CM057454.1 coordinate 1,166,711,628, forward strand.
TAGATGTCTCACTCCACTGATTATTTTGCACTACAGCTGATCTTGATGAGCAGTTTGAATGGTGAAGTAACCAGTGGAGATTGTTGTGATGGCAATAAAACCCTGCAGAATCTGGATGGCTCTCTGGAGCACCAGGACCAAATCACCTTCACTGACCATGTAGTAATGGATCTGGAACCACTCTCGTTCTCAGTGGAAATGCATTTTCTGGCATACTGTGGCTTAGCTCGTGGTTGGCTTGAGATTTTGCACTGCTGCTGAGCTGAGCCACATCTTCAGCTTGAGATTGACTCGAGCCTGCACCAGCTCACCCAGCTATTCTGCAGGACTGGTTACTGGTACAATTGGTCAAGGGTTCCAAAGGAAAGTACACCATACTTGGCTGTATTCACCAATGTGGAAGGTGACAGAGCATGGCAAGGCAGTCCTGCCAGACCATCCTACTTGATTTCTTTGATTGGGCAACCAGGACAGTATACAAAGGCCAAGCAGTGGACATATTGTATGTATGATTTTAGCAAGGCCTTCGCCTCTGTTTCCCACAGGAGATTTATTAGAAATCTGGTGAACTTGGTTATAGAGGTGAAAATGGCTAGGTGGGTCAGACACTGTCTACAAGATAGAAACCAGAAGGTGGTGGTCAGGGGGATTCTTGTGTAACCCCCGCCCCCCAATGGGGCTTACCTATGAGCCCTTTAATTTGATCCCGTTTCTCCCATTTACCCTGTAGCTTCCCCTGGTCTTAGCTGGTTCCTCAAGTGGTCCTGTTTTTTTTTCCCCTCTGTATCCCCCCGGCTTGAGGACCTGTAGTGCGGAGCCACCGCCTGTTTCCTACACTCTGGTGCCAGGCGAGCTCTGTGCATATTTTCGATCTGCCATTTTGGCGAGCATTAGAGCTGTCTCTTGGTGGTCCCAGTCCCAGGGCAAAACAAGAGAGAGACCAGTAACCATAGCTGAGTTGGAGAGGCAGCAAGATTTATAAGTGCCAATCGTGCTGCAGCATTTGTGAACGACCTCATGAATATTAATGAGGTGGCTCGAGAATACAGAAGAGGAATGCCTGCCTGGCGCTTGTGTGGGCAAAGGTAATAGCACTAGTGACAGGCAAATGAATAAATAAAATGTTTAAATGTTGAACTGCTGTGAAAAGGAAATGTGATTGCTGGCTGTTCTGTGGGACACTGAATTATAAACAATGTTCATGTGGGCTGCAAGGCAGTTGGAAAGGGAACCTGCATGGGATGTAGTGGGACTGTGTGTAACTCCCTGGCAGTGATACAGGACGGCAGCAGTGGCTGGGAAAGGGATGATCTAGTAACTTAAATGTGGCAGCCACTTAATAGGGCACAGGGGTGGCTGCAAATGTGTGGGGAAATTACCAAATTAAAGTTTACTGTTTGGCTGCAGGAACTTGTGGAACTTGGGAATCTGTATAAACTACAGGGAAAGGAAACATTGTTTAATGAGGAGTAGCACACTATGCTAAAGCTTGTTTCCAGATGTGACCTGGGAGCACAAGGCAGTTAAGTGACTTGCTCAGGATCACACAGTAGTGCCTAGGCGGCTGTGGGATTCAAACCCAGGTCTCCAGATCTGCAGTTCAGAGCCTTAACCCACTGCACTATACTACATTCTAACTAAAGGGGATCTGTTTCCTATAGCAGCAATGATTGCTTCCATGTGACACCAGACCACCAAGGACAAAGTCAGGATTTCTCAGGAGGATTATGGGGTTTGTGAAAGGACTCTTGGGGGAAGATGCTGGGGGAAATCATGGTGCCTTTTTCTTCACCAATAAGGTGTTGAGGGAGCCTAATGCATATTAATTTTTTCTTAAGGACAGTGGTTCCAGCAAATGGGGAGCTGCCAATAAGCTCCCAAAAGGACAGAACTTTTAGATTCTGGGCCAGTCTAGTGGAAGCCCCTCCACATGGAGGGGGCTCTTGCCTCTGTGAGGAAATGGGGCTGCAAGGTTGGGAGAGGGCCTTTCCTGGGTGGCTGCCAGCAAATCTGTCCCACAGGGTTGGTCATGCCTTCCCCCGTTGAGAAGAGAATGGATGTCAGAGAAAAGAAGTTGAATGAGAAGCTTTACTGAAGTAGAGGAAAAGCTGCAGATTTCTGGAAAAGTCTACAGTGACTGAGAGATGCACCACAGTGGTGAAATGGAAGAGAAGGTTGTTTCTTGAGTCTGAGAAAAAGAGGAAGGTTGAGTCTGGATCCTGGAAAAGGGACAAAGTTTGCGTCTGATCCTGCAAAAGATGGGTAATTTTGTCTGCACCTCAATGGTGAGTCACTGCAAAAGAGAAAAGGTGAAATGGAAATGCTGAAAAAGTAAAAGGTACTGTGTACCCTGGAAAAGACACAGCATCTGAAGAAAAAGGGGAAGACCAGTTTAAAGGACTGGTTGTCAGCTGGGCAAGCTGGATTATGGAAAATGGATTGATACTGGTTGAGAAGTTGAAGAGAGGACCTCTTCAACCTGGAGAATTGCTATGCACCTGCACGGGGAGAAAGAGACTTTCTTGTTTTCTTGCTGATTGTGTGTAAGCCAGTGCAAGAGTGATGCAATCTTTAAAGTTGAGAGACTGTGAAAGCAGAAGGATGGACAGGTACCTATTAGGACATGGTGCCTGATGTCTGCTCCTGAGATACAGCAAGAAAAGGGACTGTTGTGGTAAACCCTGGAGTATCAGACTCTCAACAGTCCTCGGCAGAGCCAGAAGTTCAGGAAAAAACAGAGACTGCTTTGGCTACACTCTGTAGCTGGTAACTGAGAGAAGGAAAAGATGATCTACAGATTCCATTCTGCACCCTGGGTCAGGTGGGAAACTCACTAACTCCTGTCAAGTGGGGCTTGCCAGCTGCAGGAGATCATGAGGCTTGTACCTGAGTGCTAGTGCGCTCTGACCTGTGAAGGAGCTTGGCCAGGGGGCTGCACCTGGGTCTGGCTCCCTCGTAGTTGGTATGTCTTGCACACATGCCCTGTATCAGGCCCGTAATAGGCCAAAGGGGAAAAGCTTCGACAGCTTCAATCAAGCCTGAAGATCCAAACTGCAGCATCTTTTTCCCTCCTAGCATTGAGCCTGGTTCTGCAGTTGCTGTCTCCATCAACCCCCAGGATAAATTGTGCCATCCAAGGACTGATTCTGCAGAACCATGAGTAAACAGCAGGAATTGCCTTGCTTAAATCCTGGGGACTCTATATAGTTTGCCCACCAGGGCTGCACCTAGTGTCAATGCTTAAAGTTAATTAAGAGAAAGCATGTAAAATTTTAAATTTAATCCAGTGACATGCGCCAACACTGGCCAACCAACTGTACCTCAGGCCTGCAACTGTAAAATCTAGGTACCCACGGACAGAATTTGGCTCTCGTTTGGACTGGTACCCGTTTGGGGTCTGGGCTTTGGGTACACCTGCAGCAGTAAGTCAGGTAGATAGAATGGGGGTCTGCATGGTTCTAAATGTGGGTTTGGAAAATAAAAGGAAATGATTGTGGGAAAATGCCGTATCTTTGAAAATGCTAATTTAAAATATTTTTGCATAACCTCTGTTTCATTTACCCCTGTCCTAACCCTCTCAGTGTACATAAATTATGATGTTACTCTTTTGCAGAAGAACTGACTCCAGAGCCTAATTTTAGTGAGAATTATATTATTTGAAATGTGAAATGCCAATTGTCTGAATTTGGGGAGGTTCGAATCTTGGTAAGTCCATGTCTGGGGTAACTGTTTTGGGGAGGTGGGTTGATACTAGGGTTTTAAGACTGCTCTTAAGATGCATTTATTCAGTTTGGCCTTCTCTGATTATTCCTAGATATCTTGATATGGTTTTAAATAATTGTGATCAGCTGCATATTTATGATGACCACTTAAAGCTTTTTTAAAAAAAAATATTTTTAGATCCGATGATATTGGTTTTAAATAATGGTATGGTTTTTAATTTCATCTGTGTTTTGTCATTAAGTTGTACAAGCACTTTGAATAATTTGGAATTGTGCTTTTATTAAATAAAGTTTGATTTGATTTGGTACGACATCCCAGGAGGTTGTACTGCAAGTTTATCAGACCCACTAAGTACATACTCTGGGTGGAGGCAGCACCATTTTTATTTGTATTCTTTTGGAAAGGACCCCTGTCTTACAGCTATAGGAACCCAGGTCCCTTAACCTTGTAATGGTTGGTAAGGCAGTGGTAGTGACCCTCTCTAGGATAGCACCAGAGAGGAGCTACACTCGGATGCTAGACTAGTCACTAGGTGGGTCCCTCAGGGCTTGGTACTGAGCACGGTGCTATTCAACATCTTCATCAGTGACATTGCAGATTGGGGAAAAAGGCACAATATGACTCTTTGCGGACAACACAAAGCAGTGTGGGAATTTGTACACAGAAGAAGGGAGACAGGATGTTAGTGAGGACCTGGTTAAACTAGTGAGATGAGCAGGTATTTGGCAGCTAGGATTCAGTACCAAAACATGTAAGTAGTACATGTGGGGGCAAAGAACCCAGAGGCCATATATTGGCTGGGAGGTACACAAGTCACCAAGTCAGAAGAGGTGAAAGACTTGAATATGATCATTGTGAGTGACCGGAAGCACTCAGCACACTGCAAGAAAACAGAGACCATAGTAAGTCAGATGCTGGGATGTATTGCCAGAGGTATAACCAGTAGAAACACAGGGGATATTCTGCTACAGTACAGGTCACTGGTTTGGCCACATCTGGAGTACAGTGTGCAGTACTGGAGTCCTTTCCTGAAGAAAGACATCAGCTTACTGGAGATGGTACAGAGAGGGATGACCAAGATGATCCAGGGACAACAAGGCAGTCCGTATGAGGAGAGACTCTGGGATCTCAACTTGTACTCCCTGGAGAATAGAAGAGGAAGGGGTGACATGATTTAAACCTTTAAATACCTTAGGGGTTTCTTTAACAGTGAACTCTAGTCTCTTCCATCTTAATGGGAAAAAATGACTACTAGGAGGCACTGCCAAACTGGTTGGGAATGCTTCACGCGGGAAATAAGGAGACACTTTTTCACTGAGGGGGTGGTGGCAAAATGGAACAAGTTGCCTGAGGTAGTTGCTTCCTAGAAGTCTATAGCCAGTGTCAAGAGAGGCTGGGACAGGGTAAAAGGTAGAATTGCATCAAGAGGTGGGATACTGAAGGAGGGGGGCATTATAATGGGGGAGAAGTGGATAGCAGGGAGGGGGTTGACCCCTTACCAGTTACTGGGGGGGTGGTCTGCAAACCCAAGCAGATTAGATAGACTGTAAGGCCTTTTTTTGCTGGCTATTTTTGTATGTTTGTAACTATCAGGGAACCGTTGGGATCTAGTGACAACAACACTGTGGAGTTTGAAGTGGCAGGGGGAACAATGCCCCCCCCCCTTAAGACAGTGATTCTGGACCTTTGGCAGGAAAATCTTGGGAAAATGTGAGAACTAATCAGTAAAAGATCGGCATCTGCAGATCGAGAGGGTGGAAGAACAGTGGGGCAGGATTTAAGGGGGCACTCCTGGAGACAACTGACCCAGCTTAGAAAGATGATGATTTAATAATTATGTATCATGACTGATCATTATCAATTATTTTTTGTAGTTAATTTATTTATTGAAACAAACTTTTTCCATTTATACCCATATATAGTACAGATCAGAGAAACAAAAGAAAAATGGAAGAGACTGTAACAGTGCATTAACTGGTCAGTTGTACACACAGAATGTTGGTGGGAATACCATGAAATAATATTAGATAGACGAGTATGGATCGTATTGCACATTCTACAGTAAGATATGATTAGCAGAGTGCTTGGACTGTATATGAGGATAAACTAGTTACTAGAGTAAACAATAAACATAAACCATATAATGTGGAGAGATACATTAGTCATATTAAACAGAGTCATTACATGTAGGATAAGATAGTGTAAGAGTCTGAGGCTACCTGCCCATTAGCTAGATTGTAAAAAGTTGAGATAATCCTGCCAACATAGTTTAAATTCATTCAGATGGTCTAGAGCCAAGTATGAGAGGCGTTCCAGGAAAGCAGTATGGGTTAAATTGTTAAGGATATCAGTAATTGTGGGTGTTTTTGAGATTTCCAGTGAATTAAAATGTATTGTTTGACTTGCATAAATGAGATATGTAGCCATCTGTGCTGATATTTTGACAGCTTCATTTCTTTATTCATGATGCCCAGTATATAATATTTGGGGTCAAAGGGAACAGCACCTTTTGTGATTCTAGAGGCTAGGTTATGGACAGATTGCCACAGTTTAGAGATTGGTTCACAAAGCCATATTATATGTAGCAAATCTCCCCCTGGTGCATTGCAGCATCAACAGTGATCATTGGGTAGTAAACCCATTCTGTGAAGAAGAGATGGAGTCCTATACCAAAGGTGGAGAATTTTACACTGAATAAGCATGTTGCAAATATCTTTAAAAGTATTATGGCAAAAAGACCAACAATTATGCCATTGAGAGTCTGATGTATTATCATGTAGAGCTAGGTTCCATTTGGCTTTAGCTGAGAGAGATTGATTTGGTAAGGAGTCTCTGAATATTTTGTAGATTTTGCTGATTAGGCCAGATGAGTTTTTTAACCATGCAGTGACATGAGAGGAAGTAGGAGTTATTATATTAGTTCATTGCAGTATTGGAAGTACAGCACATCAGACTTGTAATTATTTTCAGAAATCGTGTTTAGGTATATCCCATATAGCTTGTAGATTAGCAAAAGTGTTTAATGTATTGCTATTGTTGGTTAAAATGTCACTCAGGAAGAGTATATTTTTATTTTTCCATGCATTACAGAATAATGGTTGCCCGTCAAGGGCAGTTTGGAATGTATGATTCAGGAGTAGGATTAGTTTTGAGCCATTTATGTAGCTTAAACCAGTAATGGACTGATGTGTTAGGGTGTTTCTTTAGGTTCTTTGTCAGGGTATTGAATATGAAACAGGTAGGGATTTTACACGTAGTCAGAGAAGCTTCCATATCTAGCCATAAAGGAGAAAGATTATTAGGTTTACTGAATCATTTGATAGTTTGTGAGGCACGAAATGCCCAAAGATAGGCTAAAAACCAAGGGAGGCCAAATCCACTGCAGGACCAGTGAGCACGTAGTTTGATTTGATTGAACCTTGGAATATGGCCTTCCCAAATAAAACCCCCTTATTATTTTATTAATTTTGGAGAGAAAGAATGGTGGTAACTTTAATGGGATATTGGAAAATAGATAGAGTATCCTAGGAGTAATAGACATTTTAATAGCAGCAATTTTGCCAGCTAGAGATATGTTAAGGGTTTTCCATCTGTCCAAGGTTGTCTTTATGTCAGTAAGTAAAGGGGAGGGATTTGCATCCCATATTTTGTCAAAATTAGGTCAAATCTTAATACCTAGATAAGTAATGCCTAGAGGGGCCCATCGGAACCCAAGAGGGTTAATCGTAGAAGGTTTGCAAATTTTGTTTAACGGTAATACTTTAGTTTTATTATAGTCGACTGTCAGCCCAGATAATTAGTAAATGTATTTAATAATTGGGTGAGTGGATGGGCAGCTAATTTTAAGTTATCAAATAAAACTAACAGATCATCTGCATAAGATAGTGATGTGTATTGTGGATTACAGAGGCTTTTCGGCACCATGCAGTTCTGCTTAAAGTTGAACCAGCATAACATTCTGTGGTGATTTGCATATGCAGCCCATGATGCTTTGCATTGTGTGGGCATGTGTGATTTTGTATTTTCTTGAAACTTGACTTCCCAGCCAAATGCCCTTTGGGGTAACCCTTGCCTCAGTGTTTACGCACAGAGGTTCTTTGTCTCTTACCAATGGAAATACATTTAATCTCATTAGTTTGATGGAGGGCAGCTGCCAAAGCTTCAAGAGCTAAAATGAAAAGAGATGGGGATAAGGGGGCATCCTTGCCTGGTGCCTCTGGCTAGATGAAAGGGTTGGGATAAAGTAGAGTTTGTAAGAACTCTGGCCAAATGGGAGGTATAAAGTAGTTTTATCCAAGAGCAGAAAGGATCACTAATACCCAAGCAGGATAATACAAGATGGAGGAATTTCCTGTTTAAAGAATCAAAAGCTTTTTCAAAGTCAACAGCTACTGTGGCTGCAGGGGACTTGAGAAATTGGGCTTTATATGTAAGATTAAACAGAGAGTGAAGATGGTCAGATCCTGCCCTCCCCTTGACAAAGCCCACCTGGGTTCTATGAACTAGTTTTGAAATAAGAGGTTCTAGGTGCATAGTTAACATTTTTGCAAATATTTTAACATCTGAAATAAGAAGGGACATGGGACGATAGCTAGAGGGAAGGGTAGTATCTTTCTTTCTTTGGAGGCACTGTAATAATTGCATCTGTCATTGTTTGGGGTAGCTTGCCTGTATTAGCAGATTCATGGTATACTTTGCTTAACAAGGGACTATGTAGGTCTGCCAAGGGCTTGTAAAATTCTACAGGAAATCCGTCACCACCAGGGGCCTTTCCAGATTTGAGGGATTGAAGGGCTAAGTGAACTTCTGTGGAGAAGAGTTTGTCTAATGAGTTTGCCACTTCGATGGAAAGATGAGGAAGGGTTAGTTTGTCCAGAAAGTTGTTAATGTGTGGGGATGATGGAGAGGAGGACGCAGAATATCAATTGTTATAGAAGGATGTCATGATTTTGTTGATGGAAGAATTATCAGTATGTATTTTGCCTAGAAGGTCTTTTAAACCAGAGATGTATCTTTCAATTTGTTGTGATCTGAGTCTGCAAGCTAGTAGTTTACTATCTTTTTCACCTCCCTCCCAATATTTATGTTTAATTCTTAATAATGCTATTTCAGTTAATTCATTAATTTGCATACATGATTGAAGAATTTTATAATGTAGTGGAGATATAGGGTCCAGATGTGGAGTAGCAAGGAATTGTGATTCTTTTTGTTTTAAGTGATTTTTCATGGTTGATAAGCTGTTGTTCCCTCATTCTTCTCCTATGTGCTGATAAGTTGATGATTTTGCCATGAAGTGTGGCTTTAAGAGCTTCCCATGTTGTGCTGATAGAGGTACTGTATCTTCTGGATCATTATGAGCACTAAAGTCTTGTATTTGTGTTCTGATGCAAGGTAGAAATTCAGGGTCTTTAAGCAGTAGTGGATCTAGGTGCCAAGAAGGAGATTTTCTTGGTGGGGGGGAGTGTAATCTCAAGTCAGATGAAGTTTAAATGGAGAATGGTTTGAGATAAGAAGAGGTAGAATATTAGAATCCATTGCATTTGCAGTAATTGTAGGGGATGTTAACTAGTAGTCTACTCTGCTATATGATTGGTGGAGGGATGAATAAAATCTGTATTCTCTGTCTCTGTGGTGGAAGAGTCTCCAAATATGTGACAGTCTAAAATCATTCATAAAAAGAGAAAGAGTAGCTATGCTCCTTGGTTGTGCATCAAGGGAGAAATTACTTCTGTCTAGATATGAATGCAATGTAAGGTTGAAGTCTCCTCCAATCAGAACAGGGGAATTGACTACGTTCAGGGAAATTAACTGATGTGCCAAATTATGAAAACATTGAGGATCATCAGAATTCAGGGCATAAATGTTAACTAAAGTTAGTGGCCAGTGGCAGTATTAAAGGTGGTAATCAGCCATCTACCCTCTGGGTCTTTCAAAATATTAGAAAACTTCCATTTCAGGTTTTTATAAATTAAGGTTCCAACGTCACATTTTTCAGAGGTAGCTGATGCTGCATAAACTTGACTAACCCAGTCACATTTTAATCTGTCATTTTCTGTAGACAAAAATTTGGTTTCTTGCAAAAAAACGATTTGTGCTTTGTGTTTTTTAAGATGATTCAAAATTTGTTTACGCTTGCTAAGCGCGTTGAGTCCCTTGATGTTCCATGTAGATAATAGAAGATTAGCCATAAGAATTTAAATCTAACAAGTGTATGATGAGTAAAAGTGAAATCGTCAGGGACTCAAGTTGCCAAGCACTAACAACAAGAAAGGTACAGGTTAAAATGACAGAGTTAGTTGTGGTAGATTGTCTGCTGGCAGGATTAAAAGGGATTATAACAGAAGGGGAGAGTGGGAAGGTTCTCAGACTCCATTTACAGTATCGCTCCATAACTAGCATAACTATTATCAATTTTAACATGCAAAACATTAAGTAGAGCAAAGCATGAGCCATCTGTGGTAAGCAGAAAGGTGTAGGTCAGTTAGTGAATAAAAAAGAAAAAAGTAACCGAGACCTCTTCTCTGTTCTTCAGGATGTAGATCAAAAAACATAGGGAGGTCGGATGTAACTCAAAAATCTGATACTCCTTAAATTATAGTTGGTATTAGAGCTTATACGGTAAAGTTTTAGCAGTTTGATATTTTGTAAGCCTAAAGTGATAACCAGAATGAGACAATGTTAATAGAAGGGATGCTGCTATTGTCCCTATATAATGTAATGAACTGATTATGTCTAACACACTATGTATAGTTTACATAACATTGTTAACCAATACCACATATCCTTCATCATCCATTACATCTAGAAAGAGATAATATTTTGGATGCCAAACCATGGTGAGATAGGAAAAACAAAACAGGAACCACATTATTAGTGTGAAATGTAAAGGAAGCATAATGTGCATTAACTTATGCTTATCTACTAAATTTACCATAAATACAAAAAACATGTAAAGTAGGTGTGACTGAATGTTAACTGTTACATTCCTAAGATTGACACTATCTAAGCAATCATATGCAGGGATATTATAATAATAGATACATTCCTATATTACAACCGATATATTTGCCTGTAAGTTACATCCATAGGTCTGAAGTAAAAGACCAAGGTGATAGTGAGTGGATTTATTCAGGTAGTGAAATGAGGGTATAAGTATTATAGAACAAAATTGCACAGTCATTAGACTTCGGACAACATTGGGGTATTGTGACCATAAATTGTGCATCAGGAAGATGAATTAAACCCCTAGCTACATTATAAACATCAGTTGTGTGAATATAACTTATACAAGAGTGTTTGTAGTAATCCTATAATTAACAGGATTTGTATTGCTGTGGGGTGCTGTCACCACTTAAATGGGGTGAGATTGTACCTTGAACTTAAAATTATCTAAGTCACACTTATCATGTTATATAGTAAAATAGTATAGAGTGCAACTATTTAACTAGTAGGCAAGAGAGTAGGTGACAGATTCAAAATAGAGCACTTTGTAAAGTACATTGTTAGCTGAGAGCTAAACTGTTTGATTAGCCTTGTGGATTTTATGTCAACTCCGTTAAAATAATCAGGTACCAGAGAGAAAAAGAATATACTTCAGGCTGGTTTTAAGGATGTAGTGTCTGATTTAGATTTCCCCTTACTGCAGTGCTTTTTCTTGGGAGGTTCTGAGAATTTCTGTGGTGAGCTTGCCACAACATCTGCCTACGAAGTGTCAGCTGAAGCGCATTCCATTTCGGGTGCGATAGAGGAGTTGTCCGCTACACATAGGCAACCACTGCAAGCTGAATCTTGTTGGGAGATTTGGAAGTCCTGGAGAGGAGTATATTTGTTATGCAGGGGAATGGGTGAAATGTCCTTGTTCCCCAGATTTACTTTCATGCCATAACTTGGTGTAGATTCAAGGCTGCAACATTGTGGTTTGCTTTGTGATGAGTTAGCGAAAGCTTTAGCTTGTAAGTGGCTGGAGTATCTTGTGAGTAAATCAGCAGTGGATCCATCAGTGTTGTACTCAGATGCAGCAGTTATGGTGGAGTTAGCGTGCACATTGTCACTGGTAATAGGAGCAGCTGAGGTGGAAGGCATTGGAGCTTCTGTATCAATTTCAGAGCCCCTTGGAATGAATAAGTTGGAGTTATTCAGATAGGCCATTAGGGAATCAGGGGTACTGATGTCTCTAAATGTACTTCCAACAAATAGTCATATTGTTGCTGGATATCTTGGTGAAAAACGCAGGCACATCTGATGCATAAGTCATCCGGCTTTCCTTTTGGCAGATACTTCTCTAAAGAAGAAGTCACAGTATAAGTAAATGCGATGATCTTGCCAGGTGAGGTGGCCAATTTCTCTAGATCTTTGTAAGATGAGTTCTGTGTGGACAAAATTAAAAAATTTAGCCACTATCGGTCTGGGTCTTTGCTCTGGTGGTGGCTTGGGGCCTAATGAGCGATGGGAATGCTCTATAATTAGGCCTAGTTCTGCAGGCAGTTTCAGCATGTGTGGTAAGACATAATAAAAAAGCAGATGTATTTTTAAGCTCCACATCCTCCGGAAAACCAAACAATTGTAAATTATTTATGCGACTGTGAATTTTGATGTCATCAATTTTGGTTTGTAAATCTTTAATAGTGCGATCTTGCTCCCGAAGAGTGGCCTTAAGTTCCTGTACCGATGCTTCATTTCTTAGCGCCTTGTTTTCTGTATTAACCAGGTGAGAGTCTATGGATTTTAATATGTGTTGTATTTTGCTGAGTTGCAGTCTTCAGGTCATTCATACAGTATCTGTTAGCATTTCATGAAACATAGCTTCTACTTTATCAAGGGGAGCCAAATGGTTTGTATTTTCGGCCATATTGCAAGGCCTTCAGTTTGCACTCCCTGAAGGATTTCAGATGTAAATATATGCCAAATAACTTAATTCTGGACAGACAAAATTCTGTCAAAAGCCATGGTAAGTTACTTTAAACTGAGATTTATGTGCAAGTCCTCTATGTCAGGCTTAGCAGGACGAGGTTGACTCCTCTTTCACTAGTGAGTAATACTGGCGACACCACATGTGTAGACCCTGGCTCAGCATCTACACAGCATAGGCACACAACCTCAATATAGGCATTCCACAGGAAACTCTACTGTAGTTCACTTCCCTTATGTAGTGGAGTGCACAGGCAGACTAAAGGAATGCAATCCAGATGCAGTACATGCCCCTTACGCAGCGGAGTGCACTAGCTACCAGACCAGGAGTCACTGTTATAAAGCAACAGAAGCTGAAGAAGAGCCCCATTTGAAATGAATAGAACCATACCTGCTGGCCATTCAGTCACCCAGTTCTCTCCCTGAGGTCCCATATCCAGAGCTCAGGTAGCCAGATCTCCAGGAAGCCAACGCTGAATGTAACAGCCACCATTTCAAGATGTCCCCCACACTTGTCTGTTCCCAGGTCAGCCATTGGCATGCCTTTCTCTTTCCTCATGGACTAGCGCAGGGCTACCACACACGCACGATGACATCCCATGTCCGCGCATGTGCATTCCTCCTATGGCCACCATCTTAGGAGGGGATATGACACAACTATGCGCAGGTGCGGCAAAGACTGCACCTTCTCTCATGCGCACCACAATTAAGGCCGCCATCTTAAGAAGGATGCAGGAAAGGGGTGTAAAGGCCCCATAATTGGATACCAGCACCCGAAGTGCCTCTCCACAGGGAATAGTATTTGACCCCAAGGTGCATACATGGATCTGTTTTTCCTGTCCAGTGTAAAGGACAGCCAAGAGCACTACTTAAAGGGACTTAAAGACGTAAACACAGAATTTTCTGCATCATAAGAGAATTATGACAAAAGAAAAAGGCTCTTAAAGGGAAAAATCACTTCCACTGGATGGTAGGAAGATGATTACACAAAGTCTCATGCAGGCACACCCATTGGGATGCATAAGGGGCAGGGGCATAAAATGTAGTGGACAACTTTTATAATTGACCAAAGATTAGAAATAACATAACCTTATGCAGGCATTTAAGATATGCCCTTACCTGTTTTGTAAATGTCAAAAGCAAGGGAATGCCAGTCACGCAAGACACCAATGTTGCCTCACCAAAAGGGGGTATACTGCCCAGCATACAAAATGGACAACCCCATACAGGATATGGAGACACAAGAATTTGAAAGACCTGAGCATAGCCTTCCCAGGCAGGAATGGCAGGTCGATCCAGCGACAGTAGCCCTCCAGAAAGCCACTGCGGCCATGATGGAGAGCCAGCAAACCTTCATGCTCAAACGGCTAGAATGCATGACATCCCTAAGCAACCCCAGACGACCCACCAGTGGAGCACCCAGGGCAAAAACATCAAAGCAGGACATGACCAACGCACCCCAGCCATAGATCCAGTTACCCCGACGACAGATACCGGATGACTTGGAAGACTCCCAGGGGGAAGACCATCCAGAAGAGGAGGAGGAATAAGATGCACCACTAGATAGCGAGCATGAATCTGACCAAGAACTCCCACCAGAGGAACCACCCGCCAACCCAGAAATGACATTCATAACATCAAAATTGTGCCCCATTAATAGTATAACAGACCTAGTCGAATGGATCCGTACTACACTGGTATTCAAATTGACACAACCAGCCCCAGAGAGTGAATTAAACCCCATGCTATAACAACCACCAAACAAGAGAAATACTTTCCAGTATGCCCAGCACTAAATGACATAATTACCAGCAGATTAGGCCTTATGGTCTATCGAGTCTGCTTAAACCTCAGATCCCTAGTGGGTACTGAGGCCCCCACCCCTTGTGTTCCAGAAACCCCTATCATCCATCCCCCCCGAGCCAGACCATCATCTGATACATCCGCTTTCTGTGTCTGTCCCACCCTCTCTTGAAGCCCTCCACTGTGGATCTCTGAACCAGCTCACCAGGCAGCACGTTCCAAGGATCCACCACCCTCTCAGTGAAAAACCTCCTCCTCTTTTCCCCCCTCACCCTTCTACCTTCCAACTTCAAACCATGTCCTCTGGTGATACCTCCCTGCTTTAGTCTAAAGATCCCCTCCGTGTTTACCCTATTTATTCCCTTGAGGTACTTGAAGACCTCAATCATGTCCCCCCTGTCTCTTCTCTCCTCCAATAAAAACAGGCAGAGCTCCTCAAGTCTGTCCTTATACGTCAAATCCCCTAGTCCTCGTATCATCTTAGTTGCCCTCCTCTGTACCCTCTCCAGGAGCAGTATGTCCCTCTTCAAGTGTGGTCTCCAGTACTGTACACAGTACTCAAGGTGTGGTCTAACCAATACATTGTACAGTGGCAGAATCACTTCCCTGCTCCTAGAGGTGATCCCCCTTACGATGCTTTGCTAGCCGCTCTCCTGCACTGCTGGAAGTTATTCATACATACATACATGCATCCATCATGACCCCTAGGTTTTTTTCCCCTGTTGAGGCCTCCAGCGCCTCACCTCCCAGGTTGTACCTGTGTTTAGGGTTTCCCCACCCAAGATGTGATATCTTGCACTTGGTGATATTGAAATTTAATTTCCATGTGTGAGCCCACCTCTCCATGGTGTCCAGGTCCCATTACAGGGCCAACCTCACCTCTTCCCCCTCAACAACTGCTCCCATCTTGGAGTCATCAGCAAAGAGACTCATTTCACAACCTATATCCTCCCTGATGTCCGAAATGTATGCATTAAACAGGATTGGACCCAGGACTGAGCCCTGTGGCACCCCACTACCGACCTCTCAAGGGTTCGAGAGCTCCCCACTGACCACTACTCTGAGTGTGTCCAGCTAGCCAGTTTTCAATCCATCTGACCATCAAAGGGCCTACTCCCAACCCCGTCAGTTTCTCCACCAGACCATTGTGGGGGACAGAGTCGAATGCCTTGCTGAAGTCCAAGAATAGTATATTCACAGGCTTTCCCTTGTCCAGTTCTGATGTTACCCATTTATAGAACTCCACAAGATTAGTTTGACATGATCTACCTGACACAAACCCATGTTGCCGACTATCCAGACCTCCCACCTCCTCCAAGTACACCCCCAATCATTCCTTTAGTATACTCTCCATTAATTTTCCCACCACTGAGGTCAAACTAATGGGTCTATAGTTACCTGGTACTTTCCTCGACCCCACTTTATGGATTGGCACCACATGTGCCTCTCGCCAATCCCTAGGTACCTCCTGTCTCAAGTGACCTGTTGAAGAGCTCGCCAGGGGTGCAGCCAGTATGTCCGCCAATTCCCATAGTACTCTCAGATGAATGCCATCTGGCCCAGGAGATTTATCTTTCTTTAGGCCCTTAAGGGCTAACCACACCCTTTCGGTGGAGATAGCATCATCCGTCCCCTCCAACTTACTGGCCTTTTTATCCTTATCCAGATGTGACACCCTTGGGGTGCCTCTCCCTCCCTCTTGTTCCATTTCTGCTGCTTCACTGATCCCACTCACTACTGCTTCTATCCCCATCATGCCTTGCTTTGTAGATATCCCATCCCTCTCCCTAGTGAACACAGAGGCAAAGTTCTGGTTTAATACCTCTGCCTGGTCCCTCGCCTCTTCCACCCACCCTCCTTCTGATATCAACCTGCCAGGATGGCCCTTAGTTTTTCTCCACTCCCCAATGTACTGGAAGAACCCCTTTTCTCCTTTCTGTATCCCCTGTGCCAGCTGTTGCTCTTTACTGGACTTTGCCCCCCGCACCATCTGGGTGACTTTTCTAGATGCAAGATGGGACATTTCCTTTTCCCTGTCCCCTCTCATTGTTTTATATTTTTTGTAGGCAGCCTTCTTTTCTATGACCACTACCTGAACCTCACTGGACCACCAGCATGGTTTATGTGACCTTGCTCTCTTATGCTTCACCTTAGTACAGGTCCTGACTGCCTCATGAAGTCCCTGTTTTATGACCGCCCATCCCTTTTCAACATTTGTCATTGTTGTAATCCCCTTCAAGTGATCCTTCAGAATATTTCCCATGCCCACAAGGTCTACCCCCCTGAAGTCCACTGCCAGTCTCCTAGATCTCTCCCCCTTCCCTCCATGCTCATTTGAAACCAGACAGTATTGTGGCCGCTCCCAGTCGGGGGATCCTCTACAACCAGGTCCCTTACCAGATCCCCATCCGCCAGAACCACGGCCAGGACATGCCCCTCCCTTGTGGGCTCCATCTCGTGCTGTGTTAAGAACACATCCTGGAAGCCGTCCAGCAGCCTCTGCTTCTTGGCCACCTTAGAGGACATGGTTCCCCAGTTTGTACCTGGCATATTAAGGTCCCCCATCAACACCACTCCTTCCCCTTTTGGTCCACACTGAGCGATGATGTTGTCCAGCAAACCATCCTCCAGAACATCACCCATCCCGGGGGGCCTATACTACACCCAGCTTGACCTTACCTCCTGCCGGGGTTCGTAAGGTGACCCATAGGGCCTCCACGTTTCCCTCTGCCTCTTCTACCCTAGCAATTTCTATGTCATCTATAATGAACATAGCCACTCCACCACCTCTGCTCTCCTTTCTGTCCTTCCTAAGCATAGTGTACCCCAGCATGTTTAGGTCCCAGTCATGGTTTTTGTTGGCCCACGTTTCCGTGACCGACGCCACATCCACCCCCCCGAACAGCATAGCCTGGAACTTTGGCAACTTGTTTCCCAAGCTCCTGGCATTTACTAACACCACCCCCACCCCTTATCCCTGATCCCCTTTGTCGAACCCCACCCAGGTTCCTTATACTTCCATCCACCCTCTGCTCCTCCTTTGTTGTTTAGAAAAGGGAGTAACTTGATCCAACTAGACTCTGCAAAAAATAGGCATGGCACGTGACAGAATGTACCCATTACAGGAGAACAAGATGAAAACTTGGTGTTCGGCACCAAGGATATATCCAAAGATCATGGGGTTCAACAAAAGAACAGTTCTACCAGCCGAAGGCACAGCCACACTAAAAGATCCAGTAGATAAGAGAATGGAAGAATTACTCAAGAAGATGTACGAGTTCACAGGTCAGCCAGTGAGAGCCTCTACCACCACATTTTACACTTCACGTGCCCTAATCAGATGGCTAGAGGAGATTTCAAAGAAACTACCCCCAAAATCACAGGAGACAGAACTGTTACAATACTCCTACTGGCAGCTAAATACATGGGGGACATGTCAGTGGACACTCTGAAGATCAACACCAGGTCAGCAACAGTAGCCAATAGGGCCAGATGAGCTCTATGGCTAAAACTATGGGACACCGACAATGAGTCCAAGGATAGACTACACAAACTCCCATTTCAAGGAGAAAGGGTATTTGGAGAGGGACTCCAGGAATTTCTGAGACATTGTGGCCAAGGGAAGGATCACAAAGTCGATAAGGACTCTAGCTACCTGCCATCACACCAGGGAAGGTCCTACGGACACCGATCTAAGGGAGATAGGAGATACATCAGTAATTTTCACGACAGAAGGAACACTACCCAGGGCAAGTACAACTACCAAAGCAAAGGAACAGGCAGCCACCTGATCTAAAATATATACTTTCACAAAACACTATAGATTGGACACTCAGGTTCCAGAGAAAAACTCTTTCAGCCATAAGGTTTTAATGACCGCCACATTAACAGCGTATACAGCATCTGCCCCCCGACCCTAAAGCTAGAGTACTGCTTTTGAATCACCCAAAGGTAAGGATTCTGGGAGTGCCATGGATATACAGGCAACACAATGGTAGTTTACTCACCTGGTAAAGGTGATTATGTTACTGTATATCCATGGCACTCCGGCCCACCCGGGGGAGCATGCTTGGAGGCATCGCACATAAATTAAAAAGAGAATAATGACAACATAAGAATATTTGCATTTTAAACATTGCAGAATGGTCCACTGAAAAGGAATAATTTGAAAATGTGATTATTTAGATAGTTTAGATTCCTCGAAATTGTCCCTAGAGTTATATTTTATTGTCTGTGCATACATCTAATAAGTTATTTTACAGCTCTGGAAGTATTGAAACTGAAGATAACAGGGATGGAGACAGGGCTTGGTAGTAGATTGAAATCCGATCTTCGGTCACATGTACATCAAGCAGCCTATCAGGTGTACATAACTAAGGTAAGGATTCCTGGGAGTGTCATGGATATAAAGTAACACAATCACCTGTACCAGGTGAGTAAACTACCATTTTGAGTGTTGTTACTGAACTGAGGCAATGGGTTTGAATAAAGAAAGTGCTACATGCTAAAGTGCTTTCTTTATGTTAGTACAGCACTAGCGTCGCTCAGACTACAGGAGTAATCCTGTTTCCATGATTATGATTGGCACTTTGGTCTTACAGTGTAAAACAAAAGTGGTTGTACTGAGCCAATGTGGACACAGGATTTATTTTACCCATTTTATAAAAGCACTATTCATTTGCTTTTGGTGATATTTGATATCTTTTATGTTGGCTTGCATGCGCAAGCAACATCTTGCGGTAGTTGCACTGTGGTAGCACTTTCAAAAGTGTGTCAGTGTTGTGGTGAATCCAGGGGATGCTTTAGCTGGTTTGTCCCTCAGCCACCAACCAGTGAGCATGCTGCCGATGACAGCAGTTTCAGAGAGAGCCACAAACTTGAAACAAATCCACCGCTGCAATGAGAGACAGGCTCATCATTGCAGCGGCAGATCTGACACTCTTCCATTAAGTGCCATTCATGATGAAACATTTCAATAAACATGGCAGTGACTCTCACTGTCCTCCTCTTACAATCCCTAGAAAGCTGACTTCGGGGGTGCCCAGTCCCCTTGTCAGCATGCCCCTTCCCCAGTTCAGATTGTTTGCTGATGGGGATGCCCAATTCCACTCAGCATAATGCCCCGCCGGTTTCATTTGTCTGCCGAGGTGGTGCCCAATCCCCCTAACACAGACACATTTTCTTTCTCGATGGGGTGACCAATCTCTATTGGCTCCAGCCCCCCCCCAAAATAAAAATGATGTGGCACACTGGGAGCCCACCCTAGTGTGTCCAAGGTAGTTCTGTAACCTGTTAAAAAAGAACCTTCCCCCAAAGTTTTTTTTTTTTCAGCTGTAAGCAAGAAAATGGTCCCTCATTGTCCACAGCACCCACTCCCCTGGTTTTCCATTTTTACCAGTAACACCGGTAACAATCACGGAATCCTGCTTGGTTTGTGGATTTTGAATTCTTGTACCGGTGCCTCACGGAAATTGCATGTCACTGCACAGAATCTCTAAGATTTCAGCATCTTTTTACATTTTTTTATTTTCTCTTTCTATGCCCCCTTCTCACAGCATCAGTCTCCACTTTTCAGAGATCCCTAGGCTGGGTATCCCCTAGCTTCAACCTCAGGTAATACTCAGGAGCTCCTGTGTGCCTGCCCCTATCCTGCCTGAGTTGTACCCCCTCCAGGTGGGAAGGGAGGGGACCCCAGGTCACCCCTCCACACTCCCTTAGTGTGGGTTGGGTAGCCCAGTGGGTCCCTCATGGAGCTTGGTTATGAAGTCTGGGGCACTTGGGTCCCTTCTGCCAGTGGCCAATGTGGGGTGATTGTTCCTGGTTTTCTGGTCTCTGTCCCTGAGAGCACCAGCACTAGAGGAGATCTAAGGAGGTAGGACACATAGAGACATGCCACTGCTCCAGATCCTGGCTAGCTTCCTTCCCTCCTGATCACTCTGCAGCACCATTGCACCACCACCCATGGTCACACAGGTGGTGGTAAAGCAGCAGGACCTGCAGCACACCCTCCCCTGAGGAGGAAAGCAGTCCCCCGGGTGCTCGATCCTACTCCCCTGGCCAGACCTCCAGCAACCCGAGTTCACTTCCGACCCTGGGTCGCTGGCATTGCAAGCAGTACTGCTACTGCAGTGCCAGTGGGCTGACCCAGATTTCAGCATCTTAAAATGAATGCTGCTGTGCTTCACATTCTTTCTGTTTTGCTGTGTATAGTCAGTAAGGAAATCACCTGCACTGCTTTGTTGTAATCAGCCATTCAGTTTAACCACACATGCTTCCCACCAACATCTCCATCACCTAAGGGCTGCTTTCCTTCCTGAAACCACAGTTTTCATGTAGTATGTGCCTAAGAGTCTACAAGCATCAGCACACATGGGCAAGGCCACTGGAAAATTGCAAGAAAAGTAACCTGAAATTGCAGAGATTTTTTGCAAAACTTGCTGGGAAATTGCAGTTATTCTATAGATCCGGAGTGCTTCACAATAAATCCTTTACTGTTTTCTACAGCATATATTAGTCAGCATAAACTACTAAATGAATACACTGACACTTGAATATGTTTTAAAATATGAAAAAAAAATTCTGTTTCTAACATGAATCCTAAACGGATAAGATGTGTTGCCTCTTCCAAAATGTAAAAACATCTGCCTCATACAGTGCTAGATTCTATTTAGTGAGCCACAGAAAATCTATATTAAATAAATCAAGAATAAACAAATGTTATCTGTTTCTGGATGTAGAATAATGAAGCCTGATCAAAAGCTATTTACAGTTCTGTTAACTATTCACCAGCTTTGGTGTAAGAAAAAATAAGCAGATGGAGTGGCAAATAGTTCAGTTTTAGTAAAATGTTGTTAAGTGTTTCATGTTCATAATTTGTACTGTAGGTACTGTGCACTATTATTAAAATCATATATTAAAACATTACATATGGGTGTTATTATGGCTGGCAGTATAGTCTTGGTTAGATTAACAAACAATGATTGAACTGGGTACATCCAGCAGACTTGGGTTTGAGTCCCACAATCTCCACTTGCATACTGTGAGACTCAAAACAAGTCACTTAACCTCCCCAGTGCTTCTAGGTTACTCCTGAAAACATCTAGTTCTGCCTAGTGGGCCTTACCTGGTTTACAAGGAATAAATATAAAGAATACCAATATATGTTTAGTACTACATCATAGAATAGTAGTCAGGGTACCATGTAATTTTCTTGAGTTTTACTTGGGCTGCAA
The DNA here is from genome assembly GCA_016271365.2 of Neoceratodus forsteri. Classification (NCBI taxonomy): domain Eukaryota; kingdom Metazoa; phylum Chordata; order Ceratodontiformes; family Ceratodontidae; genus Neoceratodus; species Neoceratodus forsteri. The sequence goes on from CM057454.1 coordinate 1,166,733,293, forward strand.
TGATTTTGTATAGGTAAAGTTATATGTTCAACTACATTTTATGTGTTTTATAAGCTTGTTTTTAGATTTTAGTCAGGTTTTTTTTGTATTCTTTGCATATGAGCATCTTGGCCGTAGATTGCTAATGCAGGATCACTGTTACCAACTAGCTTATTCAAGTTTATAATCAGCAGGGCCATCCAAAATCCTCAGTTGTTTGAATGCAAACTAGTCTGAATGAAAGTATGTTCACAAGGAAAAGGCTGTCTTATTACTTATGAAAAGACTTCACAGTCAGCACCCCATTTAGGTGAATTGGATCATTTGCACCTTTTTCTCCCACCTGCTGTTTCAGTCTGTGTGATAACAAAAAGTTTTCTGATAGATTACTTCAACAAAAAGCAAATGTTAAGTATTTAAGAGTACTTAAGTTTGGCCAGTAGATTTTGAAAGCACATTCAATGACATACAGAAGGTAAGACCCCAGGGGCTGTATGATGTTGGTGGGCAGATTGGTGCTCAATTCACATCTGAGCTCAGACATGAAAACTGGGAGACACCCTTTTCATGGACACCAAGTAAAAAAAAAAGCATCCACATGTCTGGGAGGTGCATGAATCCATTTGAAGGTCCTCCACTAATCACTTGTGGATTTTTTAGGTGAAGATACTTTATTTCAAAGAAACAAATTCAAGCATTTTTTTTGCTCCTCCTACCCCCTGGCCATCCACTCCTTCAGGCCTACCAAGGCCCCCTACCACCGCTGCTGAGTCCTGACCACCATCCACTGCCCCTTACTGCTGTGCTACCAGGTAACCCAAAGTAACCCTTCATTGAGTGGGCCCCTACCCCTGTGGGAGGCTACCATGGGAGGAGAATTGCCCCAGAGAGCTTCATGTGTATTCTGGGTATGGCAGGGGTCAGAACGGACACATGTCTGGGGCTTCCAGCTTATGGAGGGACCAGCAACCATCCTTTGGTTGGTCAGCGGGTGTTTTCCCATTTTCTTGGGAGCGTGATAGGGCACATAATGTCAAGGCACAAGCGGACGTTCATCATGCTGCCTCCCGCAGTGAGGGCTGACGTGTTGTTGTGCCTCTGGCCTCCACCAGGAGCCAGCAAATGCTGAGCCTTGAACCCACCCTCACTCCCAGGAGAAGGTGAGTGGTCGTTGGACACTCAAACCTTCGCCCTCCAGCTGGCCCCCCAACACCCAAGTCTATTCCCTAACCCTGGTCAGTGGTGTCACAGGCAGAAATCCAATTCAGGCAGTTAAATTATAGATAGGAAAAAACAAAGATATTCCACCATAGTGGTGGTGGTTCAGATTAATTCACATCTGAGTTCTAACAAGCAAAGACACCAAGTAATTTGTAACGTGTGCCTGTGGGGTGTGGGTGCTGAAGAATGGGGATCATAGTACTGTCACTACTGCCATCACCCCAGAGGGACGTGGACTGCATTGTTACTACTGCCATCACACCGAAGGGTTGGGGGCTGTAGTGCTTCTGCCATCACCACTGGTGGATGGGAAATGTAGTACTGCTGTCTTCACACCTAAGGGATGGGGTCCACAGTGCTGCTGCTTCTGTCACACCTGAGGGGAGGGAGGTTATAGTGCTGTTGCTGCTGCCATCACACCAGCGGGATAGGGGGCTGTAGTGCTGTTGGTGCTGCCATCGCACCTGAGGGATGTGGCTGTAGTGCTGCTTCCATCACACCTTCCAGATGGAGCTGTAGTGCTGCTGCTGCTGCCATCACATCTTGTACCTAAAATAACTTTAAATTGGTACACGGATGGAAGGATGTGCAATAGTGGAGGTCAAAATTGCTAAAATGCATGTTAGCAGAGTTAAAAATTGTTAAATAAAGTACACAGAACCAAATACCGGTAAAACCGGATTTTGGCTTAGCAGACACCAGTGACAATACCGTTTTTTACAATGTGCAAACTGGAATATGCCCTTTCTCAATCCTGGAAAACCAGTGTCCCTGCATACGGGGGCAAAATGTTGGCCAGGCTGTGAAGTTGTGAAGAAAATTAAATGTATGAACTTGGAAATAAGACTTTCTGTGTGGAATAAATTGCAACTAAATGAAAAACAAAAACAAAGGTAATGCTGTTTGGGACTGCACAGTGGTTTAGCCAGAGAGGAGGAAGACATGTGCATCTTGGGTAGCAATGGGAGTGGGATTTCTGGGGTAAGTATTTAGGTATTTATTTGGACCCTACCCTGAATTTAATTGGACATTTATATATGATTAGTAATAAAATAAGTCAGAAATTAGGTTTCTTATACAGAAATATCAATGCTTTAACTGACGAGGCTAGAATAATAATAGCAAAACAAATATTAATTCCAGTTTTAGACTACAGGTCAGTTCTGTAAACCAAGGGAGTACATTTCAAAGTATCAAATGATTCTGAATAGTATTTGTAGGCTTGGTTTGAGGGCCCCCATAAGGACCCATCATTGCCTATTGTACAACAGATTGAAAATGTTGCCTGCTTGGCAGAGAGTAGAATACCTCGTTGCTGTGTTTGCTCAGAGGATTTATCAAAGCACATTACCAAATTGTTTAAGAAATTTATCAGACATCAGCACTTTGCTTGAAAAGAAATGGTATAGACATGTTGTTTTACCCTAATTCTATAAAATTGGAAATAAGTAAGCATCCTTTTACTTGGTATGGTACCACCGTACTAAATGGTTTTACAGCAGTAATCAAGACAGCACATAATTTAAAGCACTTGAAGAGGTTGCTGAGAGCACATTATGACAGTTCTAATTCCTGTACTTGTATTTGTAATGTAAATTAATCTGTACTGTACTGTTTGTATTTTTGTTCCATGTTAAATGTCAGGCATGACTGAAAAAGGACTGTGCTCAGTTCACTTTCTCGTTAAAAATAAAAATGAAATGAATGAAATAACCCTCACTTCTCTAACCCAGCAGACAGTGCCCCACCATCCCACTCTCCCCATCCCATCCCCGAGTTGGTGATTGGCGCAGCGCTCTGCTCTCCAACATGGACAACCACCAACTGAACTGTCTTGTTATGAATGAGCGCGTACCTGAATAAGTATAAGCTCATTTATTGACATGACAGCAGAAGGGGCCCTCTATGCCATTCCCTTCCCCCATCATGACCCCAATACAGCATCTGGGACAGCCCTCCACTCTCTACCACAGTCAGCTGCTGACTGTGGGCTGTCACATGTTAGGGCTGAGAATGAGTGTGTACTTCTACAAGAACATACTCATTCATTGACATGAACTGTCAGCAGCTGCCTGTGGTGGAGATTGGAGGGCTGGGCCAGTCCCGAGCTTGGGGATGGGACTGGGGTGGTGGGGTAATGCCTGCCAGGGTGGGAGAGTAGGAGGCCACTAGGCCATTAGAGAAAGTGATAATTATATTAATATGGGCAGATAGGGGATGGGGATGTGGTCCACTAGACCACCAGGGAAAGTAACATTTTTTAATACAAGCAGATCAGGGATCAGGAAGCAATGTCCACTAGACCACCAGGGTAAATGATAAGGGCAGATTGGCAATAGGGAGGGGGTCTGCTAGACCACCAGGGAATATGATATTTTAATACTGCAGATTGGGGATGGGGGTCTGCCAGACCACCAGAGAAAGCGATATTTTTTCTGTTGTAGTTGGGGGGGGGGTCCACTAGATCACCACGGAAAGTGATATTTTTTTCTGTTATAGTAATGGTAGGGTAATCGGGTAGTAACTATCCAACCCCAACCCATTTTTCATTAGGGTATTTATAGGGTAATTTGGGGTAGTTCTGTGGTTCCCACTGGTAGTCTTGAGGATCCTGTATTTCACTACCTGCCCTTGCCAAGTGATGACTGACCTTCACAAAACATTATTTATTATTTACTGATTTGTCTGGGGAATTTTGTGCAAGGAAGGTTGATGAAAGGAGCAAATGCAAAAGGCTGATCTGGTTCTTATAAGAGGTGAAGGCAGATAGGAGAACAAAAAGAAAAGGTCTTCTCTAAGTATAAGAGAAACAAGGTGGGGAAAGTCTGGCACGATTATCAGGCTAAACCTAAAGAGGCAAGGGTGGAGGTCAGGATGGCAAAGACAGACAAGGGGCTGTGAATTACTGAGGGAGTAAAAGGAGAGGGATAATTGTTTTTTAAGGTACATAAGGGAAAAAAGGACAATGGGGGAATAGTTAAGCTAGTGTGGGAGGGTACATGGGTGTATGGGGAAAAAGTACATAGGGGAAAAAAAGGAGAATGGAGGAATAGTTAGGCTAGCAGGGGTGAGTATGTGGGTGTGCTCTAACTTTATTTCCTGTGCCCCAGGCTGACAGATCCTGACTATACAGCCATAAGACAACCCTATTAAATATGAATTTGCCTGTTTCTTCCTCCCCTTACTTCCTTTGTCAAAAAGAAACCTTTATTACACTCCTAGTGTGGCTGAAAATGGGACACTGGCACAGCTTACATCCTGGTAAAACAAATAAAAGTCAAGTGTCTAGCTCTGATTATATATAATTGTTTTTTTACTTGGTTTCTGTTTTTGTAATAAATGTGCAGGGTACAATATCCCAAAGCAGCACTTGTTCCTGCTGTTTGAGAGGGATGAGGAACTCCCCATCGATGATGTAAAGGAGGAAGAAACTCAGCAGCAGGAGGATCATCGTGAAGACACCCCCAGCAGTAAGTAGATGGCATGTATGGGATTTTTCCTAAAATGATAGTTGAAAGATAAGAGGGATAGAAAGCAGTCAAAATTGCTTGTTTCCCTTTGCAGACTTTAAAACTTAACAGCATTTACAAACAAATATGCTTGGTGTATTCCCCCTATTTCCAGATAAAAATGAAGTTGAGATCAGTGTCGTCATAGAGAATAAGTGAACTGTGATTTAAACATCACGTTTGCCCGTGGGTGTGATACATTATATTGACTATAGCTGAGTTACCTTCACAGGTGCACAGCTTGAAATAACCCAGGAATAGTCTCAAGTTGATTTGTAGGATATTTCCGGGAAATAGAAGAAAACTGAAATTAAAACACTCGCTTTTTACGTACTTTAGGAGTGTGTTAAAACCAAACTGGACTTCTGCGTCAGTAACCAGCAATTTATTCTCCAGAAAGGGGATATTGAAATTGTGGGGCAATAAAACACTTCAATTGAATGAATTGTGCTTTTAGGCTATCAGTGGGGGAAGGGGTGTGATCTACCCAACTGCCAATCCTTATTTGCAATGTATATTTCTGTTATATATAGTTTTATGAGATTCTGTGTATGCCCATGCCAGTGTTAATTCAAGGCATAGGGAAAAACTAGATTTTTTAAGGGGTTTGACCTTTTGACTGGAAGGCCACCTGCTTGCCAGGAAATGAGATTTTCATTCCCATGTCCTTTTAGCAGAGTTGAGACAAAAGCCATGTACCTGCCATAAACATGCACTGCAGAAGAAGATTGCTTGTGATCACGGGGACAGGATATATTAGCCAGGAAGGATCATTCTAGTGGTACTGTGTGAAATTCACTTCCATAGTGTTATTGTCAGAACCTGAGACTTCAAGAGAGGTTACATCTGAACTGTCATAAACCATGCTGTGAGTCACTGGTGGAAAAATAAACTGGTTTCTTTATATCTGAAAAATTGATGCCATTGCATTTTTTAGAAGGATAGTTAAACTCTCAGCACAGTCACTCAGTGTCAGTCTGGTTTTGGACTTTCTTCTGACACAACAGACCAGCTGCCAAGCTGCTACACAGAAAAGGGACTTTGAACATTCTCATCTTAAAGGAATACTGTCAACCCCCTTAGGTCTCAAAGTGTCCCTAGTTTAAACAACACATTTTATGATTGCCAACATTCTGTAACAAGTCTCTAATGTAGCTGGTAGTTTGATTCTGATTATTTTTTTCTTCAAAAAAGTGAAAAACAGACTGCCCACCATGCTGGTGTTACCACACAAAATCACGTTTGTTTACATTCCTGGAACAGGTCCCACTGCACGTTTCCTGGACTTGGGAACACCCACAACACAGTCTAATCATTCCTGATGCAGTTGGAGTTTAGGAGGCTGTTGCATCATCAGTGACTGCACTGTCTGAGGGTATTTCTAATGCTCAGGAAGTAAAAACAGATCCAGAATTGTAAACAAAACAAGGTTGTTTATAAATATACATTACCATGCATTTCAGTTCTGCTAAACAAGGAGACAGACAAAACAAACATCAACATCAATGACTTTTAGAGAAGGTAAGCAATCATAAAATGTAGGTCTTTAACTAGAAATAATATAATGAAAAACAGGTTGACAGTATCCCTTTGAGGTAGAGATGTAGTTAAACAGTTTTAAGGTGTTTACACTGTATACTTTCCAAATGTGTTTCCATACTGTAACCTGATTTAATATATGATCTCTTTTAGTTATACTGCATTTTTTAAAATATTTTTAGTAAAGATTTTTTGTTTCCTAAAAATGTCTGCCTGCGTGAGAGTCTTTATTTTGTATATGTGACTGTAGAAGGTTTTATTAATAATCTGTGACAACTGTTACTTGCTTAGAAGGGTCACAGATAGCAACCAAGTTAAAAGGGTCTATGGGGACAATCTGGATGGATTTTGGGAGACTACCAGAGTCTTATATGAGTCTGCCTAGGGTGTGAACTGGGCTAAGAGAATGTAACACTTGGACCTTCTTCCTGCATGTAATAGCCATGAAAAAGGGTTCATATTTGGCCACAAGATTCTAGACTGGTATCGTGCCCTGATCCAAAGTATAGAGGGATTCTCTGGGACCTGATGGTGAGTGTTCAGTTGTAAACCCAGCAAGCCCGGGGAGCTCTTTATGCATGCTATGTATTGTCATGTAACTTTCTTTATGTATTGTATACTTGACTGTATACCCATCCCAGGACCTCCTTGTGAATGAGCTTGCTCAACGGAGATTTCCTTCAATAAACTTGAACTTAACTAAGTACTCTGAAAGGACATGAGAAGGGTATCCCTTTTTTCCCCTCCCCATCATGGATTGCACTTAGGGGTAGACACTGTAAGCTCAGTGATCTGCCCCTCGTGAGTGGGTTCATGATGGGGGGGTAGGGCGATAGAAGGGGATTGGCAAAAGGATGCCTTCCTTATTGATTATTTTTGCTCAGTTTTCACCATGGAGGGAGTGAGGCAGGGTCTTGCCCAGCAGTGGCATCAAAGTGGCTGATAAAGGGGTCCCGAAGATGAGGCAATTAATATTTACAAGTGACATAGTCAAGGAAGGGTTGGCAGCCCTATCAATATATAAGGCTCCTGGAACAGATGGGTTCTAGCCATGGATGCCTAGGGAACTGGCAGCAGAACTGGCTGAACCCCTGTTAGGACCATTTAACTGCTCATTAAGGATGGGGTGGTTCCAAAGGGCTGGAGGGTGGCACATATCGTTCTACTCCATGGGTAGGGTCAACAAGTAACAAGATCTATATTATAAACATATCAGTCTGACCTCCATTGTACAGAAGCAGATAAAAGAAGGCCTTATAAACTACCTGGTAAACAGTGATCTCCGGGATAGTAAACAGCACTAAGCTTCATGGCAGGGAGGTCCTATCTGACAAAACTGATAATTTTCTTTGATATGGTGATGAGGGAATTGGATAGGGGCCATGCCTTGGGTTTGCTCTATTTTGACTTAAGCAAGGGTTTTGAGTTGGTGCCCCAAATATGCTTGGTGAGGAAGATTGAAGATCTAGGTACAGCTAAGGACATAGTTAGTTGGGTAGGAAACTGGCTAAAGGGTAGGCAACAGAGGTTTGTGGTCAATGGGGTCAAATCATAAGAGAGGGTGGTCATGGGGGGGTGCCACAAGCATCTGTCCTGGCCCCGGTCCTCGTCAATATGTTCATCATCAATACTGGAGATGGTATCTAGAGCATATTGTGTAACCTTGTAGAAGACACTAATCTCTGTGAGAGGGTAGATAGTGATGAGGGAATTGGAGAAATGCAGAGTCATTTGCAAAAAGCTTTAGGGGTGGTCTAAGGTTCGGCAGTTTAAAGTCAATGCCAAAAAAGTGTAGTGAAATTCAGTGCTAAAAATGCAAAGTGAAGCATCTAGGGAATAAGAACCTCAGGAGAGAGTATTGGACAGGGGGAATGAGACTGAATACTATGGCTGAGGAATGTGACCTAGGAGTTATCATTAATGACACCCTCAAGCAGTCAAGTCAGTGTAACAAGGCCTATGGTAAGGTAAATACTGTAGGATGCTGGGGTGTATCGGGAGGGGTATTGATAGCAGCAAGAATGAGGTAATACTACCCCTTTATAGATCTTTAGTGAGGCCACACCTGGGGCACTGTGTCCAGTTCTTGAGCCCCCTTCTCAGGTAGGATAGAGACAGGAATGATGCAGTGCAGAGTAAAAAAAATGATTTGGGACCTACAGAACAGGCCTTATGAGAAGCACCTTGAGGCACTAAACATATACCCGCTAGAGACTGAGGGCCAACAGGGCAGGTTTTACGAGGAGTGCCTCAAGGCACTGAACATGTACTTACTGGAAACCAGAAGGGAGAGGGGAAAAATGATAGAAACCTTCAAGTCCCTGAAAGGATTAGACAAGGTGAACAGCAAGGGACAATATAGCTTGAATGCTGGTTCAAGGTCATGAGGGCATGAGTGTAAACTGACAGGAGGGAAATTCAGGAGGAACATGAGGAAGTATTATTTTAAAGAAAGGGTGGTGGAGCCATGGAACAGTCTACCGGCCAAAATGGTGGTCTCAAGAGCTAGTAGAATACCTCAAAGTAAATCACCTCCAGAACTACAAACAAGACGGGTTTGTGATAGGCAGGACATCTCAAACGCATCTTACTACATTTTTTGAGGAAGTGACCAAGGAGTTGGACTGGGGTCATTCAGTTGACTTGCTTTACTTTGACTTCAGCAAAGCATTTAGTACAGTCCCGCATAGACACCTTTTAAAAAAGCTAGAAGACATTGGGGTAGCATAACAGATAGTAATGTGGGTATGGAACTGGATGAGGGACAGAAAACAAAGGGTGGTAGTAAATGGGATGAAATCTAATGAGAGGCAGGTCACTAGTGGTGTGCCTCAGTGGTCAATCCTGGGACTGGTCCTCTTCAATGTATTTATTAGTGACATCTGCAAGGGCATAAATGGCAACATCGCCCTGTTTGTGGACGACATGAAACTCAGCGGAAGAGTAGATAGTACAGAGGGAGTCAGACAACTGCAGGAGGACCTTAAGAAGTTGGAAAGGTGGTCACAAATATGGCAATTAAACTTCTATGCTAAGAAATGTAAGGTGATGCACCTGGGTAGGGTCAACCCCAAGAAAAACTACTGGCTAAACGGAGTCCGGCTGAGCTCCTCTGCTAAGGAACGTGATCTGGGAGTCATCATTAGGGACAACCTGAAGCAGCTAAACCAGTGCAAGAAGGCTTACAGCAGGTCTAGCAGGGTGTTAGGATGTAATGGCAGGGGGATAGACGGCAGAGACAGGGAGGTGATACTACCACTTTACTGGTCATTAGTAAGGCCTCATGCGGAGTACTGTGTACAATTCTGGAGGCCTCACCTAAGCAAGGACATTGATAGATTGGAAGTGGTCCACAGAAGGGCAAAAAAATATTTATGCATGGCCTTCAGGAAATACCTATGAAAAGAGGCTTGGTTTAGTTTTAGTTTAGTTTATTGGTCTAGGAATTAATACCTTTGAGCCAAGGCTCTTTTACAAAGGTTCCACGTCACATAGAACATAAACAAAAACAAGAACATGTAATAACAAAAATGTTACATAAAAAATGTGTTCAGCAATTTACAAAGGCAGTAATAAATCAATAACTATTTTTCTAAGAAAGAAAGATACTCAGAGGCAGTTGAGGAAAAGTAGAGAGGGAAAAGTAGGAGGAGACAGAGGGAGAGGGAGAAGAAAGAGAGAAAATAGAAAAGAGATTCAGTAGCAGACAGGACCAGTTAGTGGTATTCTGAGTGTCTTAGCCAAAATGACGGGCCATGGTGAGGGATGGACAACGGAGGGATAAGCCTTTAGTCAAAGCAGTCACAGGAGCTGGAGGCAGAGAGGTGGGCATAGAGCATGGATTTGAAAGCTCCCAGTGATGTGGAGGATAGAGTAGGTAAGCTAAGGGCATTGTACCAGGTTGGGGCCCTGTAGGCAAACGATCTTTGTCCCTGAGCAGTCCAACATCTGGGGACCTGAAAAGGTTGGTGCTCAGATCTTCTGGTGGGGTATGTGCTGTTATTCAGACAGAGTAGGTCTTGGATACACAGTGGAGTCAGTCCCAGGATTGATTTTTTTGCCATCAAGCAGGTGAGATACACGAGGCAATTGGAGAGTTGTAACCAGCCGGTTTCAGAGTAGAGCTCACAGGTGTGGGTCTGTCTCTGTGCACCAGTGAGGAGTCGACATGCCTTGTTTAGTGCAGTAGAGATGCGTCTTAGTGCAGTGGTAGTGGCTGAGCCATTGATAATTAAGCCATAGTCTATGATTGAGATAATGGAGCTTTGTATAGCAATCCTCAGGGTAGCTTGGTTAAGGAATTGGCGGTTCCGAAATAGTATTCCAATGCGTTGGTTCACTGTTTTCACCATGTTGTCTATGTGGGTCACAAAGGTAAGACCGTGATCAAAGGTGATGCCAAGGTATCTGAAGGTATTCACTTGTTCAAGTGTATTTCCAGTGGAAGTTTTAATAGTGAGTGGAATATGTCTATTTCTGTTTTGATGACTAGTGAAAAGCATGGTTTTAGTTTTTTTGTAGTTTAGGACCAACTTATTATCAAGGAACCACTTTTCGATACTGGAGAAGGCAAATTGCAGGCTCTGATGCAAAGGGTTGGGATCCTTGTGGGAAGAGAGAATTACAGCGTCATCAGCATATAAGATTAATTTTTCTGGGCAGGATTCAGGGAGAGAGTTTAGGAACAGGCTAAAAAGGAGAGGGCCTAGGATTGATCCCTGAGGTACACCGGAGAGGACAGGTTTAGAGTCAGAGAGTACGTCTGAGATTTTTACTGCCTGTGAGCATTTTGTCAGGTAACTTTTAACCCAGGCACTAGGTCCTTCAGCAAGCCCAAGCCTGGGCAATAGTTAGATTAGTAAACCATGGTGGACAGTATCTAATGCTTTTGTGAGGTCAATGAAGACAGCTCCAGTTTGGTAGCCTTTGTCCAGAGCAGTGTGAACTTCTCCTGAGAAATCTAGTAGGGCCGTTGACGTACTGTGCCAGTTCTTAAATCCGTGCTGCTGCATACAGAGTAAATTATACTTTTGCAGGTAGTCTGAGAGTTGGTCCGCCACAATGCGTTCAAGTGCTTTGGAGAGGGGTGGGAGTATTGATATAGGTCGATAGTTCCCTGGTATGGATTTGTCACCCTCTTTGAGCACTGGTGCAACTATAGCAGACTTCCATTTGTTGGGAAATTGACTTTGGCAAAGGGAAAGATTGAGAATTTTGGTAAGAGGGTGGATCACTTCGCCCAAGGTGAGAGACAGGATTTTTAGGTCTATAGTATCACTGCTTGTTCTGGATTTAGAGCAGGCCTTTTTTATGTATTTGTAGGCTTCATGTGCTTTGATTATTTTGAAATGAAATAGTGGTTGGTCAATTGAGGTGATTTGGGATACTAGATTTGGCAAGGGCAAGTCCAAGAAAAAATCTGAGGGGAGGACCCCACTGAGGTCTGTGAAAGTTTTATTTAGGGTATCAGCCATGACCTTTGGGTCAAGGGTAGTGGAGCCATCAACATTCATAATAGTAGGAGAGGATTTTGATTGCTTACCCTTAATATTTCGGATGTTGTCCCTGAAAGCTCTCCTGTCACCCCAGGTGGGTTCAAGGGCATTTTTGAAGTAGGCACTCTTCATTTGCCTGATTTGTGAAGTGCATAGGTTACGTGCCTGTTTGTACTTCTGTATATCCTGCAAGGAGCCCGTGGCTCTGGCTATGGCCCAGAGATGGTCATGAGCTTTGAGTTGAGCCAGCAGTTTGGCAGTGAGCCAAAGCTTTGAGAGAGCTTTGATTTTACGCTTTTTTAATGGTGCGTAAATGTCACATGTAGTATTGAACGTTATGATAAAGTATTCTAGGGCAGCATCAACATCAAATGTATTGAAAATTGGTGCCCAGTCCTGTTGCAGGAGACAGGTCTTGAGTTTAGTGAGATTTCCATGTGGTAGCACTCTACTTGAGATAATTTTGGGGGGTGGTTTAAAGAATTTATTCGACCAGGTACAAGTCACCGGGGAGTGGTCACTGAGAGAGTCAGGGAGAACAGTAGTGTTTTTTATCCGGTCCGGGTGACTAGTGAGTATCCAGTCAATGAGAGTGCATGTTCCAGTCTTGTAGTTTTTTCTAGTTGGGGAGTTGACCATCTGCGTTAGGTTGGCTGCTAGGATGGCATCTTTGCTGGATCCAGTGTCAGAGGTGAGCCAATTTATATTGAAATCACCAAGGAGGAGGAGCTCAGTTTCTGGAGGTTGCAATCTTACAAATTCAAGAACTGTCTGGAGACTGGATTGAGGATCTTTAGGAGGGATATAGACTGCAGTTACTATGAGCACTTTATTTTGGGCACTAAGGAGTAGTCTGATAGGGAGAAGTTGCACTTGGGTGTTTGTGGAGGAGAAACTGACAAGGTGACTAGGGAGGTTGTCCTTAATGTAGATAGCACAACCCCCACCCTTCTTATTTGACCGGTCAAATCTAAAGAGATTGTAGCCTTGAAGCGAGACAGCATGATCCGGGGTACTTGGAGACAGCCAGGTCTCAACAATGGCTAGTCTTGGGATCTGAAATTGTACTCACTAGAGACTGAGGGGGTATGATACAGCTTTTTACCAGGAATGTCAGTTCTACTATGAGAAAGGCACTAGTGGAAATTGAAAGGTGGAGTGTTCAAGAGGGACATCAGAAAGTATTACTCCTCAGAGAGTGTGGTGGAAACTTGGAATAGATTACCTCCCGAGGTGGTGGCTGCAAAGTCCGTATCAGGCTTTAAGCAATAATGCCCAACAGGGTGTGTGTCATGCTGGGATAAGGTCACGCCTCAGGTGGTTGGGCACAAGACCGTAGGCTGAGTGCGTCCAACAACTGAGGCGTGATGTTATCCTAAATGACACACACCCTGGAGGGCATTATTACTATTATACAGTGGCTCGTTGTTATATATAAAATAAAAAAATTTATTTTAAAGAATGTTTTTATTAGTGTGAAAAAATATTTTTGTTTCTTAAGAGGAGATGCAAAAAAGAGAGTAGGCTGCTCCATAATGTCATCTACATTGTTTTACAGTGCTGAGACTAGACCTGTGATGTTGTGCTGGGATAACATAATGGGTCCAGCCCCAAACTGACCAATCACAGTCCATGATTCTTTCTTGCCATTGTATAATTGCATGATAGATAAGGTCACGAGGAGAAACAATGTTGAAAATGCTGGCCAACTCCATTCTTAGAGGAGAAACCCTGCCCACTAATGCACTTCTTAGCAGGGTAAAGAACCTCAAACTACCACGACCAGGCACAGTAATTTAAAGCCATCCCTGCTTAATAACAGCGTACAAGAAAATCATTAAGAAGCCAGAGAAACCTCTAATGGAAGTTAGTCCCGTGAATACAACCAAGTAATAGGGTGTGTACCTGAAGAGGATTATCCATATCCTAGCAGCTAGAGTAGTGGCTCGGTCCATTTCCAAGGTAGGTATTGCTACCAGGCAAAGCAATTCTGCATATATGGTTGTAGTATGCCAGGACCATTAAACAGTAAAAAAACAAAAGACCTGTTAATCAGAGTGGACCCCTGAGGATATATGGTGGGGTTCACTGAAGTATCATGGTTTCAGGAATAAATCTGACAGCAGTCATTTCAGCTCTTTGGTTGCCTGTACCACAGAGTCAAAAGAAGGCCAAGTGTCATTGCAAAAAACCTGGAGCCTGGCCGGGTATATAACTCTAAATGAATGGAGGCCACCAGGAGTTTAACCACAATTGGATGAAATGCAGCTCTTTTTTGCCAGGTTGTGGCTGGCAAATTCTGTGAGATTTGGATCCGGTGCTCTTCCCAAGTAACTTCTGCCAATTCCCTGGGTTTCTGGAGCACATGCTGCTTGTCTAGGAAATTTAGTAGTTTCAGGATGAAAGGTCTGGGAGAAGATACCGGTGGCGGACAGGGCCGCAGAGATCAGTGGGCACGCTCTATAACATAGGATGTATTGTTTGGAGATGGTGCTACAATGTGCTCAAGAAATTTTTGTGTGAATTTAATAGGAGAAGCTGTCTCTGCCTCCTCAGGTAAGCTGAACATTACAATATTATTTCTCATGCTCCGTCCCTGTAAGTCTTCTAGTTTGGTCTCCACTTTTGACAATTTTTGGTGGAGCGGGACATTCTCAGGTTCAGTAGATCCCTCTACCCTTCCATAGAGGTGGTTTGAGCTTCCAAATCCCCAACCCTCCATGATGTAGCGTTAAGGTCAAGTCATAGTTTTAAACTCCTCTGAGCAAGTTTTAATACACTCCTTTAGTGGTTGAAGCTCCTAGAGGAATTTATCTTCAGTGAGTGGAGGTGGAGCCGGGACAGTAGTTGCAGAACGTCCAGAGGTAGCACCCTGGCCTTTGTTTTTTTTTTAACTTTTGTCCGGCATCGGAGGTGGTGTGTGGTGTGGTAAGGCCTGCCACATTTCAGCATTCATGCTGAGGCTGTAGTTTGTCTGATTCTTCTTTAGTGGCAATCAGAAAGGTTTTAGTTCTTATATTGATTAAAATTAAGCATAGCAGGAGAGAATTATTATTGAAAAGATGAGTAAAAGAATGGGTTAGGCAGGAGCGGTCGAGAAGAGCAGCCTCTAGCTCAGAGGCATCACGTGACTCCCATTTTCTTTGTTTATTAATCATCTCCATTCTATTTGTCTATTTGACATTGTCTATGGCACGGCCCCATCCTCCTCCCTCTCCAGACTGGACATCCTTCTAAACTCTTTCTGCTGATTTGCCACCACTTCCCCCCCACTCACACACCACTGTCTGCTCTACGCTCCTCTCTCCCTGACTCCACTCTCCCACAGGAGGACCATCCACAGCGTCTCCTTCTTAGCTAAATTTTGGCTGGATTCCCTCCCATCCTATCTCACTTCTCGCCTCACCTCAACGACCTCCCTGAACTACCCTCTTCACCACAGGGACCCGCGCACTTTCCACCTCCCCTGCCCCCGTACTCTTTCAGGTCAAGATGCCATCTCGTACCACCTCCCTTACATCTGGAATTCTCTGCCCTCAAGCCTTCGCCTGGCCCCTTCTAGTCCTGCCTTTACTCAGCTCCTCAGGCTCCTACCCTGCCCACCATGTTCTAAATGCTCTAACGGTCCCAGTACACAGATGAGGCACTACTTGGTCTCTACTCACTCACCATAGCTGCAGATTCCAAAGCCGACCTCACTTCCTCCCTCTCACTCCTCACAAAGATTTGATTGTATGTTTTAGACGATGTATTGTACTCTCTGTGAAATGTTTATGTGAACTGACTGTTTTCCTCACCTATTTGTTACTCTTTGTACAAACTGTACCTGGGTCGCACCTGGAAATGAGCCTCAGCTCAGTGTGCCTTTCCCAGTCATCAAATTTAAATAAATAAATTTGTTCTACTTGTGACTGCTTACTTTATGCTGATGATTTGATTCATTTTATTCAATCTTGCTATACATCGGTGTTAACTTCTTACTTGGAGCAAGATTTTACTTCTGTTTGTCATTAGTTTATTGATAATGTACTTGTCTTGAATTCTTCAAAAACTAAAACCATGTTGTTTGCGACTTCTCAGTTCCATAAAAATTCTAACTTAATGATTTGTGATCTTAATGGGGCTTGTTTGGAGCAAGGTTTTAACTTCAAATATTGAGGGTTTTTGCTAGATCCAGATCTGACTTTTCAAGTGCAGGCTAAAACCATCTGCCAAAGGGTTAATCAAAAACAGGGTGTTACAGTATGTACAAAATGAATCCAGTGTCTTACTCTTGAGACCAGGAAGGCGATAGCAAATGGGGTTCGCTTACCACATCTTAATTATGCTGGAAGCTTTTCTTATAAATTATCTGTTAGGAAAACTAAGGCCTTATCAGTAGTGTACAACAGCATCTGTTCTTTTGTGTTAGGTGTTTCTTTTCTGAATTCATCATTGTTTGCTTTATTCTTCCCTCGACTGGCTTTTATTACATGCTCATCACATGTTTTATTTTTATTGTTTAGTTTTTAAATCCCTTTTTAGTACAAAGCAATTTTCTTTATCTGATTTGTTAAGTATTCAATATTCTGCTCTTAATTTGAGATCTTCTAAGCATACCCTTCTTGTTACTAGACCTTCCTCAACTAAAGTTGGTGTTCGGGCTTTTTCTGCCTTCAGCACCCATTATATGGAATTGTTTGTTTGAGAATATGAGAACGGATTGTTCCTTGGAATATGAATTTAAGAGAAAATTGAAAGACTGGTTGCATGTTTTGAATGAATGTAAATGTTTTTAATTATGTTCCTCCTGGTTTCTTAAATGTTTTGTATATTGTTGTACTTGTTGTTGTGTTCGGGTTGTACCTGAAAATGGGCTTGCCCCAGTGTCCTTACCCAGTTAACAAAAACAAACAAACAAAATGCCTTAATCCAGTCACTCTAGCATAGGAGTGAGCAGGCATGCAACCATAAGGAGGGTCAGTCTGCCTAATGCTGCAAGGTTGCACACTGCTCCACTCCTACCTCCTGATTATGCACCTTGGTTGTATTGAGTTAATGAAGCAGGGGTTAGGAGGGGTCAAGCAATGCATATGTATTTTAGGGGCTGGGAGCTGCACTAGCTATCGGAGGTACCAGTTTTGAGAAGAGAAAGAGGCAGACAGAAAGTAAGTGAATCTGTAGAAGGGACGGTGGCATCACTGGAGTATGAAATCTGGGAGAGGAGAATATATAAAGAGTGTGAGTGAGTTAAGGAAATCTCCAAGAAAGGGGTCAGGTAAAGAAGCAGATATGAGAAGTGGAGTCATCACAGGGATTTCTGAATAAAGGGAGGACTTGGAGAAACAGATGGGGAGGCTAGAACACAAAAAAGGAATCTTATAAGAAATGGAAGACTAGACTACTGTACTGATGTTTTAAAAGGGGGGTAGTGAGAAAAATTGTGAGTTAGAGGACTGGAGGAAAGGGGACAGAAAACACCATCGGGGGCAGGTGATAAGGGAGCCGAGATAGCAGGTGAGGGATCCCTGCCAGAACCTGAAAATAATGGGGGCACTGTGAGACAGGTGCCTTTTGCAAGTGATGGGTGATACAGGGTAGACTAATGGGAGCAGTGATAAATTTGAGAAGGGGTTAGGAGGTTCATACTGAGGTTGATACTAAGGATAGAAGAAAGAGCTAGTAGGCCAAAGCCCATAATGCACCTATGCTAGGCCATAGAGTAGAATGTTAAGTCATACCCAGACATAATTAGCATGTCAAGACGATGTTTAAAAGTCTCTTTAGTATTACTTGTTACTACATCAGATGGAAGTCTATTCCAAGGCCCAATAGTTCTTGCAGAAAAGAAAAACTTACGATTATTATGTTTAAAAGATTTACCAGTTAACTGGAGGACATGACCTCTAGTATTATGTACTGATGACTTAAAAGAAAATCCTAACTCAGTCATGATATAGGGGTCATGAATAATGTCATATAGGAGGAGAAGAAGGTCACCTCTAATGCGTCTGATAGTAAGAGGCATTTGTTTCAATGTATCCAACCTAAACTCGTAAGATGAGGATTCGAGACCAGATATTTTTTTAGTGTATTTTCGCTGAACCCTTTCAAGAGAGTAACTATCTGATTTTTTAAAAGGACACCACAACTGTGAAGCATATTCAAGATGGGGACGAACATAGGACCTGAATAGGGGTAACAACACCTCCTGATCTCGAGATCTAATATTACGCAAAATAGACCATATAATTTTATTAGATGTACTAATAACCGAATGCATATGCTTGGAATATGTTAAGTCATCTAAAATGTTTATACCCAAATCCTTCTCATCATTAGTGGCACACAATCGTAAATCGTCCAGAATATACTGGAAATTTAAATTATTAGAACCCAAATGCATTACTTTGCATTTTGTAGAGTTTAACTTCATGTCCCGTTTATTAACCCAGGTACTAATAATATCAAGATCATGCTGAATACAAGATATTTGGTCTAAATTAGAACATGGTCCTCCGATCTTCACATCATCTGCATATTTAATTGTAAATGAAAGGCAGGAATTAGTTAAATCAGATATAAAAGCCTGAAAAAGACAGGGGCCGAGAACCGAGCCTTGTGGAACACCACTTAAAACTTTACCAGAGTTAGAAAATGCCCCATTAATCATCACCTTTTGAGTTCTGTTTGAAAGCCAATTATGAATCCATGTAATTATATGACTATTAATACCAAGACCTGTGAGTTTTTGAATTAGAGCCCAGTGTGGCATGGTGTCAAAAGCTTTACTGAAATCAATAAAGACAATGTCACAGGCTAACCGGTTATCCAAACAAGAACTAAAATGTTCATAAAAGCAGAGCAAATTTGTCAGACAGCTTCTACCCTTCTTACGCATATTGTTCCAAATCAGATGCTTCAATAATAGGGGCAATAATATCCTTTAGTAGACTTTCTAACACCGTACATATGGATGAAGTCAAACTAATCGGCCGATAATTTTCCCATAGATGTTTTGATCCCTTCTTATGTATTGGTACCACAAACGCCTCTTTCCATTAACAAGGGATAAAATTATATTGTAAAAAAAGGTCAAATAAAAGTTTGAGTGGAACGGCAATATGTTTAGATAATAGGTAAAGTAAATGCCCTGCTATATTGTCTGGGCCTGAACAAAATTTATCTTTTAGTAAGTGTAGTTTTTTTAAGAATAGACTCAACTGAGAATGTGATAAAAGTATCTGATGGTGAAATCATAGGTACAGGTGATTGAACTTCTGATGCAGAGAAAACTTTACAAAATTCATTATTAAATACATCAGTCATGGCTTTCGGCTCATGGATAAGTATGTTTTCTGTTGTAAGAAGCCCCACCACACTTGGATTTTCCTGAGCGAGTTTATATAAGAGTAAAATTGTTTGGAATTAGACATACTAGCTGTTGTTGCCAATTTCATTTCCCATCTAGATTTGGCCCTACGGATGACTAATTTACATTTCCTACTTGATTTTAAATAGGATTCCCAATTAGAAGCTGTCTTATTCTTTAGGTAGTTACGATGTTTTTCATTTTTTATATTTATTAAACGTTTTATGTTTTTATTCATCCATCTAGGAGATTGTTTCCCATTAGAATTCTTATTTTTTGATGGAATATAAGTATCACGAAGAGTCAAAATAAGTGATTTGAAAAGTACCCGACTTTGATATTAGGACTGGTTATCAAAAAAAGATAACCAGTTTATTTTTTCAAGGTATAGATTGATACTGTGAAGATCAGCTTTGTCGTACAGGTATATAATCGAAGAATTAGTATTAAAGACAATATGTCTCTGCAAGTTAAATAAAATAGAATTATGATCACTGCTGCCAATTGGTGATGAAATATGCACATCCCTAATATCTAAGTCGGTACTACTCAGAACAAGATCTAATATATTATTACCTTGCGTTGCAGAAGTTATCCATTGCTGTAAGTCCAATTCTGGACAAAAATGTATTACTAATACTGCTAGATGTTGTGAATGACTGCCAATTTATATCTGGGAGATTGAAATCCCCTGTAATAATAACATAACCCATTTAAGTAGCTATTTCAAATTCAGAAAGAATGGCGGGGAAACATGTATGTCTTTTGGGGAATGAGGGGTTGGGCTAATTAACAGAGGTACCAGGTTAGGGAGGTGTTTTCCACCTCCCTAACCTGGTACCTCTGTTACTTAGCCCAGCAGACAGAAAGTAAGAGAATCAGTAGAAGAAAGGGATGGTATCATTGAAGGATGGAGAATGAAATCTTGGAGAGGAGAATATGTACATACGAATGTGCCAGCAGAAGGCATGTGAGCAAGCTGAGGATGTTACAGGGAGATTGGCCACTTGTAACCTTGTGTGTCTGCCAAAAGTAGAGTGACAGGGGCAGGTGCCTCAGTGTACAGTGCTTGTTCTACGTGTAACTCTAAATCTGCAAGGGTATATGTAACACCGAAGGGCATAGAGTTAACCAGGAAGTACTCCAGTCTCTGTAGTTCAGTTTCCATGTAGGAAGAACTACAGACTGAAATAGAATGCATTATTTTAACTAGAGATCTGGGAGGAGAAAGCTGGAGCTCTGTGCACTACTTTAGGGCTAGTGCCCGAATATATTTTATTTTAGACTTTTAAACCTTTTGGGAGTGAACTGGTGATCATGACCCCCACAACACTTCTGGGTCACAGGATAGAAGATAGATTGGTGGAACAAGTGCCTCAAGCTCGAGTTTGCAGAGATGCATGCAGAGACATGCACAGTCAGCAGGTGTTATGCGTGTTAAGCAGGAGAAGTGGGAGAAGCAAAAGGGCAGTGAAGAAGCAAGGTATGCCAAACCAGTACAAAGTGTTGTGGATATCAGTTACATGAAAGAGGCCTATAGTTTGATAATGGCTGAAAAGGAAGTAAGCATGGAGAACCAAATTGTTACATTAAAGAATGGGGAGCTAGGTGTAAAATGTAAAATGTATTGTAAAATCAGCCTGGAAAAGTATACAGGGTTGACAGCATTTATTTGTTCACAATGCCAAGAGTTAAAGGATCTCAGAGTAAAAGTACCTGGTCTGGAAATGGAGTTGAAATGTATAAAACAAGGAGAAATAGTTGCAGACAGTATGAAGGTGGCTACAGTTATTGATTTAAATCAAAAAAAAGAGATGGAGGTAGCACAGATAATGAGGATATGTGTCAGAAATAGGATGGTCCCAGCAAGCATAGAAAAGGAAGAAGAGCTGTGGTATTTCAGACACATATCTCTAATAGATTTGATCTCCTGATAATTCAGAAGGACACAGGAGAAGAGATAAGACTGGAGTCAATTAACACAGAAAAAAAACAGACGACACTAGGGAAGGTGTTATAGTAAATAATGAGAGGGCTGAGGACAGGGAAAATGTAAGGCAGAGTGAGAGTATAAGGGTGCAAGCAGTAACAGGGAATAATGATGTTTTGGTGCCAATTCATAGAAACATAGAAACATAGATTTTGACGGCAGATAAGGACCGCTTAGCTCACCCAGTCTGCCCATTTCCCTACCTAATGGATAAGCCGGACATGACAGAACACAAGTAGAAATGGAAACCATGGACCTAGATAGTGGGTTAAGTGGTAATAGTGAAGAAGGAAAGAGGGTTTTTATTTTAGCAGATTCAATAATTAAGTACACAGATACCTATACCACTGTAACAGACAAAGAATGGGTGACAAGTTCCTATTTTTTAGGGGCAAAGATAGCTGATATATGTAAATGGGTACCTGACATTGTAAAAAAAACAGAATGATAAACCAATAGTACTCAAACATGTTTGTGTGAATAACAGTACATGGTAGGGAGGACCAAATACTATTGGACTATATGCAGATAGAGAAGGAAGTGAGGAAAGTAAATGGAACTGTAATATTATCAGAAATCTTGTGCACCAAGTTGTTCAGAGCAGCCAAGGCCGCCTACTATCGTTCGGAGCTAGCCTCTGCCTCAAGAAATCCTTCAAAGCTCTGGAAAACATTAAAAGACATGTCTGGACACGCACCTGGTAATTCCATTCCAGCAAAAATTAAATCCGGTGGCAGCATTATCTCTAACCAATCAGAGATATTGGAAGCCCTCAATAACCATTTTGCAACGGCAGGGTTAGCATTTGTTACTTCTTCTGCCAATGACCTCTGCACAGCTCAGGGCCCACCAACCCACAAGTCCCCCTCTACTGAGGTGGCCTTCTCCCTCCTGCCTATCTCTCTAAAAGAGGTGGAAGACCTACTGTTGCAACTGGACACCAGGAAGGGAGCAGGCTTTGACTTCATAGAGCCATACTATCTGAAATGTGCCTACCATGTGCTTGCGGTGCCAATCACCCACCTATTCAACATGTCACTCTCCAAGGGTAGCCTCCCCCCTCAATGGAAAAAAGCCCATTTATCCCTCTATTTAAAGCAGGTGACCCCTGCGATCTAAATAATTACAGACTGATCTCCCTCCTCCCCATCCTGTCTAAATTACTAGAAAAAATAGTGTGTGGCCAGCTAGGGGCATACTTAGAATCCAGAAGCATATTAAATCCGGTTCAGTCTGGATTCAGAGCAAAGCACAGCACCATAACAGCCCTAGCTTAGGTGACCAATGATTGGCTCCTAGACCTTGACAACAAGAAGCATGTCTGTGCCGTTTTCTTGAATCTTAGTAAGGCATTCGACACAGTCGATCACAGCCTGCTTCTTTCCTTCCTAAGCACCTTAGGCCTGGACCATAAATCTGTGTGCTGGTTTGCAGACTACCTCGGAGAATGGAAACAGCAGGTTAAAGCTGAAGGTGATCTTTCTCCATTAAAACCTATGCTGGGGCGTGCCCCAGGGCTCTATCCTTGGTCCCCTCCTCTTTGCAGTCTACATTAACAACATCAATGACCCCATCAAAAAAGCCAACATCCACTTATTCGCGGACAACACAGTACTGTACTGTACTTGAGTCGTCCGCCGGAGAAAACAGCCTGTGAGACCTCCAAGCTGAATTTAACCTTCTACAATACCAGCTCATAAACAAAAAGCTTTTGCTCAATCGAAAAGACCAAAAGCCATGCTCTTCTCCCCCTCCTTGCATGCGGCAATTCCTGCTGGAAGCTATCCCTAAATTACTGTTCTTGGAGAAACACTAGAGTATGTAGCTAAATTCAAATATCTAGGAGTTTGGCTGATCATAAACTTTCCTTCGCCGACAATCTCGAAGAACTACAGAAGAAACTAAGGCAAAGATTAGGACTATTCTACAGAATTAACCACCTGTTCACAAAGGAGGCCAAGATTCAACTAGTTCAAGCTACCTTCCTATCTTTAATAGATTACGTGGACCTGCTCTACAGCCATGGCACTGCCTCTGCACTGGCTAAGTTGGACACCCTCTACCACAGAGCTATCAGGTTCATTACTGGCCTTCCACTTTCCACACACCACTGCTCCCTATACTCATCATTAGGCTGGACTTCCCTTCACTATAGAAGGAATAGAAATGCCGCCCTATGGGCCTTCAGAGCGGTGACCAACAAGCTCCCCTCATATGTCTCAGATTGTATTCCCCGGAGTGTGTTAGGCACCTATGCTCTAAGGAGCTATTCCCTAATTGCCCTCCAAGTTCCAAGGGTCAAAACTCATTTCAGCTAAGCTGCTCTAAGCTTCTCTTTACCCACATTGTGGAACGGTTTACAAAGGAACTTGAAGCTGAGCTGCCCTGTTAGCCTGAATATCTTCAAGGCGCTCTACAATCGCTACATGAAAGCACCTTGCAAATATTTTCCTCACCGCTAGCCCACTAATTCCACAACTCCCCCTTTCCATCCTGATGCTCACCATGTTTCTACCTCTGGCTCTCACTCTTTCCCTATTAACTCTTCCTGCTGCACCCACTCTTCCCTGTCCACTCCAGCCTGGCTAAAGTCCCACCCCATCCATAGTAGTGTCCCAATTGTCTATCCCTCCTCCGTCATTATCATAATAAACAAGTACACGACAGCCATCGTCACTTTCTGTGGTTTTAGCTCAATTTTTCTCCCAGTTGTCGGTAATGTATCCCTCCTCTTCTTTACCTCGCTAACCTGCCACCCCATACACGGCCTCTTTCCCCTATATGTGTAGTGGCCGGCTACCTCACTCAAAAGATCTCTGCTTATAACCCCTGTATGCCTATGGTTGATTGTACATCTGCTGACTTCTTCAATTGTAAAATAATGCTGTTTTTTTTATTTATTTCAACCTTGTACTCATACCATATACACTGTGTATACTTTTTCTTGCTTGTATATTATTGCTTTTTGTATACCTGCTTCTGTACTGTACTTTGATGTATTCATGACCAGGTCCACCTTGCAAATGAGCCTTGCTCAATGGTGCCCACCTGGATAAATAAAGATTTTGATTGATTGATTGATTGAAATCTTACTTATCCCTAGAGCCAGTCCTGCAACTAATCAGAAAATCATTTGAATAAATAATTGGATGAGGAAGTGGTGCCTAATGAAAGGCCTACAGTGTGCAAGAACATGGCAGGTGTATAGTAATGATGTATACCTATTCAGTAAAGATGGGTTACATCTGCCCAAAAGAGGAAGTAGGGAATTGGGTTCAATGTTTACTACAGCTATCAGAACATGTTTAAACTAAATAAAAGGGGGAGAGGGGTTAAACAGCTGAATCTAAAAGAGGGACATGTAGAGAGGAATAAGAAGAAATATATGGATGGAGGAAATATTAGGGTTTTGCTGTTGAGTGCTAGAAGTCTGAAAAATAAAATGGATAAATTAAAATACATGATGTTTAAAAAAAGATAGATATATGCGGTATCACAGAAACATGGCTTAGGAAGGATGACTGGGTAGATGAAATACAAGGATATGATTTTTTACAGAGCTCAAGGAGGAATAGAAATGGGGGATGAACTGCTTTTTATGTGGTCACAAACTTAAAAGCACAATACCTAGGTAGGACTGTAGAGAGTGCTCGTGAGCCAGAACAAACCTGGATAAAAATTTATGGAATGCAGAGACATATAACGTTGGGGCTATGTCACTGGTCACCAAGTTTAAATGATGTTGAGAATGTAGCATTTATGTAATTATTAGAAAATCAAAATACATCCGGTGACAGTATAATATTAGGTGACTTCAACTTCCTACAAATAAGCTGGAACTTGCTGTGTACTAGTGGCCACATTGAGAGTAGATTCCCAGAGTATTGCTTATTAAATAATATGGAGCAGTATGTTAAGGAGAATACTAGGGGAGGGACTGTTTTAGACTTGATCTTAAGCAATATGGGGGATGATTTCGGTAACGTGGCCGTGATACAGCCTTTGGGGTCTAGTGATCATAATATGATTACATTTCTAATCTCTGAAAACATTAGAAAAATAAAAGGGAGAACAATAATAAAGAATTATAGAAAGGCAGACTATCAGAAGATAAGGCAGTCCTTAAGACAGTTGAATTGGAGGCAGGACCTTGAACAATTACCATTAGATCAAATGTGGGCAAAGAGTCAGGAAAAAAAAATTGAAGAATATGTAAATCAATACGTGCCAGTTGTCCAGAAATGTAATGGAAAGGGGAGGATTGCTTAGTGGTTTAGTAAACATATTCAAATAATGTTAAGAAAGAAGGAAAAGGCTTACAAGAAATATAAGAAAAATCAGACATAAAATAGAGAAGGATGTGAGGAAAGTAAATGGAATTGTAATATTATCAGAAATCTTACTTATCCCTAGAGCCAGTCCTGCAACTAATCAGAAAATCATTTGAATAAATATTAGGTGACTTCAACTTCCTACAAATAAATTGAAATATAAAAAGAGGGTAAAACAATGTAAAGTAGCAATAAGGAAGGCAAAAGCGAAGGCCGAAATGAAATTAGTTAATACAGACAGAGATAATTATAGGCAATTCTACAGTTATGTTGGAAGTCTGAGACATACTCAAAAGCATACTGTGTCACTAAAAGTGGAGGATAGATTGATAAAGGAAAAGAAAAAAATAGCTAATTTATTTAATAAGTATTTCTTGGAAGCCTTTAAGAGTCAAGAAGCCTTTAAGGGTCAAGATCCTACAAACAATCAGGACGAGAGGAGAAAAACAGATCACAGAAACATATTACAGAGAGGGATGTACAATGGTAGTCACAGAAAAGTTTCGCAGTACTGAGGTTTACCTAGGCATACTGAGGTAGAATGAGGCAGGATCACATTATAGTCAATGCAAATTGCCTCAGTGGTGCCTTGAGGTATCTCAAGGTAGGAAATCTTTAGATAACTACCACTGTATATGAAAAATTGAAAAAACAAACGTAAATCCTGTGGTCCAGATGGGATCCACCCATTTCTTTTAAATGAGGTTGCAGAAGAATTGGCTGGGCCTTTGGCTCTATTGCTCAACCAATCCTTAAAAAGGGGGACATTTTGAATGAGTGCAGAGAAAATTGACAAGGTCAGTAAAAAGGGTCAAAACAATGGCATATGAGGACAGGCTTAGGGAACTGGGCTTATACTCAATGTCCTATCAGAAAATAAGAGGGGCTTGTGCTGTGTGTATATAGCGCTTTCCATGATGAGGTGGTTTGGGAAACAATTGGGGAACAAAAGGCTGTTGGTTAACTAGGATCTGCGGCCTATCCTGTAGGTAGGGAAATGGGCAGACTAGATGGGCCTAGCGGTCCTTATCTGCCGTCAAAGTCTATGTTTCTATGAATGGCGATTGGCTCACATCACCCCGATACTAAAAGGAGGAGCTAGAACGGAGGTGCAGAACTACCGCCCCATAAGTATCACATCTGTTGTGGGTAAAATGATGGAGGGTTTTATAAAGGATTTTATATAAGAAGATATGACAAGACTGGGGGTGGTGGACATCACATCACAACATGGATTTGTGCTGGGTAGGTTGTGTATGATAAACTTATTAGACTTTTTTGAACCTGTGAGTCTGGCACTCAAGAACAGTATGCTTGTCAATGTGATATATTTAGACTACACAAAGGTTTTTGACTCTGTGTCCCATGTTAGTTTAATAAACATCTTGAGTGACATAGGGTTGGATACTGGCTTATTGGTATGGATGAGGGACTGGTTGAGGGATAGGAGACAGGACAGAAAGCAACCATCAGGGGTTACTTGTCAAAATGGAGGGCAGTGACAAGTGGTGTCCCCCAGGGAACAATCCTGAGTCTTATCTTATTTAGGATCTTTGTTTCTTCCATGTAAGTTAATGATGGGGTGTGGCTCTGTAAATATGCAGACAACACAAAATTGGGGACAGTAGTCAATAATCAGGATTCGATAAATAGATTTCAAAAACAGCTTAATATAGTGGAAATATGGGCAACTGAACATAAATTAGTTTTTAATATTTCCAAGTGTAAGGTGATGCACTTTGGTGTCAATAACCCTGTGGCTGTATATTATATCAATGATAGGCCTATAACTGGTGTTACAAATGAAAAAGACCTGGGAGTTTGGATAACTGATACCCTGAGTTTTGATAAACATAATAGTGAATGTGTTAAAAAAGGAATTAGGATTTGGGGAAATATATTGAGAAATATAAAGAGTAGGAGGCAGGAGGTGTTGTTGCCCCTGTATACATCACTTGTAAGACCAGTGCTTGAATATGGTGCCCCAGGCTGCTCATCCCAAAGTGTAGGCACTATAATTGCAGTTGAAAGAGTGCAGAGAAAATTGACAAGGTCAGTAAAAAGGGTCAAAACAATGGCATATGAGGACAGGCTTAGGGAACTGGGCTTATACTCAATGTCCTATCAGAAAATAAGAGGGGCTTGTGCTGTGTGTATATAGTGCTTTCCATGATGAGGTGGTTTGGGAAACAATTGGTCTTACCAGGAAGGTGACCCTAAATAGGGCTACAAGACTGCACCTCTATCAGTTCAAATGGGATTTTACAAAACTACAAGACTAGACAACTGGTTTTACCAGAGGGTAGTTATGGTATGGAATGCCCTACCAGAAACGTTAGAGGGGGCTACCAGTATGAAGACTTTTAAATATCATTAAGATATATATATATATATATGGGGACACAAAATTAGAATACATCCACTGTTAGTAGCAAGTCTCTATATAGCTTAATTAGCTACTTTGACTTGTAAATCCTATCTATGAATCTATGAACCTAGGTACAGGAGCAGACATGAAAATTGGAGTTACAGAGCAGGGATTTCTGAACTGAGGGAGGACTTGGAGAAGGAATGGATGGGAAGGTAAAACCAGAGAAATTTGGAGATGAATGGAAATGTACCACTGCTTTCCTGAGGTTTTAGCAGGGGATAGGGAGAAAGGCTGTGAGTCAGAAGAATGGAGGGGGGAGCAGTAGATACTATCAGGGGCAAGAGAGAAGGAAGCTGAGATAGCAGAGGAGTGATCCATATCCGAATGTGAAAATAAGAGGGGCTCTGTGAGATGGGAGCCTTTCCTCAAGAGATGGGTGGAAGAGGGAGAAGAAATGGCAGCAGTGTTAAGTCTGAGGGCAGGTATTAAGAACAAAGTGACAGAAGAAGTTGAAAGGAGGCCACTTTGGTGAGAGTGGATTTTGTGGTGGGACCATACAGAATATCCTCATGTTAAGACAGGGAGGATCATTTTCACAATCTTCCAGTGAGCAGGGACAGGGATACAAGCTTTTGTACTCAATAAATGTAATGATTTATAGTTATTATGATTAATTTTATATGGCTTATATATGTACTTGCATTTGATATTTAAATCTCTGTTGTTAATTGCTGCTCATGGGTTTATGTACAGTGCCTGAGCCTCTGGGATGGGGCACTGTATAGCATGGGGTGCTATATTAATTACATTATCTAACTGACTTTGCCTGTCTATATAATCTGTAGAGCACACTGACCTTGGAGAGGAGTTGGTGGGAGAAATCAAGATGGCTGTCTAGACAGACAGTAGTTTTGAGGGTTGTCCGAGGGAAATCTCCAGTTCAATTCTTTTAGTTCTCTTATTCCTGCAGATTTGTGGAGCCGGCCCAGTTTTGGTATATCACAGTCCAGAAAAAGTTAGGCCTGCTCAAGTAAATAAATGATCTTACACATAAAAGTCTTTCTTATTTTTTTTTTTCATTTTTTCAAGTTCCAACATTTAGCCTATCAATTAGGCTTTATCTGGAGAACTCTGTATTTTTTCCCCCAATATTTTATTTATTTTCAAATGTATTAGCACATTACATAGATAACAACCACCGGTGGAGGCGAGGGTTACACACAGTCCCTTTCATTGAGTAAACAGCATACAAGAAGCTTTGTCACAGCAAAAAGAAAGGCTTGGCAGTAAACACATTTCTCAACAATTTTCTTAATTTGAGTCTATCATAGAACAAAATCTGCATGAGTCCAATCCTGAATGTTTTTAGTAAACAGAATCCAAACCTTATCCCACGTTGGAAAAAAAATTGTGCTTATACAAAAAACTAAGTAACAGCTGCTTCCATTCCCATACTGGGAAGGGCATAGTTGTCGATGATTCTTTCCAGTTCTTAAGAATATGCCTTTTAACAGTCATTGAATTAGCTTTAGTAATAGTGGTCTATTCCATATTGTGCTGCGTAACACTATATATTTCCAGTACTGTATGTCTACAATCATAGAACTCATCTGATTTATATCCCGTCTGTTGCAAATACACACAGGATTGGGACCACCACATTCTGCTCAGTTGACAATTCCAGAATAGATGCAGCATATCCACATCTTGCTGTCTGCAGTGCCAACAGTTTGAGGCAACATTTGAATTCAACTTAGACAGTCAATAAGGCATAAAATAGGCCCTATTTAGTATTTTAAATTGAATTGATTCGTCCCTTGATAGTTGTAATCTTGGATTGATTTATATGTGTGTGTTCATTGTATTTCTGTTCATGGGCAGTTAAATTCTGTTTATCATTTACCTATAGAATTACTGTAAATTTTTTGTGTAGAGTCCGCTAATAAATTTGCTGCCCATTGAAATAGTTTAGGCTTGTTATTATTACTTTTGAGAAGCAAATTATGAAGTTCCCCTTCTATTTTTTTTACTGTTGGGTGCTCTTTCCAATCTTTCAAAATCTTTTTTATATAGACTACACAACTGATAATAATATATTTTGCCCCGTCTTCCAAATCATACTTGTTCTTAGCTTCTGCCCAAGAGATTAATTTATCTTTGTTTATTATGTCGCCCCATATGTGGATTCCCTTTTCTTCCCACTGTTTGTTTTTTAGTTGTTCCCCATTCTACATATAATTGGGGTTCTCCCACATTCTCGACCCTGGGGAGCACTTCAATAATCAATTAGTTTTTTCACCAAATTTACAGTTGTTCTGGCCATACTCTTAATTATAGTACATTGAGAATATATATTTTTATTTGCTGCATGAAAAAGAGTTCTAACATCATATGGTTGTTGTTTTATATGCATACTTAATGTATTAATTGTGCTCATCTGTTCTAAGTCCATCTGAGCCAATTTTATAAGAATTTTTGATATGTAGGCTGTGTGGTGTTTCCAGATGTCACGGCATGCCAGACCCCCTGACATCTTAGGTAGGCATAACTTATTACATGCTATTCTTGGAGATTTGTGATTCCAGATAAATTATGAACAAATTTTGTTAATTTTGCAAAACCACTCTTTTGGTATAAAATATTGATTGTAATCTGTAAATAAGAGAAGGCATGGCTAGCATCTTTATAACTTGAATTTTCCCCCATAAAGACATGGGGATATGGCTCCACCCCTGCAACTTGTTCTTTAAACCATTTATCAGATTATTAAAGTTCAGGGCATAGTAATCCTGGATTGAATTAGAAATATGTATTCCTAAATAATAAATTTTTTTTGTTTTATCTTAGCATTGAAACTGGTTTTGATATTGACTATTGGAATAGAACCAAAAATTATGACTTCTGATTTAGATTCATTTATCCTGTATCCCATGACTTTAGAAAATCTATTAATGACTTTTTTCATTTCTACTAAACTTTCTGCAGGGTTTTGTAAAGTAAGTAATAGATTGTCCGTGTATGTGTTAACTTTTAGTTTTTCATTTTTAATCTTAATACTGTTCATTTTATAATTTCCTCTCATTTCATTAAGCAAAATTTCTAAAGCCAATATAAAAAGTGTCTGTGAATGGGGACAACCCTGTCTAACTCCTCTTTTTAAACAAAAAAAAATTAGTTTAAGAATTATTGATTTTTATTTTGGCCATCGTCGAGTTGTACAATGTTCGAAAATAATTAATTAATCTGGAATCTTAAAACATTCAAGTCAATTGAACATTTACTCCCATTCCAGCCTGTTGAATGCTTTAGTTGTGTCTAAAGAAAGAAAAATAGCATTTAATTGGGACTTTTGTAAATATTCAGTTAGGAATTGAATTTTGTATAAGCCAGTTTGAATTGATCTCCCCGGTGTAAATCCAGATTAATCTTTATGAGTAAGATGGTTTAACCATGGTACTAATCTATTATTTAATATTTTTGTGTATATCTCGTAATCAGTATTTAAAATTGCAATTGGTCTATAGTTTTCCACCTTTTTTGAATCATTTTCTGATTTAAAAATTAAGGCTATATATGCCTGGTTAAATGCAAAAGGCAGACGGCCCTCTTCTTGGATCTGATTAAATAGTAATTTCAGGACTGGCAACATAGTAGATTCCAGAGCTATATAGTATTCTACTGTATAACCATCTAGACCGGGGCACTTTCCCTTAGTCATATTATGCGTAGTGCTCAATATTTCTGTTTCTGTAATTTCTCACAATAGCTCTTCCTGCTCCTGTTGTGCTAACTGTAGTTTACAGAATTGTTTATACTACATAATCTCTTTTTCCTCTACTCTACATTCTGAAGTGTTTTATTTCTGATAATATTCAAATAATTCTTTAATCTTTTTAGATCAGTTATTGATTGATTCAGAGCATTATTTATAACTAATTTCTATTTTTTTCTACTGATTTCAGTCTGTTAGCTAATTGTTTACCAATTTTTTCACTATTCCTCCTCCAATATCTACCTGCTTGAGACCATCTTTTCTTAGTGAGTTTGATGTCCAGTGTTTCTGTTAGTTTCATTAATTCAGTGTATTCTTCCTATTTATTCAGAACTCCATTTTTGGGGGGAACTCTGTATTTAATTAGAAAAAATATATATTCAAACAATTGTAGTGTATTACATCTTTTGACTCAATAGAGTAGATCAGGGAGGGGCTATGGACATGGCCTACCTAGACTTCAGCAAGGCATTTTACACAGTCCCACACAAAAGATTAATATACAAGTTAGCCAGCCTGGGAGTGGGTCCCAAGATGACAGTCTGGGTAAAGAATTGGCTGGAGAATAGGACACAGAGAGTAATAGTAAATGGATTCCACTCTGAAGAAAGGGGGGTTACTAGTGGGGTACCGCAGGGTTCAGTATTAGGACCGGTCCTCTTCAAAGTCTTTATAAGCGACATTGCAGAGGGACTGGAAGGAAAAATATGTCTCTTTGCAGATGACACAAAGATCTGCAACAGAGTTGATGCATAAGGTGGGGTGGACAGGATGAGAAGGGACTTGGCAAGGTTAGAGGAATGGTCAGATGTATGGAAGCTTAGATTCAATGCTAAGAAGTGCAAGGTAATGCACCTGGGAAACAAAAACCCAGGGGAAGAGTACACAATGGGGAGTGAGATACTAACAACAACAAAAATGGAAAGGGACCTGGGGGTAGTCATATCAGATGACCTAAAGGTCGGCAAGCAATGTGAGAGGGTAGCAAGGAAGGCCGGGGGGAATACTGGGATGCATAGGGAGAGGCATGACCAGTAGAAAACAGGAAGTTATATCCCTCTGTACAGACAACTGGTGAGACCCCATCTGGAGTACTGTGTGCAGTTCTGGAGACCCAATCTCCATAAGACATAGACAGGATGGAAGCTGTCCCTAGGAGGCAACTAAAATGGTGCAGGGTCTGCACGGAAGACATATGAAGAGAGACTTAAGGAGCTTAATATGTAGCCTCGAGGAAAGGAGGAGGAGGGGACATGATAGAAACTTTCAAGTACCTCAAGGGAATCAACAAAGTCCAAGAGGGGTAGCGTCTTTCAAAAAGAGGTGTACAAGAACAAGGGGGCACAATTTGAAGATGGGGGGGCAGCTCAGAGGTAATTTAAGGAAGTATTTTTTCACAGAGAGGGTTGTGGATGCATGGAATGGCCTTCGGAGGAGGTTGTGGGGTCAAAAACAGTGGTGGAATTCAAGCATGCATGGGACAGTCATAAGGCAATTCTAGGGGGTGGGGGTAGGAAGAAGTAGGCTGCTGGTTAACTAGGATCTGCAGCTTATCCATTAGGTAGGGAAATGGGAAGACTGGGTGGGCCAAGCGGTCCTTATCTGCCATCAAATTCTATGTTTCTAATACACCATTTTTTTACACCCTTACACTTGGAAATATTATTTTCAGTCATTTTACACATTCACATTTATTCTGCTATATTGTTTTAAACATCAGTATCACTTTTTTGTTGTACTAACACCATTATGCCAGCCACCTTTAGTTTCAATTTGTGTTATAGAAAATATTAATTGCCTTGTAACTTTGCCAAATCGGCTCATTTGCTGCTGTAAGAAATTTCTTCAGGTTATCCTACCCAAGTTTGCTATTTTAAACAGAAAGTGTTTCATTTGATATACATTCTCCACATACTTCTTGATCAATAATAAGAACGACCTATTTCATAGATATCAGGTTATTCACCTGTTTGCAAGCACTAAATTGCTGTGAGCACATCCCATTAGTAAGTCTCTTCTTGTGCTTTAAGATGTAATCTGTTAGATCTGTGAAATACAGTAAATGGTCTAATTAAACATAATCATCACATCTTTAGTAATGTTATGTTATTCATTATTCTTCTAAAGATACAAAACAATGTGTATACACCTTCAAATTTAGCCAGTGTCCTTGTTGTCTTTAAATAATATTTTCTTTTTCTCAGACAGTGTCTTTCTGAGGCTGAAAGTGTTAACATTTAGTAGTTAATTTTCTATCTAATATTCTTCCCTATTATATCTGCTTTCAAAGAATCCCTGCTTATGTTACTTTTATTATTTTAACTTATGTGTGAGGCTGTATTTCTGTTTGTTTTTGTACCACATGCAAACACATGGATGTGTTGCTCTCATAAAACATGTACAGTATAAATAGCTTCATATTGCTTATTATCTACTCCAGTGGTAATGGATTCCCTAGAAGTCTGGCCTATTATAACCTTTAAATTACTTTATTATGCCAGCACAAACAACATCTGTTTCACTAAATAAATACTCTGTTACTGTTTTTCCTAGCCAATGCATTCTGCGTCTGTTTCACTCAGTAAAAACTCTGTTCCTGCTTTCCGCATATTTAGCATCTGACACACTTGAAAAACTATCACTGAATTCTACACAGTTTCTTTACGCCTCCTTATTTTACATTCCTTTTATACACATCTTTCACTTTTTTTTACTTCATAGCACTCAGGACACTTATAAGGCTTACTAGTGCTCAAAGTATCTGACACTTACAGCTCCTGTTCACATTCTGCAAGTGACTCATTTATTTCTAATTTATGACATGCTGAACACTAAAAGCTTCATTGTGCTTATGGTGCTTGACTCATTTAGTCTTGTTTTCATGAGCTCACATGTTTAAATAACTTGCTATGCCTGTTTATCCTTTCTGTCAGGGTTTTAAAACTTAGTATATAATTTGTTGCTGATACTTACTTAGAGATTTGTTGTACAGGACATTCACACTCATTTAGTTCCTGTGGTTTCTTGATTCTCTTTTGGTTTCAGCAGCACAGAGGGAGCTGTGGCCCTCCCTTTTATGTGTAAGAGCATTTATTTTCTTGAGCAGGCCTGTCCAGCCAGACAGACATAATTGAAGGAGGAGATTTTCCAGTTGACAGCCATCTAGGATTGTAAGGATATGTGGACCCTGGTTTCTAGTCAGGTGCTGCCAGATGCTAACATTCATACAGGCAGTCTTTTAGTTCTATGGGAATGGCCAGGTCATTTTAATTAATTACAATAAAAGGCGGGTTAGGTACAGGTTGCAGGATCATTGTTATGTACTTGTCTGTAGGGCACAGGAATAAATTATTGCAAGAGCTAGGAGCTGGTAGGCTTCACAGATGACCTAGACGTAGGCTGCCCCAAAGTTTTAGTGTTGGAGGCTGCATATGCCTGAGTCAAAGATATGGCTTCACTTTTTTGTCAGCTGTTCCTCCACTTGATGACATCTCTGGGCTTTGCACTGGCACTATCAGTTGCTTCTGGAAACTATCCTCTGCCATGTTGGATGTGGTCTTTGTGTGGGACTTAGTATTTTTAATGTCAGGGTTGATCTCTTTATTTTGGTCCGATCATCATCTCATGTCTTCCTATGTCCCAGCATTTAAATCATCCTCTCATAGAGATGGTTCATTACAGTCCTAAATATAATCTGCAGCCTAACAAACTCTTGGTAGTAATGGGCATCTTGAGTTTGATGACAGTTTGTGTTGAGGGAGAAGTGAAGGCTGTGAATATCTGCTGTGTGATATTATGGACATATTGATCTTCCACTGTTCCTCATCATGGTATTATGATTTGTTCAGTTGGTCAAAGACTAAGAACAGAGGTTTAAACATTCTCACTGGAGGTTTGGGTCCATGGAGGATAGATTGATGCTGAGGACTCATTTTCATGAGTTATAGCAGACAACCTTGAAAAAGACTGTTGTAGGAACAAGGATATAGTTGACTTATCCACACTTCTGGCAGTCTCCCTTTAAGAACTGATTTGCCTGACTGCCTGTTTTTGGCCCTTTACTCTTCTCAGTCTTCCTAAATGACCTTCTGTCTGTTTCGCTTCTGCATCCATCCATATGTATGCAGATGACTCTATTCAATTTGCCTCTGAATCTTCCCCTGATAAGCTAATGGCAGGCTTCAGCTGGACTTCAATAACACTCAGCTCTGGTTCTGGTCAAATCATCTATCCTTAAATGCCAAGAGAATAAGTTCTAAGACATCTGGCACTAAGCAGAAGCTCTCCAGGCTCATCTTTCTCCACCCCTTTCATACCTTAGGTGGATTCTCAGGTTGGTGACATCCCCTTATTTAAGTACCTTGGAGCCTGGCTATACTGGCATCATAACTTTTCAGTGCATGTGGATGCCATTCACAAAAATCTTCACTCTAAGCTTGGCCTGTTATACAAGAACAAAGGCTGCATCCTACTCCCTACTCACTAAGCCTATATAATTTCAGAAATGATTCTCCCTACTTTAGACTATGACAACATTGTCATCAGTGCTGTGCCAAAGACCACCCTAGTCAAATTAGTCCCCCATTCACTCTCTCTCTCTGATGTTTTGCCTTTGACTGTTCACTCCACACTCACCACTGCTCCATATACTCCTCCTTTGAAGCTAGATGTGTAACTCATTGTGCCTCCTTTATCTCAAAAATTCTAGCTGGCCTTCTTCCCCTCTTGCCTTACTTCACTCTTTTCCCCACCCGTTCACCCACCACCCTTCTCATGCTCAATATGTATCCATAAATATTGCTCCTTTGCACTCTCTTCTAGGTGATACCTCACTAGCCAGGCTGCTTTATCTTACCACTTCCCTATACTCTGGAACTCATTCCCCATCTATTCACTCCTCCTCTTCCAAATACTCTTTACTCTCTACTCCATGACTTCATCTCTCACTCCTGCACCTGCCATTGATACTTGTCCCTGATCCAATTCTCAATTCCCTTTTCTCTCCCTTGATCTGCACTTCTTCCCCCTTTTTTGTTTCCTTTTCTTCACTACAGCTGTTGTTCCCTGCATGGCCTCAACACCTTAGAAATGTATTTCCGTGTAACTCAGTGTGCAGACATGTTTGTATACATTACCTAATGTGAATGCTTAATTCTGTCATATTGCATTATTTAGCATTTTATTTTATAATAGTTTTCAGTGTACTAAATAATTTATTGTTCTGATTGTTTTCTAACCCCCCAATGCATCTGGAAACAAACAGTTATCAGCTCAGCTCAGTATGTCTTCCATAGTGAAATGTTTAAAATAAATAAATACGCTTTTGAAATAAATAAGTAAATAAATACATAGATAATTGTCTTGGAAGCATATCCCATCTTTGTTGTGCTACTTAATGTCGTACTTACTGTTTGTTTTTCTGCCTTATGAATCTTAAGATAATCTTTTTATTACTCTTAATTCTGTCTGCAAACTTCTGCCCTGTGTCTGTTTGATCCCTTCTACATAGCCTTGTGAAATATATAACCAATAAACCCAAGCAGAGTTTCTTTTTAAAATAACTCCATTAAAAAAATAAATTGAATGTTGCAGAAAAAGGACAATTTAATCCATATTTTGCATAAGAGTTTAAGAATAACAGATTGAAGCAGGCATCAATGTCTCTAAAAACATTCTGCACTACTTAGTAGCAACACCTGTTTAGATCAACATGAAAACAAGTAATATTTGGAAAAACTGACATGCCTGATATGTGTCAGCAGAATCAGATTTACTATCAGGAAGATTCTGAAAAACAAACTAAGATGTTTTGCCCTTACAATAAGTAAATACAATAAATATTTGTTTTTAGTCAACAGGAGAGCTGACAATGATGAGAGTCTGAGCCAGGAATTATCACTCAAGACACAGGAAATGTGCCTCACGGTGGAGAAACAATGTCACTGTTCTCAGCATAAGAACTCTTTCTGTGTCAACATCTCTGAACAACAGGAGCTTTATAGACGAGAAAGAACATATAACTTTGCCACTTGTGACAAGACTTTCACTCAAAAAAGTCTTCTGATAACAAATCAGCAAATCCACACTGGAAAGAGATTATATAAATGTGCTGTGTGTGATAAAAGGTTTACAAGCAAGATTAACTTGGTAAATCATCAGAGAATTCACACTGGAGAGAAACCATATAAATGTGAACATCGTGATAAGAATTTTACATTTCACAGTGAACTTGCACAGCATCAGCAAATTCACACTAGTGAGAGACCATATAAATGTACCACATGTGACAAGAATTTTACACAGAACTGTTATCTGGTAAAACATCAGCAAATCCACACTGGACAGAAACCACATAAATGTGACATATGTGACAAGGGTTTCACACAGAAGGGTAATCTGGTAAAACATCAGCAAATCCACACTGGTGAGAAACCATTTAAATGTGACAAATGTGACAAACAATTTACACGGAAGGATAATCTGGTTGCACATCAGCAAATCCACACTGGTGAGAAGCCATATGAATGTGACAAATGTGACAAAAGTTTTAGACTCAGGAGTAACTTAGTAAAGCATCAGCAATTTCACACAGGAGAGAAACCATATAAATGTGCCACATGTGAGAAGAGTTTCACACAGAAGTGTGACCTGGTAAGACATCAGCAAACACACACTGATGAGAAACCGCATAAATGTGATACATGTGACAAAAGTTTTACAAAGAAGAGTACTTTGGTAGCACATTGGCAAATTCACACAGGAGAGAGACCATATAAATGTGTCACATGTGACAAGAGTTTTATAAAGAAGTGTAACCTGTTGACACATCAACGAATTCACACTGGAGAGAAACCATATAAATGTGTCACATGTGACAAAGGTTTTACACAGAAGAATAAGCTGAGGAACCATCAGCAAATCCACACTGGTGAGAAACCATATAAATGTGACAAATGTGACAAAAGTTTTACACAGAGGAGTCACCTGGTAACACATCTGCAAATGCACACTGGTGAGAAACCATATAAATGTGCCACATGTGATAAGAGTTTTACACGCAAGAGTTCTCTGAGAATGCATCAGGAAATTCACACTGATGAGACCATATAAACATACCATATGTAGCAAGAATTTTACACAGAACTGTTATCTGGTAGCACATTAGCAAATTCACACTGGAGAGAGCAGCAGGGAGTGTATACATACCTGGGAATAGAGAAAGGAGCACCAACACAACATGTACAAATGAGAGGAAAAATAAGCAAGGAATATTTTAGAAGGGTAAAGCTCATACTGAAAACTGCATTGACAGCATGAAATAAAGTGCAAGCTATAAACCAGTTCACCCTTCCAATGATATCCTACAGCTTTGGTGTTAGACTGGCCACAGAAAGTATTGAACCAGCTAGATATAAAAATAAGAAAACTGCCTCATGCTCACCAGTTAATATATAAAAAACAGTGTATGCCAAGACTATACATTCCAAGGTCAGAGGGAGACATGGGCCTCCTTGAGATTGATTACACATACAGATCCACAAAAGTGGGGCTACATACATAGCTACTGACATCCTTGGACCCACATATAGTCAAGGTGCTGCATCATGAAGAAAATTAGCCTAAAATGACTTCACTCATCAGATTAGGAGAAGCCTTCAGGAGGGTAGCAGAGATGAATGTTAATCCACTAGTAGATAAGGAACAGCCAGCAACAGAAAGTGCAAAGAATCAGAAAAAGGAGTAAAAGGACAACGATCAACAGAAAAGAAAAAACAACTGGAAAGCCCATAATTATAGTGGAAAATACAGGGATCTATTGGAACAACCACAGGTCGATCAAACCCGGACCCTTGAGTGGTTAAAAAGAGGTGAATTTAGGTCACAAGATGAGAGATTGATAATGGCAGCCCAATATAGTGGACTACGCACAAGATGGTTCACAAAATCCATAGAAAAAACAGGAGAAACAGACAAGTGCAGGTTCTGTAGTACAGAATTAGAAACAGCTGCACATCTCTTGGCTGGCTGTGACGTACTCATGGAAGAAGGCCTGTATACTGCAAGACATAACAATGTAGCATGATTGATCCTCTGGAAACTATGCAGACACTATAACATACAGGTAGCAGAGAATCACTGGAAACATGAACCACAAAGAATCACAGCGAATGAAGAAGTAATGGTCACATGGGATCACCCAATACTTACAGCCAAGAAAGTGGAAGCAAGAAAACTTGATATTGTAATAATAAAAGAGAACAAAGGTAGCATTACTGATTGAAATAGCCACCCCTAGTGACAACAGTGTCCTGCATACAGAGAGACATAAAATTATGAAATACCAAGATATGCAGTCAGAAACCAAACTGATGTGGAATAAGGACACACAAATTGTTCCAAAAGTGCTTGGAGCAACTGGACTAATCAAAAAGAACTTTCAATCACACTTAAATATGCTACCAATACTTGTGACACCTTATAAACTTAAAAAGGAAGCCATCTTGGGGACGTTGCATGTAGAGCGCTGTCAGCAAACATAAAAGACTAATTCGGTACTCATTTCTTGAGTTTTGAACATGCCCTGGCTAAAGAATGGGGTCCATTCTTACCACGATATCAGAAATCCGTAAACATTTGGAGACACTAACCCCTGAGAGAAGCCACATAAATGTGACAAACATGGCAAGAGTTTTACATGGAAGAATAACCTGGTAGCATATCAGCAAATCCACATCGGTGAAAAATTAATGTGGAAACCTTAGTGTAGCATGGATTGACTACATAAAAGTGTTTGACAGCATCCCACACTCTTGGATCATTGAGTGCTTACAAATCTACAGGATATAGCCCATATTTATAAAAGTTATCAGAATTAATATGAGAACGTGGCAAACCACCCTGCAATTAAACCACAAGAAAGGTGAAATCAGCATCCCAAGCATAAAGATCCAAGGAGGGATATTTCAAGGTGACTCCTTGTCACTACTTCTGTTCTGCTTTGCTTGCAACCCATTATATAGCCTAATCAATAACCTAGTGCATGGATACAAATTGAACTTCAGAAATCAGAATTACCAGTAGCTGATGTGCCACCTCTTCTTTGCAGATGACCAGAAGCTTTGCAGTTCATCCAGTAAACACCTAAAAAAAGTAACTACAGATTTTCAAGAATTTATCTGACATATGGAAGGTGTGGTTTAGAAAAATGTGACAAAGGAACATTTATAGTAGAAAAGTTAACTTTTAAAGAAAAATTCAACCTGACAGAGGGCTGTGACATAAATAACTTAAATAATAGGGAGTGTACAAATATCTGGGAATAGATAAAGGAGCAACAAAACAACACAAACAAATGAGAACAACAATCAATGAGGAATATTTCAGAAGGCTAAAGCTTATACTGAAAACTACTTTGACAATGTGAAACAAAGTGCAAGCTCTAAATCAGCTTGCCCTTCCTGCGATATTCATATAGCTTCAGGGTGATAGATTGGCCTCAGAAATTGTTGAATCAGCTAGATATGAAAACAAGAAAACTGCTCCATGCCTACCTGTTAATATACAAAAATCAGTGCATGCCAAAATTATACATTCCAAGGTCTGAGGGGGGCATGGACCTCCTTGAGATTGATTACACACATGGGTTCACAATAGTGGGGCTGCATACATACAGACATCTTTGGACCAAACATAGTAAAGGTCCTACATCATGAGGCAAATAAGCATAAGATTACTTCCATCATAAAATTAGGTAAAGCTTTCAGGAGCATATCAGAGATGCATGTTGAGCCACTAGTAGATAAAGAACAACCAGCAACAGAAAGTGCAAAAAAAAAGCAGAAAAAAGAATAGGAAGGTAAAGATCAAAGAACAAGAAAGGACAACTGGAAAATCCATAACTACAGTGGAAATTATAGGGATCTGCTGGAACAATCACCGGTCAATCAAGAACTAACCCACAAGTGGTTTAAAAGAGGTTAATTTAAGCCACAAGATGAGACATTGATAATGGCAGCCCAAGACTGTGGACTTAGCAAAAGATGATTCATGAAATGCCTAGAAAAGACAGAAATGACAGACAGGTGCAGGTTCTGTAGTACATAATTAGAAACAGTTGCACATCTTCTAGCAGGATGTGAAGTACCCATGGCAGAGGACCTGAAAGATATACTGAAAGACACAACAACGTAGCAAGACTGATCCGATGAAAACTATGCAAACTCTATAACATACAAGTAGCAGAGAAACACTGGAAACATGAACCACGAAGAATCACGGAGAATGAAGAAGTAATGATTACATGGGATCACATGATACCAACTGCCAAGAAAGTGGAAGCACGAAAACCACATATTGTAATACAAGAAAAAAGAACAAAAGTAGCATTGCTGATCGAAATAGCCACCCCTAGTGATTACAGTGTCCTGCGTATATAGAGAGACATAAAATCATAAAATACCAATATATGTAAGCAGAAACTAAACTGTGCAATAAGGATACAGAAATCATTCCAATATTACTCGGGGCAATAGGGCTAATCAAAAAGAACTTTCATGCACATCTAAATATGCTACCAATATACGTGACACCTTATCAACTACAAAAGTAAGCCATCCTGGGGATGATGCACATGCTGAGAAGAATGCTCTCAGCAAACATTAAAGATTAATGCAGTACTGATTTCCTGATTTATTTTAAATATGTCCTGGCTTAAGAATGGGGTCCATTCTTATCATGGCACTATAAATCCCTGAACATTTTGAGACACTAACTCCATGAGAAACCACATAAATGTGACAAACGTGACAAGAGTTTTACATGGGATAGTCTTTTAATAAGGCATCAGCAAATTAACACTGGTGAAAAAAAACATATAAATGTGTCACATGTGACAAGAGTTTTACACAGAAGATTAACCTGGTTATACTTCAGCGAGTTCACACTGGAGGGAAACCATATAAATGTGCCACATGTAACAAGAGTTTTACCACAAGAAGAGTGAGAATTTTTTTGAGAAAGGACCTTGTTCAAAATGCATCAAGGATGCAGTATGTGTGTTTCAGAATAAAAACTGCTTTTAATGGAATCTAGTTGGAGCTTGTGTGCTGTCTATTTTGGCTGGTGAGTGCCTATGTTCAATGTAATTGAATTTCTGACTACAATGGAGCACCATCTCACCAAGTGCAGCCTTTTTCTGTGATTATTAAGGGGTTGAGACTACATCAACAAATTTACACTGGTGAGAGATTATATAAATGTGCCAAATGTGACAAAAGATTTACATTCAAGAGTAGTCAGCTACAGAGTCAAGCCATACAAAAGTGAAGGTTCTGGACTTCAGGAGGGCTGACTTTGGCAAGATGGGAGAGTGCCTTAGAAAAGCACTGGCAAACAGGCTAGAAGGAGGGGTGGAGCAACAATGGGAAAATGTCAAAACTGCCATCACAGAGGCAACAAGCCTTTGTTTGAAGCAAATATACAAATCAAAATGAAAGAAAAGCCACTGTGGTTCTCAAAAGAAGTGGCAGTGAAGGTTAGGGAGAAAAAGATAGCATTTAGGAAGTATAAGGAAACACAGAAGGAGCAGGACAGAGAACTGTACCAGTTAAGGCAGAAGGAAGCAGGGAGGGTAGTCAGAATAGTTAAGGCACAAACCGAGGAAAAGATACCCAAAGTGGTTAAGAAGGGAGATAAAACCTTTTATAGGTATATCAGGGAGCGTACAAAGACAAAGGGAGGGGTAGTGGGGCTGACTAGAATGGATGGTGGGTGAGCAGAGAGGGACAGTGAAAAAGCAGGAATACTGAATGAATACTTCTGTTCAGTATTCACAAAAGAGGAAGTGGGGGAGGTGCCTAATCCAATTAACAGAAGCACTCTGGAGAGGGGGGTCGATCCCAGTCCTTTCACAGAAGAAAGGTTTCTTAAAGAACTCCTAAAACTGAAGATGGACAAAGCAATGAGGCCAAAGAATTAAGCAGAGAACTAGTGACACCACTGACTACCTTTTATAACAAATCATGGGAGGCTGATGTGGTACCTGAGGACTGGAAGAAGGCTGATGTGATTCCCCTTTACAAAAGTGGGAGCAAGACAGGCAGAAAACTATAGACCTGTCAATTTGACCTCTGTGGTAGGGAAAGTAATGGAATCACTTCTGAAGGAAAGAATTGTTGAGTACCTAGAGGCCAGTGGGGCACAGGATGCAAGGCAGCATGGGTTCATAGCTGGAAGGTCATCTCAGATGCATCTAATTGATTTCTTTGATTGGGTGACCAAAGTAGTAGACCAGGGAGGGGCTGTGGACATGGCCTATCTAGACTTTAGCAAGGCATTTGACACAGTCCCACAGAAAAGATTAGCAGTCAGATTAACCAGCCTTGTAGTGGGTCCCAGGGTGGTAGCCTGGGTAAAGCATTGGCTGAACAACAGGACACAGAAGGTAATTGTAAATGGAGTCCACTCTGAAGAAAGAGGGGTTACTAGTGGGATGCCGCAGGGCTCAGTACTGCGTCCAGTCCTTTTTAATGTCTTTATAGGTGACATTGCAGAGGGACTGGAAGGAAAAGTATGCCTCTTTGCAGATGACACAAAGATCTGCAACAGGGTTGATACACAAGAAGGCATGGAAAGGATGAGAAGGGACCTGGCAAGGTTTTTTTTTAATTTTACTCTTTATCTGGCAGGACCCCCCGTCTTTATCATCCCTGGTCATGGCCCCCAGAGACCTCCACCACTGCCTATGGCTGCTGAGGACCCTCAGTCACCCCCGGCTTACCCCCCGGAGGGCAGGGCTGTGGCCATCTTTGTGACCACGGGACTAGTGTCTGGTCGGGGTCCGGCAGCGGCAGTGATGAGATGAGGTCCTCTGGGAAGGGCTTCATTCA
The DNA here is from genome assembly GCA_016271365.2 of Neoceratodus forsteri. Classification (NCBI taxonomy): domain Eukaryota; kingdom Metazoa; phylum Chordata; order Ceratodontiformes; family Ceratodontidae; genus Neoceratodus; species Neoceratodus forsteri. Next base: position 1,166,777,738 of record CM057454.1, read on the forward strand.
CACGGTGGTCCTGCCTGCCTCCATTTTCCATTTTCCTCCCAAGGGAGGCAGGGACGTGCAATGATGCCAGCATCCACCCCACCTCCCAGCTATTGAGCATCGGCAGCATGAGTTCTTCCGGCCTCCGCCAGGAGCCCTCAGTGCTCCAAGTGCTTCCCATGCCCTCCCCTCAGAGAAGGAGAGCCATCCAAGGGACACTCCATCCTTCTCCCCTGGCTGGCCCTCCAATGACCCGGGTCCGTCCCGAACCCGGGTCACCGGCATCAGAAGCAGAAATCCCATCGCTGTGCCAACAGGCTGGTGGGACTTGGCAAGGTTGAAGAAATGGTGAGAAGTATGGCAGCTTGGATTCAGTGCAAAGAAGTGCAAAGTGATGCGCCTGGGAAACAAAAACCAGGAAGATTACACAATTGGGGGGAGGTTGTAACAACAACAAAAATGGAAAGGGACCGGGGGGTAATCATATCAGATGACCTTAAGGTTGGAAAGCAATGTGAGAAGATGGTAGGGAGGGCTGGGGGGATACTGGGATGCATAGGGAGAGGCATCACCAGCAGGAAACAGGAAGTTGTTATCCCCTTGTACAGACAGTTGATGAGACCCCATCTAGAGTACTCCATCCAGTTCTAGAGACCCCATCTCCGCAAGGACATAGGATGGAGACAGTTCAGAGGAGGGCAACTAAAATGGTGCAGGGTCTGCAAGAGAAGCCATACAAGGAAAGGCTAAAGGAGCTTAATATGTATACCCTTGAGGAAAGGAGGGCAAGAGGGGACATGATAGAAATATTTAAGTACCTCAGTGGAATCAACAAAGTCCAAGAGGGCAGCATCTTTCAGAAAAAGAAATGTGCAAGAACAAGGGGACACAATTTGAAGATAGAGGGGGAACGGCTCAGGGGCAATGTGAGGAAGTATTTTTCATAGAGAGGGTGGTGGACATATAGAACAGCCTTCCTGAGGAGGTTGTAGGGTCTAAAACTGTGGGAGAATTCAAGAATGCATGGGACAGACATAAGGCAATTTTTGTGGGGGGTAGGAAGAAATAGGCTGTTGGTTAAATAGGATCTGCAGCTTATCCTCTAGGTAGGGAAATGGGCAGACTAGGTGGGCCAAGCAGCCCTTATCTGCCGACAAAGTCTGTGTTTCTAGTTTGGTAAAGCATCAGAGAATTCACATTGGGGAGAGATCATATAAATATGTTCAATGTGATAAGAGTTTTACAAAGAACAATAACCTGGTAACAAAGCAGCAAATCCACACAGGAGTAATCCCAAGAGAGACCATATAAATGTGACAAATGAGATAAGAGTTTTATATAGAAGAGTCATCTAATAAGGCATCAACAAATTCACACCAGAAACAAACATCAAGATACAGTGAGGGATATTGCATGAAGCTTTCTTGTCACCACTCCTGTTTTGCATTGCTTCAAACCCACTGTTCAACCTCATTAATAACTTATGGTATGGGTACAGTGGGAGCTCCAAAAATAATGATCAAATGGTATTTCATTGACTGTATGTCAATGATTTAAAGCTTTATAGCTCATGTAATAAAGAACAGTTGTAAACTGTCAAATCCTTCTTTGATGACATCTGGATAACATTGTTGATTATATCAGTGTGCTAGTGGAGCATTCATTTAAGGAAATCTAACCTGTACAGAAAACATCAATTTGGATGAGGACTGTAACATAAAAGACCTTGAGCAAGAGGCAGTGAACAAGTACAGTACCTGGGTATAGATGAAGGATCAGCAATGCAACATGAACAAATAAGAGAAAAGATCAGCAAGGAATACTTCAGAGTGGCTGAAATTTGTACTGGAAACTGCTTTAGTAGCACAGAGTGAAGTTCAAGCTGTAAATTATCTTGCCCTTCCTGTGCAGTCATGCAGGTTTGGCATCACTGACTGGCCACAGAATGAGCTGGATCAGCTGGACAGAAAAACAAGAAACTTCTCAATTAATTTACAAAAATTAGTGTATGCCAAGATTGTACATTTTAAGGTCTGAAGGAGGCATGGGCCTTCTTAAGACTGACTACACATGTTGATCCAAAATTGTAGAACCACAGTCATATTTATTGACATCCCAGGGCTGAAATATAGTCAGATTCCTACATCATGAAGATAACAAACATAAGACTTCTTGGAATACAAAATGAAAAGTCCTTAGGAGAGGAGACTAGATGAGATTAAACATGGAGCAACTAGCTTAGAATGTACTGTGCGGCAAAAGAAAGCTGTTAAAGAGAAAGACCATCAATGGAAGAATGGAAGGAGAGATCATAACTGCAGTGGAAGATACATGGATCTGCTGTAATAACCCCATATAGACCTAGAACTGACCCATCCATGGTTAACAAGGGGAGAATTGTGTTCTGCAGCATCCTGGACATCTCATCACAATTCCAGTAGTTACTGCTTAGACAAAGGATCTAGGTGCTAAAACATTATTTTTATCACCTCTGTCTTGTTCAAAGTTCACATAATTGGTGATAAACTGGCTGTGCAGTATGTGTTAATGTTTTAAGCATTTAAATCAATAGAAAAACCTAGAAACTGCCGGAGGCTCACATCATTTTTTCAAAATCAAATCTTAGTCAAAAGGTGCAGGTAAACCGCCGAGGACTCAAATTCTAACAGATGGCAGAGAACCATGTCCTCATTTCAGTCAATTATGAAGAAGCTGCATAAAGACATAAAACTGATAAGTTCTTGATTTGATGCTTCCTGTGGTTCCAAGTGGTCAAGCAGCAGATTGAGCCCCACAAGGTGATGGTCGTACAGGCAATAAATGTGTGTAGTGCAATAGCTGTGTCAGTAGGCTTAGTTAAATAAAATCAGTTGCTACCATCTAACCTTGAGCATTTGGACAATTTACAGTGAGAAAATGTCACTGTAAATGGACTTGTGGAGGAATTTGGGGAGGTCATCTCCACCTAATACAATTTTTCCCTGGTTGGGGGAAGCACTTGCACAAGACTTTGAAGCAATATTAAGTGAGTTTAAGAATCAACACCTTGCGTGCTCTTACTTAAACTGCGGTCGGTACTCCAACATGATGCCATGTTTTAAGCTGTCAGGCAGCTGAAGGACATAAAGATTAATTGCAACAGGGTTTTAATGTTCCTAGACTTAAGCTGTGCCACACTTAACAGGCAAAATAAGGCTTTAATTGCAGAAAATGAAAACACAGAATCCTGTATCCCGTTAACTACAATCTACCCTGCAAAACTGAGGGTACAGCATGGAGGTCAGGTATTCATCTTCACGGACTGAAAGACTTGAACAAACTTGGGGGGAAAAAATCACTAAACACAGTTACTGTAGAACTGAGGAGTGCAGTGAATTGGAATCTGACTCATGAAAGGATTCCAACGTTGCTATTTTATTTATTTATTTAATTTTGTTCACTCAGTAGACCCACTGAGACTAGAAGTTCCTTTTTCAGGGTTGACCTGGAGGGGGGCAGATATAGATGGTAACCAACTGAAATTGAACCAGATTAAGCTGTTGGTGGTATTTTTAGTGAATGGGGTAGTATTTTGTATTATATTGAGTCAGTATTTTTGAGTACTAGTAAGAGCTGTGGGTGAGACAACAGATGTTTTAATAACTAAGGTTACATTACAGAAACATAGAAATTCATGACAGATAAGGACCACTAGGGCCTTCTATTCTGCCCATTTCCCCTGCCTTTTGTAAAAGCGACAGACGCTACTTGTCCTCCAGCTTTATCTCCTTGTTCCTATTGCAAGGGTTCCCCTCTGCTTGTCCCATGCATTTTTAACCTCCCCCACCATGTTTTCCCCCACCACCTCTGCTGGGAGTCTATTCCATGCATCCAACACCCTTTTGTGAAGAAATGCTTCCTCATGCTACCCCTTAGTTTAGCCCCTTCCAACCTCATGACATGCTCCCTCATTCCTGGACATCTCCTTGTCTGAAAGATGATACCTTTCAGTTCACTATTTATGCCTTTCAGATATCTGTAGGTTTCCATTAAATCTCCCCACCTCTCATCTCCTCCAGGGTATACATATTGAGGTCTCCCAGTCTTTCACCATATGACTTTCGATGCATGCTCTACACCATCTTTGTTGTGCTTCTTTGAACTGCCTCCACCCTTTCCATGTCCTTATGGAGATGCAGCCGCCAGAACCGGACACAGTAATCAAAGTGGGGCCTCACCAATGATCTATAAAGTGGCATTTCTACTTCCTTCCTTCTGCTGGTGGTACCTCTCCCTATGAACCCCATCATCCCACTGGCTCTCCCCATAGCCTTGGCAAATTGTTTGGCTACTTTTAGGTGATCAGATATGATTACCCCAAATCCCTTTCCTGTTTGATGATCATCAGTTTCTATTCTCTCCCCATCATGTAATCTTCTGCTGGGTTATTGTGCCCTATATGCATGAGTTTGCACTTTTTTTGCAATAAATCTTAGCTGCCAAACTCAGGATCATTCCTCCAGTTTACCTAGGTCACTCATTTTTCCATCTCTCCCAGAGTATCCAAACTGTTGCATGTCTTATTGTTATCTACAAGGAGGCACACCTTCCATTCCAGTTCCTCTGCAATGTCATTTATGAATTCATTAAACAGGACTGGTCCCAAGACTGGTCCTTGTTGCACACCGCTGGTCACCCTGCATTCCTCAGATTGAGCACCATTTACAGTGACTCTCTGCTTTCTATCACGCAAACAGTTCCTAATGTAGTTTACCACCTTGTGACCCATGCTCAGGCTGCCCAGCTTGCTCAAAAGTCTTCTATGTGGAATGGTATAGAAGGCTTTACTGAAATACAGAGAGGCCACATACACCACTCACCTGATCCATGACATCAGTCACCCAGTTAAAGAAATCAGTTAGATTTATTTGGCATGACCTTCCCGCTATGAATCCATTCGGTCTGAGATCCTGTGCTCCAGTGAATTCAAGGTGATTTATGAACCTTAATTTATAGATTCCATAATCTTCCCCACTGTTGAGGTGAGGCTGGCTGGGATATAGTCTCCAGTGTCCTCCCTACTGCCACTTTTGTAAAGAGGGACTACACCCATTTCGAGTGACTCATTGAACAGGGCTGCCAGTGGTGGTACCAGCACCTTCTGTACTTCCTTTAATATTCTAGGATGTATTCCATCTAATCCCACTGCCTTGTCATCTTTCAGTTTTTAAGAGTTATTTTAGGACTCTCTATCCCATGAATGGAGTGGTGTCCATCTCCCTCCCATATTTGTTTATATTACCCAACTGTGGTCCCTCACCACCTTCTTCTGTGAATACGGAACAAAAATATGTCTTCAGTATTGGTGCTTTTTCCAGGTCCTTTTTGTTATATGTGAAAAGATCACACCTTGGGTTATTTGCATGATATGCTGGTCAAAGAAAGTAACAACATGTAGAGGCAATACAAGAAGTTTATTACAATATTCATGCCATAACAAGTGAAGCAAAGCAATCACAAGGGAGCCGATTTCCCACCATTTCCTGAGTATGGTTTCTTTCTCTCTGAGGAGCTGGTGTGCATAGAATTATATATGACTGATAAAAGTGCAGTTACAGATATGATAAACATACAGCATTGGATAGCAGGGGTGTAGCCAGGAATTTCATATTTGCACACCAAGTGGACTCTCATTGCTACACCCCCCACTGTTCTGGCCAACTACCCCTTCCCGCACTGTCCATGCCCAGTTTGTGCTCTGTCACCGGATGCAAGTGTCATTTTCTCTGTGTTGTATACCAGCACAGCATACCACTAGCCACACTGCTACCACCAATAGTTGTCAGACTGTCTGAGTTTTGGTTATAATATTTCATTGTGATAAACTTCTGTACCACATCAAGGTAGCCAGTCTCACAGAGGTCCATTCATAAACCACTAACACCATCACCAACAGTTGTTTACTGCTTATCCATTTGACGTTATGGATGTTATGTCAGTACTACTGGGCAGCAGTAGGGTCTATGGCTCTGTGCTGCAGATCCCAACTAGAGTTTTCCAAGAGAAAGGAAGTACAGAACAAAAGCAATAGGGCCCATTACTCAAAACACCTGATCCGGTTGCCAATGTCTCTAGGAGTAGCAGGTACAAAAGACATTGTTCAGTTCCTAGCATGATCATTGTGTCAGCAGGGGAGGAGAAGCAGGATGGTATGGATAAACTGCAGATGTTCAGCAAGATTGATACAAACGATCCCATGGCTTTGGAATAAATATTTGACACATGCTAACGGAATGCTTATTTGTGAGGAGACAGGGCCCAACAAAATGTTTGACAGGGGGCCCATACAGTCATTGGCACAGTCCACCACCGCCACCACTTTTGTGGAACATGCCAACCAAACTGGCGTTTTACACACCATGGTAAGTGGCATTGCACTAATGTTGTGGTAGAGTTTTGGAAAACCTCATGGCACCAGAATGGTGAGACAACTCCAAATGTCTGCGGACTTTGAAATACTAGTAAAAGTCAAGGGCCCATTTTGTTGTAACCAAACTACCTCTGTGCTCTATGTTTAGAGATACAATAGAAGTAGGCATATGTAAGCACCAAATATAACTTCAAGATGACAATGTGCTATATGTGTTCAGAAACAAATGGGCTCTCCCAGACTACAATTTCCCTGAAGTCCCCCTCTGCACGTTGAGCTATCTAAATTTCTCTTCATTAACTTATCATAACAGAAATAGATTCATTTTTGTTTGAGCATTTAGGGTTGGCAGGGGGCCCATACAATCATTGCCAAGCCCACCCCCACATTAACACACACACACACACACAAAAAAGAGTACCGGATAATCCTCTTCTGTCTGAAACTGGTGGAATGGTAATAATTCCTCCTGGGCTGGCTGCTACACCACCCCACAAGAGAGTCCAGATAAAAAGCGGCAGCAAAAAAATGGAAATGGGCGGTGAGAAAATGAGGGGAGGTTGCACAAAAAGTCAGCAGGGAATCGGACACCAGGGAATGGTGGAAAAGACTGCTCAGCTCAGCACTCAAACAGACCAAGTCAGCCAGAACCAGAAGCCCTGAAAGAGCACAGCAGCAGGCACTCATAGCAAAGCACTGGGTTCAAGTGGGTTCTCGCACGACAGATGACCGGTGCTCTGCTCAAGACCATCAGACACTGCTCAAGGGCTCTGGCCTAGCTAGTTGTAGTCTCACTCTCAGCAGCTCTCCCTCCCAGGCTGGCAACCAGCGTCTGGCAATGAAAGCAGTCAGTTTCTTCTTCTTCCTGGCTCCTTCTCACTCTGTGACTAGCAGATGTTCCTCCTCCTGATCCTGTGGCATCTGGGCTGGCGACAAAGCTCCTTCCGGGCTCCAGCGGCTCCTCATTGTATTTAACTGCTGGTGGCTACCCGGCTATCGATTCCATCTGGGTGGCTAAGTTCCACACCGACCAACGTGGACAGAACTGGGGCAGTGTGCTCTCGGCTATCTCCTGAAAGCAAGCAGGCAGGCACGGCTCTGGTCTCGACATGCAGCACCCCTCCTCTCAATCTCGAATATTGATTCCTCTCTATTCTGTTTCTCCAACTTAAAGAACTGCAAGCAACAGACAGAGTTGCTATTTCAAGGGGCAATTAAAAAGGCCGCCCCTCACTAGCCGTGCCTCCTTTCTTATGAGCGGACCTGACTGAGGATGTCAGCGTTCATAGCTGCATTCATTTTTCAATCAGGTCCTCTGGACTGTGGGCATGTCAGTGTGCATGTCATCAATTTAGACTCCATCCACCCCCCCCCCCCAGAAAAAGCTTATAAGAGATTTAGTGGCTGGGAAAGCCCAAAAAAAAAAAAAAAGAAATTCGCTGACACACCAGCCGGCTCCTGCTATCCCCCACCATGTCGGCAGCACACCATGGCATGTCTGGTGTATCAGTGGCTATGTCCTTGTTGGATAGGGCATGTAAATAAGGTGGCTCACTCGGACAATTACATAGGAAATAAGGAAGAATCTCTGAAGAAAGGAAATTCAAAGTCGGCATCAAAATAAATCTTCTCAGTTCTTATTTCCAGACAGTGAGTCTGAGTCTGGAAATACTTGCAACATAGTCACAAAAGCACACAACATGTCACAATAGTGAAACACTACAGAATATGAGTGATTGTGAGTATAAAGAATATGTGAAAACTAAAAACAGTATATATGGCAGAAACATATATAGGTAAAACATTGTGAGACTGTAGTAAGACACTTATACTTATAGGTATATAAGGTTACAGTTATGTGTGGGTCAGTTGGTGGTATATGACCCAGGCATAACACCTTCCACATACTCTCCTTCTTCCCTTTTAAGCCTTGCTATCCCACACCTGTTTTTTCTTCTTTCACTAATGTACCTATAATGTCTTGTCACCCTTCTTTACCACCCATGCTATTTTTTGCCCTGTTTTTTCTTTGCGCTCCTGAGTATAACAGTAAAATATGGACAAAATCATAAAATAGCCCAGTAGATACACATTTCATCACAGTAAATCACACTGGAGCCTCTCTTAAGATTTTGGCGTTTAGAAAAAAATAGATGCACTTCTAAGAGGTGGTGACTACAACAAGGCAGCTAAAGGGGAGAAATGTACTGGGTTTTTACATTAGATGCATCTGATGGTAGGTTAGGAATAACTTAGGAAAACTGGGCTGCTTGCTGGTGGCCGTGAAGACCAATAAAAATCAGGACAGTGGATGAAATTATCAGTTTGTATAAGGTAACACCTAGCCCTGTTCCGTCCTAGTTCTTCCGACCTACCCCAGCTGCTTAGGATCCTGCACTACACTTATGCAAACATCCATGCATTCTCCATATGTACAGTATACACATATAGGAGTTAGAGAAAGAGAAGCAAGGGAAACTGCAGTGATAAACAAAAGGATTTCAGTATAACACAACACAGTGTTCTATTTATACTAAGGGCATGATGCCTGGTAATGGCCATGAAAATCCCAGTGTCACTTAACTAAAATTTCTGAGCCAGTGGATGGAATGTGCACATGGGCCCGGATATTCAAACTGCGCCCAAAATGTGCGCAACAACAGGAGCAAGCACAAATCAATTGCGCATATGCGCAACAGGTTCGATATTCAAACATGGAGCAGAACAAATTGCGCAAGCAGCCAATGTCTGAATATCGCACTAACTGCACCATAGCGCAACCAGGAAGGAGAAGCTGAGCAGAAATGTTGCGCTATAGTGCAACCAGGGCAGCCCAGCTGAGCAGTCCAGAGGTGCCATAGCGCAAGCAGAGCCCCCCCCAGAGCAATGGAACTGCACATCCAGGGAGGCAGGCTGGGGCCAACCGCCAGCCATGCCACACACGGGCACAGGAACACACTGCAGAACCAACAAGACACCTGCACACCCCAAGCACAGCATCACTGGGGTGTGACGGATGATCTATTGGCCCATGGGGACAAGCCAACAAAAGCACAGCAGAGCCATGACACCCTAGCACAACCACTGGCAGGCTGAGGAGTGCCACACACAGGGGTTGACAACCACAGTGCACATCAGCCCCCCCGTTCGCACAGCACACCCTGCACCGTGACCCCAAGACACCACCCATGTGCAGTGACTGGCACTGCAGGAAACCAGAAGGGGAAGGAAGGAAGGAAACATATTCAATTCAGTGCTTTAGAGTAACTGGTAATTGGTATTTTTCTTTTAAACTTAGACTGTGGGCTTGTAGTGACAATATAGTGACAATATACTTTCTTTCTTTGTTGTCTTTACTTATAATTGTGTTTGGGCTGTTGAAAATTTAAAACATAGTGGTGGTGTAATTCTGTGCTGTCTTTAATTGCTGCAGATTTTATCTTGGCTTGTCTGACTGTCCTGTAGCTGGGTGAAGGGTGTTAATTATCTGGCCTCTGACCTCAGCTACGTGATAACTGGAGGTGGGGCTTAGTCAGAGTTAAAGTAGCAAGCAGAGGTTTATTTTCTCAAAAGAAGCCAGAGGGGGAAGGAAGGAAACATATTCAATTCAGTGCTTTAGAGTAACTGGTAATTGGTATTTTTCTTTCAAACTTAGATTGTGGGCTTGTAGTGACAATATACTTTCTTTCTTTGTTGTCTTTACTTATAATTGTTTTGGGCTGTTGAAAATTTAAAACATAGTGGTGGTGTAATCTGTGCTGTCTTTAATTGCTGCAAATTTTCACCCCTTCCCCAACTCTTAATTATATGCCCTGATAAATCTGATTGACAGGAGCTAAACACAGGGTATAGTAAGAGGTGTGAAGTAGGAGGGCATAAGGGAAGAAGCCCACCCTCAGCATAACAAGTGTTTTGACTCATTTATTTATTTATTGGTTTCTTTTTCCTTAAAAAAAAAATTATCTGAGGATCAGTGACAGGATTTTTAGTACTGTAAATTAATAAAAAGAGAACTAGGAGAGCTTCAGTAGCAGACAAGTAGTGGAATTGCAGTATAATGTGGGGAGTAGTGCAATGCAGTGACTGTGGGGCAGCCATATTCAGGCAGACCTTCTGTTCACTGAGGTGCTGCCCTATCTGCATGCATCTCTCTGGACTGCGGGATGAGGTAGCCAGACTCAGAGCAGAAGTAAACTGGGTCAGGGTACCATCACCCCTATCCAGGGACCACCCAGTCCAATGCAGCTGCCTCAAAGGATGCCGAGACGAGGAGCACTTGGATGACAGTGGGCTCAGGGAGGGTTAGAGCAGTCAGGCAGAGGCACATCCCAGATCCTATTCCTCTCAAGAACTCATATGCCACACTGGCAAATGAGGACAACCAAATAGAGATACCCAGAGAAGTGGAAGGAAAGGATGTGGAGGTTAGCCAAGGAGGTGACCTCAGTGGGGAAAGCAGTGGACCCCAGAGGAGGAGGAGGAAGCAAATCCTGGTGGGAGACTCCATCGTAAGAGGGATCCAGCTAGGAACACAGGAGGGGAAGACAGGGAGGTGAGGTGCCTACCAGGTGCCACGGCATGGAGGGATGGAAGGAAGATACTGGGGATCACTGGAAAGGCAAGACGGGAGGGTGAGCTGGATGTCATTATCCACCTAGGTACTAATGACTTGGCAAATGGGAGTCAAAGGAAGTTCAGGAAGAGTTTAGGAAACTGGGAGGGTCTCAAGCAAGTAGCTACTTCTGTCACTTTCTCAAGTACTACCTGTGAGAGGCAAGGAGAACATAGAGTGCATGCACCAGGAACTTTAACTCATGGTTGAAGAACTGGTGCTGTGAGGAAGGATTTGGATTCATTGGTGACTGGGGACCCACCTGGAGGATGGAGGTTTGTTCAAGCCTGACGGCCTGCATCCATCCTGGAGAATCAAGCACTCAATGATAAGTTTAAATGCTACATTGACAAGCATTTAAACTAGCAAATGAGGTGGCAGCCAGCAAGGAGGTACCTACTTGCTCACCCCACAGCTAGCAGTGGAACCAGTGAACCAGAGGGTGGCTATCTCTGCAAAGCAGTGTGCAAAAGATGGAGATTAGTGTCCAAAAGGTGGATAAGCAGAAAAGGGCAAAATTCAGCAGAAGGGCAGACAGCAAGGAGAACCAGGGATAAATGACAACCAAGGAAGGGGCTGGAGTAGAAGAGTGAAGCAGTCTAGGGAGGTCAAATCATGGAAAGTCATGTGTGCAAATGCCAGGAGCCTTAGCAACAAGATGGAAGATCTGGAGGCTGTCATGGTACAGTCAGACCTGGACATTGTGGCCATCACTGAAACCTGGTGTAATGATAACCATGACTGGGAGATGGCCATATCTGGCTACAACATATTCAGAAGAGACAGAGCAGGCAGGAAGGGAGGAAGAGTGGCACTGTATGTGAAAAATGACATAGGGGCCACAGAGATCCAGGAGGAACAAAATGGGGAAGAGATACTGTGGGTTAAGCTGGAAAGGAAAATGGGGGCCAGCCATCCAGACAGGTGTGGTCTATAGACCACCAGCCCAGGAGGAAGAAACAGATAGGGAGCTGATGCTAGCCATCCAAAGGATGGCAGACAAGGGTGAGGTAGTACTGGTTGGAGACTTCAATATTCCAGACGTGGACTGGAGCATCCCAGCAGCAGCATCAACTAGGAGCAGATTTATCCTGGACTCCCTTCCTCAAGCAACTGGTCATGGAACCAACTCAGCAGAAGGCAATACTGGACCTTGTGCTCACAAACAGGGACAGTGTGATGGGGTAACAGTGGGGGAGCACCTGGGTAACAGTGACCACCAGTCATTGTGGTTTGAAATCACAGAAAGAGCAGAACCAAACCACACAAAAACATGTATCCTGGATTTTAGGGGGGCAGACTTTGGTAAAATGGGGAGATACTTGAAAGAGGCATTAAGGAATGGGACAGGAATCAGGGGTTGAGGAACAGTGGGCAGTATTTAAAATGGGGATTATAAGAACAACAGAATTATGCATTAAGCAGGTTAGCAAGAGGAAAAGGAAGAGGAGACCATTATGGTTTTCCAAAGAGGTAGCAAAGAAAGTGAAAGCCAAAAAGATAGGGAGAAGTACCAGGAGAAACAAAGGGAGGCAGGGAAGTTATTAAGGGAAGCCAAAGCTCAGACAGAAGAACACATTGCAAAATCAGTAGTTAAAGGGGACAAAACCTTTTACAGGTACATAAGTGAAAAAAGAAAGACAAAGGGAGGGACAGTGAGACTGAAGGGGGAGGATGGGAGCCGCGTGGAGTATGACAACAGTAAAGCTGACATATTGAACAGGTATTTCTGCTCAGTCTTTACTGAGGAAGGGGGGGTAATGGGTCTGAAGGGAGTACAAGGGGTGAGAATGGTGCAGAAATGGACACAAGTCCCTTTACACGAGAAAGGGTCCTGAAGGAACTGGAAGTAATAAGAGTTGATAAAGCAATGGGGCCAGATGGGGTGCACCCAGGGTCCTTAAAGAACTAAGAGAGGTGGTGGCTGAACCTCTGGCTATCCTGTTTAGCCAATCACTGGAAACAGGGAGAGTACCCAAAGACTGGAGACAGCAGATGTAGTCCCCTTGTACAAAGTGGGAACAAAGGGAAGCAGGGAACCACAGACCAGTCAGCCTCACCTCGGTGGCGGAAAGATCATGGAAGCACTACTGAAGGAGATTGGTGGAACATCTGGTTGTCAATGGACTACAGGACCCAAGGCAGCATGGTTTCACTAGGGGAGGTCATGTCAGACCAACCTCATTGAATTTTTGACTGGGTGACTAGGAGGTGGATCGGGAGGGCAGTGGACATGGCCTATCTGGACTTCAGCAAGGCCTTTGACACTGTGCCACATAGAGACTATTACACAAACTGGGGAATATGGGTGTGGGCAGGACAGTAGTGTGGTGGGTAGGTAACTGGCTGGGTGGCAGGACACAGAGGGTGGTGGTAAATGGCTGTCACTCCACAGAGGAAGAGTGACCAGTGGGTACCACAGGGATCAGTGCTGGGACCGGTCCCTATTCAACATCTTCATCAGTGACATTGCAGGGATCTAGAAGGCAGAATTTCACTGTTCGCTGATGACACAAAGCTCTGTAACAGAGTAGACACACCAGAGGGTGTAGACAGAATGAGAAGGGACCTGCAGAAACTTGAAGAATGGTCAGGGGTTTGGCAGTTGAAATTCAATGCAAAGAAGTGCAAGATAATGCATATGGGCACAAAAACCCTGGCACAATATATCAGTTGGGGGTGAGGATATAGCATGCACCAAGCAGGAAAGGGATCTTGGGGTTGTCATCTCTGATGACCCTCAGGTAGGAAACAGTGTGACAAGGCATCAGGTAAAGCAAATAGGATGCTGGGATGTATGGCAGGGGCATCACCAGCAGGAAAGGGAGGTCATAATTCTGCTATACAAGACACTAGTGAGGCCCCATCTGGAGTACAGTGTACAGTTCTGGAGACCATACCTACGTGAAGGACATAGACAGGGTAGAGAAGGTTCAGAGGAGGGCAACAAAGATGGTGCATGGATTGCATAACAAGTCCTATGAAGACAGGTTGAAGGAACTGAACATGTACTCCCTGGAGGAGAGGAGGGAGAGAGGGGATATGATAGACATACAAGTATCTTACAGGGAGGAACAGGGTGCAGGAAAACACTATTTTTAGGTGAAAAAGATGTTCCAGGACTAGAGGGCTGTAGTGATAGTATAATATGTTGATTATTGTCACTCCATTTTGTATGCTATTTCATGTAATGTATGTCATTTTATACTCCATTTTGTATTGTGTGACTCCATTTTACATGCTGCTTCATTTAATTGGTGTTTTGCTCTTTAGACAGCCTCATTATTATGTTTTGCTTCAGACAGTGTATTTTGCTGACTTGAAGGTCGCATATTATCAGGCAACCTGTTTTTGTAGTTTTGTTTAAACTTCTGCTAGCTCATAGTGTTCTAGGCACCGCAGTGTTTGGAGCACAGTGATCTAGCAGGTGTGGGGAATTTGAGCAGTCCTTATCGCGGTGAATTGCAACGCCCTGGGAGCCCCGGCCATCTTCTAGAATGTAGTAAAATAACACTATAAAGGCTGCATGGTTATTTTTAGCATAGAATAAGATATAAATGTAGCTTTCTCAATGCCTGGTTGGAAGCCTCATCTGCAGGGTGGTCGCATCGCTGTGGAACTTTCTCCCAGTTCAAAACTCCTGGCCAGGCTGTGAGATGATTTAGGGCTTCCCCAGCTACTGGGAAAAGGCTTGGATGATGCTTTATTGAATCGGTGATGTATCATGTTTTGCTTAATTGAAGTATATATTAATGCTGATAGTAATATTGCTAATGAATGAATGCTAAAGTGTAATCATTAATGCTGATAGTGATATTGCTGCTAAATGAAGTGTAATTATCTTTTGCTTGCAATAAATTGTGCTGATGTGTGAATGCCAAGTGTGATTATTCCTTTGTGACTCTTCGATTAGGCAAGACAAGGGCATGGGATGAAGTTGGAGGGAGGACGATTCAGAGGAAACATGAGAAAGAATTTCTTCGCAGAACGGGTGGTGGACAAGTGGAACACCCTGCCAGAGGAAGTGGTGGGGGCTGAAACAATCACGGGATTTAAGAATCCATGGGATAGACATAAAGGAATTCCAGAGGTCAGGGGTAAGGGGAAACAGACTTCTAGGAAAACAAACTGAACTTACAAGCTCAAATGGGCAGACTGGGTGGGCCATAGGCCGTTATCTGCCGACACTGTCTATGTATCTATGTATCTATAAACCATGCATCCCCCCCAGCACACGTCAACCCCCGTGCAGCACAGAAGCATACAAGCCAGACACACCCTGTGCACCCAGCAGTGGGTGGCAGCAGGCAGCAAGACCAACAGAAAGTCACTGCCATGCCGGAGATACCTCCCATCGCACACACACACACACACACACACACACACATACCCAGGACCATACACCCCAGATGGCATGTACACCACTGCAACTGAGCACCCATAGCCAGCTGCAAATCAAGACCAACACAGTAGTCATATCAAAATATAAATGTATATTTAAATTTACAAATAGTAAATAACCAAAACAATAAACAACAACTATTTACAAGGGGGGGACGGGTACAAAGTAGGGGTGTTCAAGGGGTAGGGATGAACAACTTGGAGAGGGAAGGCAGGGTGGTAGGGATGGGAGAAGTGGGAAGGTATTGTTCCTAAGGCCCAGCTAGCTGGTCATCCTGTGCCTGGTTCCGCACTCCCTGTGGCGCCTCCCTCCATGAGCCATGGCGCCTGATGGACTCAAGGATGGCCTGGTTTCAAGGGACACCTGTGTCAGGCCCCGAATGTCTCGCTGAATCCTCCAGAGACCTCGAGGCCTAGGAAAATGGGAACACAGTCAATGGCTGTGACTGACCACAACCCTGAACACCACCCAACCTGCAAGCCATATAGCCCAATGTCCGCACCTGTGATGGCATGCACCCACCCACAGTGAACATGCACATGGCCATCACAAACAGGCGGCACCAGCTATGAGCACCACTACACAAACACACTGCCCATGTCCATCACAGCACAAACAAGGCTGTCAAGTGACGTGGCATCGTGGTGCAATGCCAGTTACACAGCAATGTGCCCAGTGCATGCATGGACCACCAGTGATGCATACACAGACGTGCTGTGATACTGGATAGTGATGCATGTCACCTGTGTCATGCATACATACATAGATACATAGACAGTGTCGGCAGATAAGGGCCTATGGCCCACCCAGTCTGTCCATTTGAGCTTGTAAGTTCACTTTGTTTTCCTAGAAGTCTGTTGCACCTTACCCCTGACCTCCAGAATTCCTT
This sequence comes from Neoceratodus forsteri, assembly GCA_016271365.2. NCBI lineage: Eukaryota > Metazoa > Chordata > Ceratodontiformes > Ceratodontidae > Neoceratodus > Neoceratodus forsteri. Next base: position 1,166,794,029 of record CM057454.1, read on the forward strand.
TATGTCTATCCCGTGCATTCTGAAATCCCGTGATTGTTTCAGCCCCCACCACTTCCTCTGGCAGGGTGTTCCACTTGTCCACCACCCGTTCTGTGAAAATTCTTTCTCATGTTTCCTCTGAATCGTCCTCCCTCCAACTTCATCCCATGCCCTCTAGTCCTGGAACATCTTTTTCGCTTAAAAATAGTGTTTTCCTGCACCCTGTTCCTCCCTGTAAGATACTTGCATGTCTCTATCATATCCCCTCTCTCCCACCTCTCCTCCAGGGAGTACATGTTCAGTTCCTTCAACCTGTCGTCATCGGACTTGTGATGCAATCCATGCACCATCTTTGTTGCCCTCCTCTGAACCTTCTCTGCCCAGTCTATGTCCTTACGTGGGTATGGTCTCCAGAACTGTACACTGTACTCCAGGTGGGGCCTCACTAGTGTCTTGTATAGTGGAATTATGACCTCCCCTTTCCTGCATGGTTGTGTTGTGCAGGGCTGGTGGTCTCCCCCCCCAGCATGCAATAGCATCCATGAAGTAATGATGCTCACACTGCTCTAGCAGCTGGGTCTGCCGCTGATGATGCTGCTGCTGCTGCTGCTGGCGTGCAACACCCACCGGCCCCGGGGCCCTGGCACGGCCCTCCTCACCCCGTGCCTGCATCCTCACATCCTGGCCTGTGGGAGACATATGTTGAGACAAACATCAGTGTGACTCCAAAGCAGACTGCCCCCTGTCCCAGTGAGAGTGCCTGTCCACACAGCCAGACCCATGCATCTCACACCTGCACACACGACACAGCCAACCATGGCAGAGCCATCACCTATGCACAGCCACCAAAACACACTCACACCCCTACAGAGAATACAGGTGCATAGATGGTACACCCACCTGGCCTAGGCACCATGCCCCGCCTGTCACGTGACCGCAGCCGATCAAGACGATCTGGATCCCTCCGGCAGAGGTCACCGTACTGGTGCCGGCACTGCTCAGCTGACCGGCACCATCCAGTGACCCCCACCAGGTCAGTGGCCACTTGCTGCCACACCTGCGTCCTGGCAATGGTGAGGAGCGCCTCACCATAAAGTGCCCCTTAGTGGGGCTCTACTAGGGCCACCAAGTTGGCCAGTTCGACTGGGTTCCACTGAACTGCTCTTCTGTGAGCCATGGTACCAACTTTACAGCAGGCAATATGGCGCCCCGCTGCGCCATAACCCCACGTGGAGATGTTGCGCAATAGACCACCACAGGTTCCAATCGTGCTGTTTGAACAGCACCGTCACTTCACATAGCGCTGTCACCAGACAACGCAATAGGGCCGTACACATGGCAGCCCGAACAGGGCCAGGGGGCAAAGGTCGGACACAAGGTCATGGGCAATGACGCAAGGCCACGCACAGCGCCATCTGACGTATACACATCCTGCGCGACCGACCAGCTGCGTACCAGTGCCACAGTGGACTATTGCGCAGTAGTGCCACAGCGCCATATAGTGCCCAGTGCTGTAGCGCCACTGGCACAATGGTGGCCATGGCCTGAATTGCCGATCGCGCACAGCATGTCAGCAGCGCGGCAGATGCCTGCGTAAGCTATCTGGGCATGTGCAATGCAGTGTACCACACAGTCACAGATCTGCGCCATTGGCTCAGCCGACTCAACCGTATTGCGCAAAGTGCAAATTCGCGATATTCAGCTGACACATGCAAATCATCTGATCAGCCATTCAAAGGCGCAGTGGCACGATTTGCATGTCATTATAGTTGCTCCACTCCCTAATTTGCATGCATTGCGCTATAAATGTGCGACATTGGGCTGCGCTGGCCAGATTCGGTTACTGCAGGTGAGAGGTGAGTTGCATGCTGTGTGATGTTCTGGACAATGGTCATGGGAAAATGCTGTAGACTGCACAGTGACAGGTGTCCACTTGCCCCCATACAGATCGCCATGACAGAGCAGAGCCAAGGTGAGGGTGAGGACGGTGGGCGTAGGAGGAAGCCCAACTTTACCCCAGCAGAGACAGAGGCCCTCTTCCAGGCCTACCTGGATGAGGAGCCAGTACTGAGTGAACGGAGGGGCACCCCTCAGTCCCGTGCAGCTGCAAGGGAGAGGGTAGCTCGGGCCGTGAACCTGCACGGAAGCCACCAGTGGTCCATGCAGGAATGCAAGAAGAAGATGGGGACAGACCGCAGGAGGTTGAAGGAGAAGGTGGCAGCCTTCAGGCGCGCGATGCTGGCACTGGCGGGGGCCCGCCAGTGGTGTTGGAGCTGACCCCGGCTGAGGAGACACTGGTTGCATCAATGCAGCAGAGCGCTACTGAGGGCGTACCAGGAGCTGGATTCCAGACAGGTGGAAGCCCATCACTGCACGGTATGACATGGTGGTGGTGTTGGGGGGGTTGGGAGGAAGGTTGTTCACATGCACTCACATGTACTCTCTTTCTGTTACAGATCCTGTTCGTCTTCAGGAGATGGTGGTGGTGGGTCCAGGCAGTGATGATGACCTGCTGGACATGGAGGAGGGTCCATCCACCTCTATCACCAGCCAGCAGGCACTGCAGCAGCATGCACGCTGGGCCGCCAACTCTGGTGTCGATGATTCAGGTGCGGGGGGTGCACAGCCTGTGTCTCAGCAGTCTGGCATGCAAGCATGCCAGCATCGCGGTGACTATGGCTGTAGCATGTACCTGCACCATTGATGATGCAAGGACTGCAATGGGCAGTGATAGGTGTGTGTCCCATGACGGACACACAGCAGGGCAGCACGTGCCCCTGGGCCTTTCTGGTTCCAACTTGTGTACCAGCATGCTGGCACAGTCCCAGGCTGTGACTGTCAGCACCGGTGGGGCAGCACCGGTGGCTGTGCAGGTGTCTGGCACTGTTGCTAGCACAGCGGTGGAATGAGTGGACCCTGGGGCACAGCAGTTGGCAGGGCAGCAGCAGTCACCCACCAGGTCTGGGGGTACAGTGTCAAGCGGTGGCACATGTCCGCCGCCCTTTGATCCACCCATTCCTGGTCCTGGCGAACAGCACCCACCCTCAAGGGGTGTTGTGCATAAGGACCTTCCACACCCTGGGGGACAGGACCCATTGGACGAGCACACCCGCCTGCTGCGGGAATCAGTACAGCTGCAGAGGCAGGTTGCAATGTCCGTGGAGGCACTGTCTATGGCTGTGGAGCGTCACAGCAGGGAGTGTGCTCTGGACCATGCAGAGCTGGTGCGTATGTGGATGGATGTGACCGCCACCATTGACAGGCTGACCCAGGCAGTGGTCTCTGTCGTGGATGCATTGGGCACACAGTCAGGTGCCCCTGTACTGCACACCCCACACAGTTCACTCTCCACTCCCCATTTCCGGCATCGTGCGATACCAGGCCTGTCGACGCCGAGTTCTGCTGTGGCCATCCCGAGCACCCCTGGTGCAGGTTTGTTCGGCATGCTGCAGACCCCTGTGCAGGCAAGGTCGCGTTCACGATGGGACCCTGGTGGTGCAACAGTGCCACCCCATGAGCCCCTGCTCAGCCTGCCAGTGCTGTTGGGTCACGGCGGGCCCCACGCATCCGCAGTGGCATGGGGACAGTGCTACATGACTGAGCTGTCTCCCAGTGCGGGCCCTGTCTGGTGCTGCCATGTGTGCAATGTGTGTCATGGTGGGCAGTGCACTGCTGGGTGCTCTGCTCACCACACCGACACATGGACCACCTGCACACCCTCCCAACAGCTGTCCACAGGTGCATGTGCATGATGATGCATGCATTGTACTGTACACCAAGGTGCAAGGGTGCCCAGCATCTGACACACGTACTTGGACAGTACAGGTGGTGGGGGTGGTCGGTGGTGCTGTGTGTTAGCAATGTCGGTTCTGCTGTGCTGTGCATCTGCCCATGTACGCTCTGTGCCTGGTGTGTGTGTGTCCATATGAGTGCTCACCCCTCCCTGATGGTGTGTTTGTATGCCTGGACCCTTCCACTCCCCTGGCTGTCATGCACCCCTGGTGTGTTACCCTGTGTGCCTGTGGTTTGCGCATGGACAGTGTTGGTTGCACATGTCCCCTTGACTTACCTGTGTTGTGCATAGTGCTCCTCTGTGATGGTGTCCTGGTGCAGCTGGGCCTGCCGGATCAGTCGGGGGTCCCGCCGTCCTAGTGGGGGCTGCTCATCACCATCAACACTGGCACCACTGGCGTCCCCATTGCTGTCCCCCTCTTCAACCTGTACGGCTATCCCATAGTCTTTGGCCATGTTGTGCAGGATGCAAAAGGCCAGGAATATACCACAGGCCTTTTGGGGTCTGTACTGTAGGGCACCGCCGGAGGTGTCTAGGCATCGGAAGCATGCCTTGAGCATCCCAAACACCTGCTCTATGATGTTGCGTGTGGAAACATGTGCCTCATTATAGCATTGCTGCAATGGGGTCATGGGGCACCGGTTCGGTGTGAGCAGCCAGAGATGGAGTGGGTATCCGCTGTCACCTGTGTGGAGATAGTGGAGATCAGTCTCATGTTCAGGTCCATATTGCCCATATCCCTGTGTGCCACTACCATGGCACCTGTGGCATTCCCACCCTTGCCCCGAGTTTGCATTCCATACATGTGTACTCACCCACTAGATGTCCTGTGGGAATGTCCCCACTCTCGAATTGATGGCACAGTGCAGAATGACACCATATGAAGGCATCATGTGCTCCGCCAGGGTGTGTGGCACAGACATTGATTATACGCCCAGTGGCATCACACACCACCTAGCAGTTGACACTGGAGAATCCCTTTCTGTTCCTATATGCGCGCCCATAAGGGCCAGGTGGCGTTCGAATGGCCACATGGGTGCAGTCTATGGCCCCTAGCACGCCAGGCATACGTGCTACCCTGTGGAACTCCTGCATGTTTGCTGTACGCTCTGCCATGGTGCTGGGGAAATGGATGTACTCCGCAGCATGTGGCAGCAGTGCGCTGAGGAATTGGGTGAGGATGCGTGACGTGGCCGACTGTGTGATGCCTGTGGTGTCCCCTGTCGGCCTCTGGAAGGTGCCCGTGGTGAGCAGGCACATGCAGGCTGTCACCTTGGTCTCCACCGACAGAGCGTGACTCCGTCGATGAGGGTGCCTGCATCACATCACTGCACAGCTCACAGAGCCGTCTCAGTATTTCCCTGTTCAGGCAGTACCGGCCCACGATCTCTACATCTGTGTACAGCTCAAAGCTGATGCGAGCACGGTACTGCCTGTTGGGGGCATACCACCGACGGGCCCTTCCATGGCCACGTCCCCCTGCAGCATGCATTCTCACCCCCCTCATTACAGCTTCCATGTGGAAGCTGGCACTGTCCATCTCTCTGGCTTCTGAACCCCCCCGGGCTGGTGTTGCTGTGTTACCCCCGCTGTCCTCACTGCTACTTCCACTGCACCGGGCACCCCCCTCTGGCCTCTACAGCCTATGGCCCACGCTTTCCTTGCCTGCCCTAGCCTATCTGTTGTCTGTCTGTCTGTCTGTCTCTCTCTTTCTCTCTCCCCACCTTGGCAGCCTTGTAGCGTTCTTGCGCCGCTTCCTTGAGCCTTTTTATTTTGGCTCATTTCCGCTAATGCTCAATTTCCGGCTGTGCCGCTATTGCGCATCGCGCAAGTCTTTGAATATCGCATTGCACTCTTATGCATGGATCCACCCCCTTCGGTTGCGCATGCCTTCATTTTCATTGCGCTGTTGCTCAGCATGTTTTTGGTGGCGCAACTGCCTCCTTCTGAATATCGCAAAATGGCGCAATTTTGGACTTGCGCTTGTGCAACCCTGTTGCGCATGGCGCAACCCTTTTGAATATCCGGGCCATGGTCTTTATCCTGTAACACCCCCCCCCAACTCAGGCCGAAACAGTGTGTACTTCAGTTACTAGGCAACTAACAGGGGGACTGCCGAGGGGCAGCTCTCTATCACTGCATCCAATGCATTGGATTTGGTGGTAGCTAGTGATTGACGTCCCACTGTGACTGCCCATTGACTCAGTGCTTAAAACATGAATAATACTAATGTGAAGCACAGAACATTAACAGTGCTGCAACACACAAAATGGACAGCAAATAGGTAAGAGAAAATCTTTATGGACCTATTGTGGTCCATTCCTTCAAGCCAGTAAGATAAAGATTGAAATAAGTGTCTGTTTTATTATTAATAGCTTCAGAAACTAAAACTAAGAAATGAGAGAAAATACTCAGAGACAGTGGGCAGACCAGAAAGTCTAGAGCCCAAGTATTGGAGGGAAGGGGGCTGCTACAGTATAAGGGCTGTCAGCTAAACAATTGAGCAGACTCGATAGACCAAAAGGCCTTTATCTGCTGGCAAGTTCATATGTTCATGAGTACAAGGTATGTAAAAAATTAGCAATTCACTGAGTAAAACAGAACTGAGAGCAGTAACCAGATGTTTTCATAAGAGAATTTTAAAGTGAATAATAAACTGTATAAACAGGGAACATGATAACAGTAACTAGCTGACAGTTTGGACAGAAACAATATCGGAAATATAAATTGTATAAACACTGAAAGAAAAGTCAGATGGAAATATGTACATAAGAGGATCGTTAGCAGATAATGCAGAAATGTTGAATGTGATGAATACCTGATATACTGTAGAGGACCTATTTTTTGCTGGAACAAAATGTTCACTATATTCACTATTTTGAAAATCCAGTGAAAATATATACTATCTTTGACACAGTAGCTTGCTCTTGCACTTCAGCTAAATTAAACTGCTGTGAAAATGTTGGAGCGGATGAAACAGTGAAATTTAAGGGCAGTGAATTCATTGTCTTTTACAGTATATATGAGTAATGCAAAGCATATGTACATAAGACAATCATTAGCGGATGATGCAGAAATGATGTATGTGATGAATACTGTATGTATATGAGCAAGGCTAAGCATGCAGGACAGTTCATACAATGAAGTAATAGAAAGTGAAAGTGGTAACAGGAACTAGCTGACTGCTTAAACAGAAACAGTGTTGTAAAAAAATGATATAAACATTGAAAGCAAGATAAGATAGAAATATATATGTGAGAGAATGTCTAGCAGGTGACACAGAAATGTTTAATGTGATGACTATTTTATCCATATTAGCAGAGCTGAGATTGTGAAACCGTACACAATGAAGCAATAGAAACCTTTGGGAAATGCTAAAATCATCAACAGAAGACATGATAAAAATGTGCAGTATGAACTATAAGCTCCTAAAGGGGCAAAAAGATTATGAACAAAAACTTAATTGTGAAAAAATAGAAAAATATCATCTACAATACTGTCTAAAATGTATTTGAAGGCATTTTAGTAATATTTTTTATTTAGCTTTTTGTTGACCAGGTAAGTGCACTAGACAAATCCTGCCTATTTTCAGGCACGACCTGGGGGAGGGGGGATACAGATGCATGCCAACTGACCTTGAACCAGATTAAGCTGTTGGTGGTATTTTTTTAGTGAATGAGGGAAATTTGGCCAGGACACCGGGGAAATTCCCCTGCTCTTTTCGATAAGTGCCATGGGATCTTTAACATCCACCTGAACTACCACCAATCCAGGCAGATGGGACCTCAGTTTAACGTCTCGTCCGAAAGACGGCACCTCGGAAATGCAGCACCCCTCTCATGCTGCATTACAGTGTTAGTACTGGGATATTAACCCAAGTGCCAGATGTGGGAACTGAACCCACAGCCTTCTGATCTCCCGGACTCAGAGGCGAGTGTGCTACCTACTGAGCCACTGACACTGACATATGCATAGTAAAGAAATGTAACAAGAAAAAGCCATTCAGAATGCAACTTCTAGTTGATGAATAACATTAAAACAAATGGCAATAAGGAACTGAAGAGACTTTTTTGCCCATTTAAGAAAAGAAATAATGCTGAACCAGGATAAAAATCAGTAACGGATAGAGCTCACTATCAAAAGAAATAAATAGATAGGTAGGTATATATAGTAAGTATTTTATATATATAAGCTCCCATTTCCAGAGACTCTAGGCACTGTACACATGAACATACAAATCTGCCAGCAGATAAAGGCATTATGGTCTATCGAGTCTGCTCAAGTGTGTAGCTAGCAACCCTTATACTGCAGTTGCTCCTCTCTCCCCTCCCTTGACCCTCCCTATTACCCTATCCCATCCCCTTTTGAAACAGTTCGCTGTTTTACAGGATACCACTTCTGCAGGAAACTCCTTCCACCCAGACACCACTCTCCCTATAAAAAAGTGTCTTCTCATTTCCCAACTGAACTTTACCTCCTCCAATCTGAGATCATGACCTCAAGTGTCCTTACCCTCCTTAACTTGAATAGTCCTTCCATGCCTGTCTTCTTTATTTCCTTCATCTACTTGAAGGTTTCAATCATATCCCCCCATCTGTCCTCTTCTCCAGCGAGTACATGTTTAACTCCCTCAGCCTACTCACATAGGGTATGTCCTCTAGTCCCTGGCTCATTTTTGCTGCCCTACACTGTACCCCCTCCAGTAACTTAATGTTCCTCTTCAAGTATGGGTGCCAGTACTGCAAGATATATAATGTGTATGTATATAACAATACACCTGGGAGCATAGTATTCATCTATCTATCTATCCCAATAAATTACAAAATTAGTTATTGAACACTTGCTGGAATAAATATGTCTTCAGGCCCTTCCTAAAAGCTTCTACTGAGGGAGCCTCCTTTAAATAAACAGGTAAGGAGTTAGACAGTGTAGACGCAGCCACCGAGAACACTGTATCCCTGGGAGCTCCAAGAAGACCTTCCCTGGCAGAATGGAGTGCCTGGAGTGGATGGCAGGGGATAAGGAGATCTTGCAGATAGACAGGTCCCATCTCATGCAGGGTCTTGTAGGTCAGGAGCCCTATCTTGAAGACAGTCCTCCACCTGACAGGCAGCCAGTGCAGTTCATGGAAGACTGGGATGATATGCTCACTTCTTCTTACCCCTGTCAATCATCTTGCTGCCACATTCTGCATCAGATGCAGCCTGCAAAGGTTGCCTCCTGATAAGCTTAGGTACAGGCCATTACAGTAGTCCAACCTGGAAGTGACGAAAACATGTACCAGTGTGGTCAGGTTTTCAGGTGGGATCAGGGCTTGAATTTGGGCAATATTCCTAAGATAATAAAATCCACTCTTGGCCACAGCCAACACCTGAGCATCAAGCATCAAACTATCATCCAGAATCATGCCCAAATCCTTCACCTGTCTAGACGGGGTAAAGGTAACACCTATCTACCTACACCACAGGTAAATAAACATTTTGAAGCTGATGAAAAATGTGTGGTTGACATTAGACTACATTATGTCTTGCTGTTTTGGGAGAAGTGAGCCACTGTAATTCAGAGTCTGAATTAATTTTTTTATAAACAGTAATTTAAAAAATCAGCACTGATAAATAAAATAAAACTAAGAAACTTTTTTAGCACTGTCAGACTTGTAGTGGATTGGAATAGAAGTACCATATTTCTTTTGAAAGTAGAAATAACATATTCTTTTGCATTATGAGATGATGTACGTTATTTATGCATTTACCACAGATCCCAGCCCCTGAGGAAGCCCATACAGGATGAAACGTGCAATATTAGGGGATCAATATGTCAATGAGATACTACAATAAAACATCTACTATATACTTGGAATGTGTGGCTGGATTTTATGAACCTTTTTGAATTATGAACCTTCTGTATACCAGCCCCAAAAACAACAAAAGTAGGACCAATAATTGAAGGGCACCCACTGAAACTCTCTTTACTACTGCAGCTGGGATGCTGCAGTCTACATCTGGCAGATCGAAATCACCAACCAGTAGCACCTCCTCTTTAGCTGTCAACATACGGATGAATCCAACTAGAACCCTGTCCACCTCCTCCCCCTGTGCTGGAGGTCTGTATATCATGCCCATGTGAATAGCATTGCTGTTGCCCATCTCAATGGTGACCCAAAGTACCTCTGCTCCCTCATGCATTCCCTGTATCTCAGTTGCCCTAATATCCTTCCTGACATAAAGAGCCACCCCCGCTCTTTATACCTCCCTTCTAAACAGAGTACAAACTGGTACTGCTACATTCTAGTAACGGTTTCCAGTATACCATGTTTCAATAATACTACAATGTCCAGGACAGCCCCATTACCGTGGCCACCAGGTCTGGAATTTTATTCCCTAGGCTGTGGGCACCGGTATACGTGGGCATCCATGTCCTGCCATTTGTCCTTTCATCATCCTCTGTGCTGTTTTGTTGCTTCCTCTGTTTGTTCTTCCTCTTTTCAACTCCCTTTCTCCTGTACTTTACTGTTCCCCTTTTTTTGAGTTTTGTTTCTTCTGGCAATACCATAACTTTATGGTACTCCATGTTGACTTCACTGTCCTGTGGGAATGGGTAGTTTGGTTTCCCCTTTATCCTTCGCTACTTCTCCTTTGCTAGTTTAAATGCTAGCCAATGAAGCATTTAAACTGTTCACTGAGGACAATGGTCCCCTCACTGGACATGTGTAGGCTGCCCCCCTTGTACAGGGTCACATTCTTCCAGGTGGGTCCCCAGTTCCCAATGAAGCTGAAACCTTTTTCTCTGCACCGGCTCTCAAGTCAAACATTGATATCTGTGGTGCATATGTTCCTAACCTCCCCCTTGTCGTGGACAGGCAGCACTCCCAAGAAGGTCAATGAATTTGCTACCTGAAGAAGGCCCCTCCCTAACTTTCTGAACTCCTCCTGCACCCTTACTATTCCTGCCTTGTTTACAGCAAGTTCATCTGTCCCCAGATGGACAATGACATCAAGCGTCCCTTGCCTCACTACTGCATTAGCAATTCTCTGGATCCTCTCCCCATTCCTCTGAGCTGTGCTTCCTGGTAATCACTTTACCTCCCTTTCCTTCACTGTTCATGTCCCCAATTCCAATCTACAAACTATGGAGTCCCTCACTAGGAGAAGCTTCTTCTTCCTTTGGGGTCCACTTCCACTGACCTGTGGGGTTCTCTTCTATAGAACCTGCTCATCCATCATGGTCTCAAATCTGGGTATCCTAGTGGGATCCTCCCACTCCTCCAAAACTGTGAAAGAGTTTCTTAGTTGCACTGGGTGGGGATGGTCTTTTCATCCACCTGCCTTGCTTTCCCTGAGCCTACTGTAGTTCACACCCTGCTTTTGCTGGTCTTCCTTTGAGATAGTAGGTGTAGACTTGGTGGCCCCCTGGGTGGGGGAGTAAATTCCCTGCAACTTGTTCAAGTAGGCCTAGAGGCTGGCATTATCTGCTCTTCAGCCCAGAGAGGTGACTGCTGATGGGGTAGCACTGCAATTCCTAGAATGTCCTTCTGTAAATTACTGCTCCACATCAATTTCACTGCACTGTACCACTCTTAACATGATTCCTGCTTCTGTCTGCCCAAGTCACTGTTAGGGAACCTCATGTCCCCTTAGTACTGTAACCACTTTCCTAGGGACTACCAGAACTCTCCCCAAATTATTTTGTTCTTTTATATACAGTAGCAGTCTTAAGGAGATATGCTCCCAGCTTATGCAGCATTGCCGGGCTGCCTTCTATGCTAACCCACCCTATTTTGCATCTGAGCAGGAAGTTGTCACACCTTCCTGCCTAAATGATATCAGACATATGAGAGACAATCAGATTTACCTTGATTACATGGCAACAGTGAAAAAAAAATCAAGAAATAAAAGGGAAAGTCATTTTATCAGAAATGTTACCAGTCCCTAGGGCAAATGACAGAATCAATCGGAAAATATTAAGAGTGAATAACTGGCTCTGAAGATGGTGCCTAATGCAAGGTATTGAGTGCATAAAGACATGGGAGCTGTATCATCATGATAAAACATTTTATGGTAAGGACGAGTTACACCTTAACAGGAGGGACAAGTTCAAGCTGGGAAAATACTTACAGAAAGAATTGATAAACATTTAAAAAGATTGACTCAGGGAGAGGAGTGCATAGTACTCTACATGAAAAATTTTGTGATGAACCATCAAGGAATACCACTATTCTTGGGACAGGCAGGTATAACATCAGACTAAGTAATAAAGTGTACAAAACAAAATAGGAAATAAAACTTCTCTTAATAAATGCCAAAAGTATAAAAAATAAAATGGACGAATTGCAGTTTATTATACAAACCAGGAATATAGGCACATGTGGCATCATCGAAACCTGGATGTGACCAGACAATTGGTTATAAAATATACAGGGTGATGATCTTTTTTATAAACACAGAGAAAATAGAAAAGAAGGGGGTATGTCTCTGTATTGCTTCACATTTAAAAGCTCAGCTACTCACCATTCAAAGTAATGACACTGTTATAATTGAACAAGTTTGGGTAAGATTTAAGACAGTAAACAGAAACCTCAAACTGCGAGTTTGTTACAGGTCCCCAAGTTTAAATGAACAAGAAAATGCAGCTTCCCTAGATACATTAGAAAACATGAATGTGTTGCACTTGTAATGGGGGGTCTTTAATTTCCCAAAGATTGAGTGGAACAGCTGTACTGGTCACGGTCTTCTAGAGAACAGTTTATAGAAATATGTTTAAGTAATGACCTAGAACAGTATAGAATAACAGGAACAAGAGAATCCAACACTTTAGAATTGATACTAAGTAATATTGAAGGGGGCACTACTGATGTATGCACACTACAGCCTATAAGCAACATCGACTATAATATGGCAGCATGTGTCTTGAAAGAAGTTTATCTTAGAAAAATAAATGGTATAACACAGATAAGAAATTATGAAAAGGCCAGTTTATTTGAAATGAAACAATTTCTTAATAAATTGGAACTGGAAAGATGACTTCAGAAATACAATTATTGATAAAACTTGGCAGAAAATTAAGGAAAAAATGTATGTGTGTGTGTGTGGACAAATTTGTCCCACTAACAAAAAAATATAATAACCGAAGACGTATTCCCAAATGGTTCAATAAAATAATACAAAAATGAATAAAAGTTAGAAATACGGCAAATAAAAAGTATAAAACAGACTTATCTGTGTTAAGAAGGGACAGATATACTCAGCTTGTTAAAAAATGTAAAAAGGCAAAAAGGTATGCTAAGACCAAATCTGAATTAGCATTAGCCAGGAATAAAAATGACTGTAAAACATTTTATAGTGTATGTTGGAACGTTGTAATACATCAAAATCCATCTGTCTCAAAACTGTTGACCTGCATCAGGCACATCATTCTGTGTTGTTATGCTGCAGTAGCTACGTGGCTACTGCAGCATAACAGCATAGAAATGTTGCATGCGACTCTCCTTGCGATCATTCGAGCTGTCCCAGCATCTGTCAGTTGGCACTAGTAAATTTCTTTTTTTTTTTGTCATTTGCCCGGATCCCATGGCTTCGGAGGAGGCATCATACCTCCTCCTACTCCATCCGCAAGGGCAATCCCCCAAGCCATCCCTTCCCCAGTTTCATTTGTGCATGTAGGGACAGGGGTGTTTACATTTTTCCCCAGTTTTTCTCCCACCCACCTGGGACGCCTGCATGTAGGACATGAGTCCAGGCTGACGACATGCTGATGCATGCCGACTGCTGTGTTAACAGTGTCCCCCCTCCCTGACTCCAGTAGAGCCACCAGTGCCCTGAAAGCCCATGCTTCCACCAGCTTCAGGGGCGTCTGGTGCTAGAAGCACCCCTGGTATCCCAACCCAGAGGGAGGAGAACATCTGTAGGGATGCTCAATCCTCCTTCACCACATCGACCCCCAGCGACCCAAGTCCGTTTCCGAACCTGGGTCACCAGCATAGTGCGAGGTGTGGCATCTAGTGCCTCAACCCTCAGTGCCACTGGGCCAGCCAGCACTAGTCAGTTTAAACAGTAAACCAGCCGCTGACAGTAATTTTCATAACAGCAAAAAAGCATAGCTGTCCCTTTTTTTTTCAAAAGCTTCATCCGATCAGGAAAAATTCTTCCTTGAGCAAGAAAAATGTTTTTGAAGGCTCAAATGTTTGTCTCCTTATTACTGCACTGGTCGTGGTGAGTGTGTGGTTTGATTTTGTCCCCGCTTGTACTGTGTGTATGTATTTTGTCTCCTCTTGTGCTTCTTTTGGGGATTCTGCCACTGTTTGTGCTGGTTGTGGCATCCTACACTATAAAAGATAATGGATACCACCCCCATTGTTAACAAGCGTGCCGTTGTATCTTGAGGTTGCCCCTAGTGACAGAACCTTTTGAGGTTTTTATTGTCTCCAGGGACAATCTCTCGATACAACAACACGCTGTTAATGATGGGGAGGTATCCATTATCCTCTATATAACTGTGTGGCAGTCTGAGAAAAATGAATAATCCAGTTTCTTCAACAATTGAAAAAGATGTACTATACGATAAAGAATAGAATATAGCAAACAAGTTAAAAACTTATTTTACTAGCCTTTTCCACAACAAGGATAGTGACAGCGGGAGAAACCTTGATTAGGTGCAAACTAAGTCTCAAAAGGAATTTATAATAGAGAAGAACTTGATTTGTGAGACATTAAACAAACGAAATATGCATAAATCATTTGGCCATGATGGTATCCATCCCTTTGTTCTTAAAAATATGGCTCTTGAACTATCTGGTCCTTTAGCTTATCTATATAACATGCCACTAAAGACAGCTGATTTACCACATGACTGGAAGACAGCCCATATAACACTGACCCACTACAAGGGTGATAAAACTAGAGTTGAAAATTATCACCCAATAAACCTGACCTCCATCATTCTTAAAGTAATGGAATGTTTTGTGAAGTCATTTCTAAAAAGCAATCTTCTGGAACTGGGGTTGACAGATATCACACAGCATGGATTTACACTGGGAAAATTGTATGTAACAAATTTGTTAGACTTCTTAGAACCAGTAAGTTATGCATTGGATATAGGACTTCCAGTCTACATTATATACTTTGATTACTCAAGGGCATTTGACTTAGTGTCACACAAAAAAATTATTCAAATACTAGTAAAAATTGGAGTTGAATTGCATCGAGTTGCATTGATAGACTCATTTTTGAGTGACAGAGTACAGCGGGTGGTGATGAGGGTGCATACATCTAAGTGGGGAAAGGTGTCAAGTGGCATCACGCAGCGGTTGATACTGGACCCAATACTCTTTGCAACATTTGTATCCAGCATGGATGTATCAACTGGTGTATGGCTATGGATTAGTGACATGGGCAAAACAACCTCAGTTGACTTTCAACATAAGTAAGTGTAAGGTTATGCACCTTGGGGTAAGTAACACCAAATGCATAACAGTGCACTTCTCTAGATTAAATGTTGATTTATTTGTTTGAGCCCATAATTCTAGATCAGTAAGGGCAGCTTGTAAGACGTCCCTTTCCTCCTGATTATTTATAGGGTAACCTAGGCGAGCGTCATCTGCGAATTTTGAAAGCCATATCCCTGACTGTACATGCATTGAAGAAATGTATAAATTAAACAGACAAGGGCTCAAAACCAAGCCCTGGGGTATTCCACTGGTAACATCCACCCAGCCTGAGTATTTACCCCAATGCAAACTCTCTGTCTCCTCCCATGCAACCATGGCTCAACCCACTGAACTATATTAACATCAAGTCCCTGATCAATTAAAGCATTAACCAGCTCAACATGTGGAACTTTGTCAAATGCCTTGGCAAATTCAAGGAAAATAATGTCCACAGAGTGGCCCTTATCCAAGGCTTTGCTAACTTTTCCATAAAATTCCAACAAATTGGTTTGACATGACCTCTGCTTGATAAACCCATGCTGTTTATAATCAGTGGCTCCCGTCAGACTCATAAAATCAATGATGTAATCTTTTATGATGCCTTTGAGGGTCTTACCCAAAACAGAAATCAGGCTAATAGGCCTGTAATTCTCTACCTCCTGCCTTGATCCCTTTTTATGAATAGGTGTGACCACAGCCTGTCTCCAATCCCTAGGGACTTCACCCTCCTCTAGAGATTTCTGAAAAAGATGAGTGACTGGGCTGGCTAGAACATCTGCGAGCTCTTTAATCAACCTCAGGTGTATGCCGTCAGGCCCTTGTGCTTTATTTTGGTTTATTTTCCTGAGTCTACTTGCTACATCGGCAACATCTAATTGGAAACTAAATTCTGAATAGTTCTTATTACTGTACCTGTATCATTTTTGATCTGTGAGCCCTTGTTAAAGACAGAAGAGAAGTAATTGTTATACCTCTCTGCCATCTCAGTATGTTCAGTTATTAGAGTGCCATCTGGGGCTTTTAGTGGACCAGTATTACTATTTTGTCCCTTTTTGCTATTTATGTATGAATAAAAAGTCTTATAATTACCTGGACCCTGGTAGCCAAATTTAACTCAATTTCTTTTTGCCGAGGCAATGTTTTGCTTTACATTTTTAAACATTTTTTATAGTGATCCCAGGCTATTTTATCGCCACTCTGTTTTGCCTTTTTAGAAACATAGAATTTGATGGCAGATAAGGACTGCTTGGCCCACCTAGTTTAACAACAACAAAAATGGAAAGGGACTTGGGGGTAGTTATATCAGATGACCTAAAGGTGGCTAAGCAATGTGAGAAATCAGTAAGGAGAGCCAGGGGGATACTGGGATGCATAGGACGGGGCATCACAAGTAGAAAAGGGAAGTGGTTATCCCTCTGTACAGACAGTAGGTGAGACCCCATCTGGAATACTGTGTGCAGTTTTGGAGACCACATCTACACAAGGACATAGACAGGATGGAAGCAGTCCAGAGGAGGGCAGCTAAAATGGTGCAGGGTCTGCATCAGAAAGCATATGAAGAGAGACTGTGAGAGCTTAATATGTATACCCATGATCAAAGGAGGGACAGGGGGACATGATAGAAACTTTTAAGTACCTCAAGGGAATCAACAAAGTCCAGGAGGGTAGCATCTTTCAGAAAAAGAGATGTGTAAGAACAAGGGGGCACAATTTAAAGATAGAGGGGGGATAGCTCAGGGGTAATGTGAGGACTTTTTTTTCATGGAGAGAGTGGTGGATGCATGGAACCGTCTTCCTGGGGAGGTTGTTGGGTCTAAAACAGTGGGGGAATTCAAACATGCATGGGACAGACATAAGGCAATTGTAGGGTTGCAGGAAGTAGGCTGTTGGTTAACTAGAATCTGCAGCTTATCCAATAGGAAGGGAAATGGGCAGACTGGGTGGGCTAAGTGGTCCTTGTCTGCTGTCAAAGTCTATGTTTCTATTTGGGGCCAATATATTAGATGAGCCTCCTATATTTCTTCTGCCACTTTTTAATGAAGGTTTATTTTGGACCATACACCATTGCTCTAAACTATTTTCCTCTATGCTATCAGCTCCATTTTGTAGCACAACATTAGGAGTTTTTGGCAGACTTTCCTCCGGGATTGCTTCAACCATAGAATCAGTAAATTGTTCCAGTGTATTAATTTCAATCTGGACCTTGATTCTTTCTTTAAGGGCCTCTATTTCTACTTTTAGTTCTCTAATTTCAAGACATTTAGCACATACATAATCAGCCATTACATCCCCTTCATTAAAAATAATGTACTCACTACATACTATAATTTTGACTGTTTTTACCTTACAGGGCCTAAACTGATAGTTTATCCAGCTATCCCAGCTGACACAGCCGACATGCACTGATGCTCGTGTCTCTGCATGCCCTGCTCGTAGTAGGGCTGAGTAATAAGGGTCTGAATGACCCGGAAGTGTCTGTCCGGGTCACAGGTCCTCACAATAAAGTTGCTTTATTTGAAAATAATTTCTCTTAGCACTGTAGTGCATAAGCCTGTCATATGAGGGTTTTAAGCAAAGATAGTCTCTGTTATGAAATAATTAGCAGTTTTAGCGCTAGAGTTACTATGGCAACAGAACTAGCTACTCCCTACCTACTTCCTGGATCAGGAAAGTAGGGCTCACATCCAGAATAGGCACAATAATGTTATATTAAATGAATAAATACAGGATCCTACAATATAACCCCATAGAATTCATCAGCACACTTCAGACGCTATTTGGTTTATCACTAACTCACCCGCTTACAGCAGGGCCGAGTAATAAGGGTCTGAATGACCCGGAAGTGTCTGTCGAGGTCGGGGGTCCTTGCAACAAAGTTGCTTTATTTAAAAACAATTTCTCTTAGCACTGTAGTGCCTAAGCCTCTCATATGAGGGTTTTAAGCAAAGATAGTCCCTGTAATGAAATAATTCGCAGTTTTAGCGCTAGAGTTACTATGGCAACAGAACTAGCTACTCTTTACCTATGTCCTGGATTAGGAAAGTAGGGCTCACATCCAGAATAGGCACAATAATGTTATATTAAAAGAATAAATACAGGATCCCACAATATACCCCCATAGAATACATCAGTACACTTTAGATGCTATTTGGTATATCACAATGTATACTTAATAGTTTGATGCAAAATATCACCAAAATACTAACAAACTACAAGTAAGTCAGCAGTCTACAGAACCAAAAATCAGTAGTATTTCAATCCTTCTGGATTTAAACTAGCCCTCTACAAATAGATGAGCAGTATTGCAATGCCTTTTTGATTCAAACAAGCAAAAATTAGGGATACACGTCCTCTGAAACTTGAGCAAATTGTGTCTCCTTCTCAGCTCCCAGTTGAGTTGTTTCAAAGAAGCCTTCCACCTTCAAGAGATAGGCTCTTTCTGTCTGTATCATTACATCAGTGAAAATGTATCTGATCCTTTTTCTTTGATACTGAAATTCAGATTGTGAAACGTCCACTACTGGCCATCCAGAATTTTCCTGTTACCAGGATATACCATATGTAAGTTACAGCAACATTGTGGTAAGTTTTGCTGTATTAATCATGTTAATGGGTTATTCAGCTTTCATTGTTTACTTGTTTTTGCTGCTGAAGTGCACCAAGTGGTGCTGCTGTTAACTAAAATGCCCTGGGTGCCATAGAGAACTGGATCTGTCCTCACTAAATGGGTATATTTATGCCATACCATCTTTACATGCCATTAATTCACATAGTGTAGCAATTCCAGTCTCAAAAACTGCACTGTGCCATATAACAAGTTTAGATAGGATTTATAACCTTGGAGTGGCAACACTAGCCAATCTGTTTTATTTTTAAAAAATTGCATAAATGTCCTCTCCTTTTTTCATGCTCCGAGTGGGACATTTAAATGCATTGTGTCTTGTACACACTACTTCTGTCATTCAGCTTACACTGCCAAGCACTAAAGACTGTGGGCCTGATTCTTAAATGGTGATGTCTGGTGTAATTTGTCTTGCGCCCCCCCAAATAATGGTGCAAGTAGCAAGTTACACCAGCAGTAGCAACATTCGGTATTCTGCAAGCAGCCTGTGACATGTCGCAGGCTGCTTATGCCAAAGTGGACTTATGCCACCACTAACACCCTAAGCCCCCTGCAACATGGTGCTAGGGGGTTTACAGTAGCTGTTGCACCCTATTCTGTAAGGACAGCAACAAAGTCCCCTGGGTGCTATTCTACAGCAACCCTTGGGGGAGAACTAGCAACATAAGTTACACCAGCATGTAGCTGGCGTAACTGTACTTACACCCCCAGAGGTTGCCTGTATGTGCAGCCTGCCCATCCCCCCAATGGTATTCCACCCTCCCCCCTGAAGCTACCCTGACCCCAAACAACAAACAAAGCCCCATAGGGTTAGATCTACCTCCCATGCCTCAACCCAGTAACGGCATGGGAATGCCTCATAGGGCTATCCATGCCCCCCCAATACCACAAAGCTCTGCAGGGCTACTGCATGCCCCAATCCCCAGTACTACACATATAGCCTCACAGCAGTACCCATGGTCCCCCAAAGCCCTGATCCCCAAATGTGTAAGTTACAGCCCGCATGTCTACACATACCCCGCGCCCCTATGCCAGCCACGTGCAAATGGCACTGTCCTGTACCAATAGTAAAATGTAGACAACTCCTTACCTGTACTTCCTGGTAGTCTAGTTGCCCCCCCACCCAGCATTGCCAGATCACCTGCACCCACCACCCATCCCAGCTGGTGACTGGCACAGCCCACCTCTCACCACCATGGCCAGCCACTGACTGAGCTCCATAGAAGCACGTACCATATATACATGATCAATGAATAAATTACCATTCATTCATTGAGTGTGTATATACAGTATGCACCCCTACAGAGCTCAGTCAGTAGCTGGCGATGGTGGTGAGAGGTGGACTTTTCCAGTTGCCAGCTGGGGACAGGTCAGGGTGGTGCAGGATGATCTGGCAATGCTGGGTGGGGGCCACTAGACTACCAGAGACCGTCCAGTATGTGTACTGTACATACTGTACAGTACACAGATGACTTGGAGTACCAGTCGGGAATTGAGATGGGGGGGATCTGTGGGTCACTGACATTGGGTGGGGGGGGTCCTCTAGCCCTGCTGAACTTTGTCTGCACTGTCTGGGGGATCAGGCATGGGGGGCACTTATGCCATATCAGACAGTGGTTGCAGCTTGCGATGAACTCACCAGGTACCTGGCTAGATGTCACAAGATGCAGGACTTAGCCATGGGGACCCTGCCCCTTCTAGAATCAGATGCAGGGTCCTTGTCACAACTGGGTTTGGTGTAAGTCATCTTTGGTGGTGACTTGCACCATTCTTCTAGAATCTCCCCCTGTGTGTAGACTGATAAGACATATGTTTCCAAACATAGTGTGTGTTTGTCTGTTTACTGCCTTTAATTTTTATTTTAAATGCCATGAAAAATGGAAATCTCATATGTAACCTACTCTATCCCCCTTGGTTACATATGTGATTGCAATGCAAATTCCTCCTGGCTGGTGATATTTCAGTGTTCCAATGCCCACTTGCAAAAACTCAAGGACTTACCGGAAGATTGCTGCTCTTTGTTTCCACTGGAGCTCCAAGCTTCCTGGGCAGTCCCATTTTCAAAATGGGCATCTCCAATTCCATCCCTCCCCCATTCCTGTATGCCACAGTTCCCTTTCATGCCATGGGAGCATAATCAGTGCAGGAGAAAGGATTGGTTTATCATCCGAGGACCCTGAAGCTTTTCAAGTGTGTTTGCCCATGAACCCAGGCCATTCTGTCCTCAGTAGCAACAGTGAAAGGTTCTCCATCTCCTACATTCCAGAGTCATTACATACAGAATCATTTACATTGAGGTACTCTTCTTATTTAAATTGCAGCACATTCTTGGGCAGTATAGTTATTTTTACAGAGTGAGGTTACTTAGGGCTCTTTTCTTGTACCAGGGAAGTTCATGTTCAGTCCATTCAGTTGATTCAGCTGATGCTATAGCAGGTTTGAATGCAGGGATCTGAATTTAAAGGGCAATCCTGTTTGTAACAGGGACAGCAGTGACAGTATCTGTCCCTGTTACAATGGGATATAAACATTTGGCAATTTTTTGCGTGGCACAGCTCAGGATCATATTATTTATTTCAATGTAATTAATAACTGCAATTGAAATAAATAATATAAAGTCAGAAAATTGCATCTTATGATAAAAATGGCAAAAGTGGTAATAATTGTCCTGGGCAAAGTATGGAAAACTAATGTTTAGTGATGTAGACACTGTAAAAATGTGGTGCTGCTATGATCTGGCAGTAAGTTTAAAGTCAGTTCATCTTTTAAACCTTGATTTAATGTCCAAAAGTTGTTTTAAAAACTCCTTGCCCAGTGAAGTCCTGTTTGTAACAGGGCAGATTTTTTTTATTCAGGTTTGTAACTTGGGACATGTTATCAATATCCATCCCTGTTACAAACCATACTTTTAGTGCTTCCCCTTTTTTGTCTGATTATTATAGTATTTGGGGCTTATTTTAGGAGCATTTTTTTCAGTGGTTGTAACAAAGTACCCATGGTTTCAAAATGGCCACTGGCTTGCTGTTGGGGGGGAGGGTTGGCTGGTGCTGTAAAAAAAAATATAAGTACTGCAAAAATGTTATTAAATCCAAGAAATATACACTGCTACAATTATTTCCTAACATGCTTAAGCTACAGAAAACTATTTATGTCTTGCTTGCTTTTGAACAGCTATACCAATTGAACCAATATAATGACTGGGACCTGTCTGTACCAGGGTACAGGTTATTTCGTAGGGACAGGGTGACTGGGAAAGGGGGGGGGTGGCACTATATGTGAAGGAAGGACTGAAGTGTGTAAGGGAGGAAGGGGAGGAGGGCAGTACAGAGTCACTTTGGGTGCAAATCCAGGATTCCAAGAATAGGATTCTTAGAATGGGAGTAGTGTACAGGCCACCATCTCAGATGGAGGAGTTAGACAGGGAACTAGCGGGACAGATCAGGAGGACCTGCGAGAAGGGTAGTCTGGTGATTGTGGGGGACTTCAACATGCCAGGAGTGGACTGGAGCACCCCAACAACCAGGAACAGAAGGGCAGGTACTGCTGGATGCCTTCAGGACAGCTCCTGCTGCAAATGGTCAGTGAACCAAACAGGTTAGGGAATACCCTTGACCTTGTGCTGGCAAATAGGGACTTTGTGAGAGAACTTACAGTGGAGGAACCACTGTCAGGGAGTGACCACCACTCAGTATGGCTCACATTGGATATGCGCAAGGAAGGAGTGGAATCTGGCACAAGAGTGCTGGACTTCAGGAGGGCTGACTTTGGGAGGATGGGGAAAGTGGTAAAAGAGTACCTGGCCAGAATTCCATCTAGTATGGATACTAACCAGAGATGGGAGCTCATAAAGCTGGGGATAGTGGAGCCAAGCAAAACCTGCTGCAAAGCCAGAGCAAGAAAGGCTGGAGCTAAGAAACCGAGCTGGTTGAGCAAGGAGGTCATGGAAAGGTAAGGAGGAAAGAGCTGCCTTTAGGAAGTACAAGAAAACAGGGAGGGGAGGACAGAGAGGAGTACTGACAGAATCAAGGAGGTGACAAGGGCAGTAAGGGGAGCCAAAGCATCTAAGGAACTCAGGCTGGCACAAGGCATTAAGAAGGGAGAGAAAGACTACTTTAAGTACATCAGGGAGAAAAAGAGCTGTAAGGACCACATAGTAAGGATTAGGAAGTTGGGGGGTTGGGTGGAAGCAGAGTACGATAAGGAAGAAGCACTAAATGAGTACTTCTGTTCAGTATTTACTAAAGAGAAGAGGGGGGTGACACCCAATGTGGGAGAAAATAGCAGGCGCAGGGGAAGTGGTGACAGATGGGAAATCATGGAGGCAGAGTTCGAGAAGGTTTGAAGGCACTGAGGGTGGACAAGGTGCCAGGCCCAGATGGCATCCACCCAGGGTACTGAAGAAGCTGGCCAGAGGTCCTTGCAGGACCTTTGGCAGACCTATTTAATGCCTTACTACATTAGAGGTGTGTACCTCAGGACTGGAGGATGGCTCATGTGGTGCCCCTCCACAAGAGTGGCCCAAGGATGAACCAGGAAACTACAGACCAGTGAGCCTCACATCCATCATGGGTAAGCTAATGGAGACTATCTTGAAGGAGGGCTGGTGGCCTCCTAGAGGCCAAAGGACTACAGGACAGCAGACAGCATGGCTTCATACATGGCAGATCCTGCCAAAACCAATCTGGTCAAGTTCTATGACTGGGTAACTAGGCAACTGGACAGGGGCCATGCAGTGGATGTCCTGTATCTGGACTTCAGTAAGGCATTTGACTCAGTACCACATGGAAGGCTTGGAAGGAAGTTAGTAGGCACAGGGGCGGGTGCAAAGCTGGTGAGATGGGTAGGAAACTGGCTGCAGGGAAGGCAACAGAGGGTGGTAGTGGGTGGAGAGCTCTCACACCCAAGGGTGGTGATGAGCGGTGTCCCACAGGGCTCGGTGTTGGGACCAGTGTTGTTTGGGATATTCATTGCAGACATATCATTGGACATCAAGAGCAAGATCAGTCTGTTTGCTGATGATACCAAGGTTGGCACGGTGGTGGATGACCTAGGGGGATGGCAGGGGTTGCAGGATGATCTGGCAAAGCTTGAAACCTGGTCAAACACCTGGCAACTGGGCTTTAATGCCAAAAAGTGCAAGGTGCTGCATTTTGGGATGAAGAACCCAAGGAGGACTTATCAGCTAGAGGGAGTGCAGCTAGCCCAGACAGAAGAGGAGAAGGATCTGGAGGTGCTCATTACAGGGTCAATGAACAACTCGGCACAGTGTAGGAAGGCAGCTACAAAGGCCAACAAAATGCTGGGTTGTATTGCAAAGGGTATATCCTCGAGGAGGGAGGAGGTGATTCTGCCACTGTATAGGTCATTAGTTAGACCACACCTGGAGTACTGCGTGCAGTACTGGTGTCCGTATCTGAAGAGGGACATTAAGTTACTGGAGGGGTTGCAGTGCAGGGCAACAAAGATGATCAAGGGGCTGGGGGACTTATCATACGAGAGGAGGTTGAAGGAGTTGAACATGTACTCACTGGAGGAGAGGAGAGGAGAGACAGGGGTGACATGATTGAAACCTTTAAATACATGAAAGGAATAAACAAGACGGGTACAGAGGGGCTGTTCAAAGTAAGGGAGGGGAGGGCCACTAGAGGCCACGATATGAGACTGGAGTGAGGAAGGTTCAGGAGGGAGATGAGTAGACACTTTTTTACAGAGAGGGTGGTGGCTGGGTGGAATGCGTTACCTGCAGAAGTGGTATGCAGTAGAATAGTGGACTGCTTCAAATGAGGATGGGACAGGTCAAGGTGGAAAGTTAATGAAGGGAAGGGTGGAAGGGAGGGGCAGCTGCAGAATAAGGGGTGCTAGCTGCACATTCGAGCAGACTTGATAGACCTCTAGGCCTTTATCTGCTGGCAAATTTCGTATGTTCATATGTTAAAAAAAATCCTCCCCATTTCAGTCCTGTTTGTAACAGGGATGGAGTTTTCATATTAAGGTTTGTATCTGCAGACATATTGTGAATCTTCCTCCCCATTACAAACCAGACTTTTAGCACTTCCCTTTTTTAGGTGATTATGACAGTATTTGGTGTTCATTTTAGTATGAATTTATTTCAGTAGTGTAACAAACTGCAACAGTAACAAACCATTTTAAAATGATCACTGGCTTACTCTGGGGGGTGGGGAGATGGCTGGTATTGCAAAGGAAAATATAAAATGTACTTTTGACTGCAAAAATGTTA
The DNA here is from genome assembly GCA_016271365.2 of Neoceratodus forsteri. Classification (NCBI taxonomy): domain Eukaryota; kingdom Metazoa; phylum Chordata; order Ceratodontiformes; family Ceratodontidae; genus Neoceratodus; species Neoceratodus forsteri. The sequence goes on from CM057454.1 coordinate 1,166,819,083, forward strand.
TTAAACTCAAGAAATATACAATGCTACTACAATTTCCTAACATGCTTAAGCTGCAGAAATCTATTTATGTATTTTTTGCTTTTTACAAGTTACTTAAAAGCCACCTTCCCTGTTCAATCCTGTTTGTAATAGGGAGAGAACTGTAAATATATGTCCCTGTTACAAACAAGATATTTATTAAAGATGAAAATTAAAATGACGTTGGGGTGGTTTGTGAGTTAGAGGCAGGTGACACGTGGGCACATAAAAGGCTGACTCTTTTTAGGAGAGGGAGATAGTGTGCCACCAGGCCTCAGGAAAGGCTGTCCTGATAGGGAGAGGTAAGAAGATGCCACCAGGTTCCCATGGACAGCTGGCAGGGTGTGGGGTGGGAGACATTAGTCTCCAGGCCCCAGGAAAGTCTGACAGGGTTAGGGAGAGGGCAGCCAGTGTCAACAGGTCACCAGGGACAGCTTGGCAGGGTGTGCGGTGAGAGATGGGAGACACCAGGCCCCAGAAAGGCAGAAAGTGTTAGGAAGAGGAAAGCAGGCACCACCAGGTCCCCTGGGAAAGCAAGTAGGGTGTGAAGGGGAAGACAGGTGCCACTAGACCTCAGGAAAGGTTAACAGGGTTGGGGAGAGGGAAGCAGGCACCACCAAGACCTCTGGGACAGCAAACAGGGTGTGGAGGGGTCAGACGGGTGCCACAATGCCTCAGGAAAAGCTGACATGGTTGCAGAGAGGATAAGAGGATAGCAGGCATCACCAGGTCCTCTGGGACAGCAAGCAAATAAATAAAATCTAGCATTCCAGAACAAATTCAGGGAGATTTCTTTAAAGTAGGACAGCAAGCAGGGTGTGTAGGGGCAGGCAGGTGCCATCAGGCCTCAGAAAAGACTGACAAGCTTGGGGAGAATGAAGCAGGTGCTACCAGGTCCCCTGGGACAGCAGGAAGGGTGTAGGGTGGGAGACGGGAACCTTCAGTACTCAGGAAATGCTGGAAGGGTTAAGGAGAGGAAAGCAGGTGCCACCAGGTCCCCAAGGTTAGCTGGCAGGATATGGGGTGGAAGACGGGAGACACCAGGCCCTGGGAAAGGCTGAAATGGTTAAGGAGAGGGAAGCAGGTGTCACCAGGTCCCATGGGATAGCTGGCAGGGTATGGGGTGGGAGACAGGAGACACCAGGCCCCAGGAAAGGCTGTCAGGGTTAGCAAGAGGGAAGCATGTGACACCAGGTCCCCAGGGATTGCTGGAAGGGTGTGGGGTGAGACATGGGAGCCTCTAGGTTCTGGGAAAGGCTGTCAGGGTTAGGGAGAGGGAAACTGATGCCAACAGGTCACCAAGGACAGCTTGGCAGGGTGGGGGTGGAAGATGGGAGACAGGAGACACCAGGCCCCAGGAAAGACAGAATAGGGTAGGGAGAGGGAAGCAGGCACCACCAGGTCCCATGAGACAGTAAGCGGGGTATGGAGGGGCAGATGAGTGCCACCAATCCTCAGGAAAGGCTGACAGTGTTGGGGAGAGGGAAGCAGGCACCACCAGATCACCTGGGACAGCAGACAAGGTGTGGAGGACTGTGTGTTCTGTCACCTGTGGTCTTTTAGGTCCCTAATCCATTTTCTTCAGGTCCCTTTTGGATCCACATGAGGAGTACTTCACACACCTGCCAGAGTATGTCACTATAGGCCAGTGCCCATGTTCTCATCTGGTGGATCCAGCTATGCCATCACCTATGGTCTTCCAGGACCCACCAGGGCCCTGGTGGGTCTGCATGAGGAGTACTACAGGATATTGACAAAGTAGATGCAAACTATATAACATGTGGACCACTGGTAATTGTGGGGCGTGGGCCTTATGTGGTATAAGGCATAGAAACTGTCAACAAAGCCTTCAAAATAATGAACCTGTGAAACAATTTGGCAGTATGAACATTTATTGATGTGACTGAGGCTGTAGTAATCAATGTATATAGTGTGGTTTGTATATAGTGTAGAGTTTTGGTTAAGGTTTTAGTAGAAATTTATTGTGTATATCTACTATTTTATTTTTTTATTTAATTTTTATTTATTTTATTGATTGAATTTTGATAACCGGGTAGGCCCTCTGAGACAAGACAATCCCTTTTTCAGGGGCAACCTGGGAAGCGCAGTACATTGCTAGTGCATTCACTGATACAAGAAATTAGACAAGGAATAGTCATGCAGTAAGAGAGTACATCAATTACATTCAGTTATGCAAAATAAGCAATGTAAAGCACAGTCAAAAAACTTACATAGACATCATTTACAGTATATTTGGTGTTGATCTGTTGTATGATGAATTTCCTTTGTGGTGGTATGCAATATTATAACTTTTCCTCTAATTAATTCATTAATAATATGACCTTAAACAGTAAAAATATTAATTGGAAAAAATAAAGGACTTCAGTAGCCTAATTTTATGTTTTTCCACAATGTTTTCAGTGACAATTTGTACTTTCTGGATTTTCTCTGACCTGTTATATACGTTAATGTACTGCTCTTTTGCTTTTTTGGGGGATGAGAAGTAACATAAAATAATCACAAAATGTTTTAAATTTTATCTACTCTTATCCCCATTTACACACAAATGCATTTTAATCTATGAATACTCAGGAATTCTGGGTAAGGAAAAACTTTGAAATTACTTTGCCCCATAGAACTGCACCATGCGTTAGATTGATGATCATCATCACACAGATGCATGCAGATATGTTGGTGTTGCTTTGTGAATTAACTAAATAAAGTAAAATACTGCAAAGTCATGTGAAGACCAAAAAATATTTATACCTATATATTTTTTTATTTTGCATGTTCTCTGTCCCTGTTACATACGTTACATGGTTACTGTTTCCAAACATTTGGGACTGTCCGGGAAAACCACAACTGATATTATCTTCCTGTTTACAGTTTAAGTAAAGACTCTTAAGGGTAATATATTGATGGTGAAAGAAGAAAGAAATTACAACATTTTTTTGCCACAGTCATGTCCCACTTATCTCCCCTATTACTGTGGATAGGCCCATCTGCAGTCAGTTCTTCTTGGATCCTAAGAAACTATCACCCTTCAGCCAAACTAGTCCAATTGAAATGGAGAGGGAGGAACTCATTTTTTTAAAAGAAAATAATAAACAATGTCCACCACAGTGTATTTCAGTATTAAGTGCTTTATTTTACATCTGCCTTGTTTTGCCCCAATAGGGCGTTTTCAGAGGACTTAACTTGGAAAAAAAAAATAAAAGCAATGATTACCTATTTATGTGCCATTTTTGTATTGTAAAAACATAAATGTTTCAAATTCAGAACTTTTCTGGTTCTCCCATGCTGAATAATATTTTATGCCTCAATAATGTGCGATTCTAGCTTTTTTCTTAGTTATATACAATGCATACTTCTCTTCTCTGAGGTTTCTATAAAGCAAATCAATGGGTCCGATTCCAGAAGGTGGGCACAGGGCTTGTGATATGCCTTGCATCCACTGCAAAATTTGATGCGAATGCTTTGATTTCAATATTCCAGACGTGGACTGGAGCATCCCAGCAGCAGCATCAACTAGGAGCAGATTTATCCTGGACTCCCTTCAGGGTGCCTTCCTCAAGCAACTGGTCATGGAACCAACTCGGCAGAAGGCAATACTGGACCTTCTGCTCACAAACAGGGACAGTGTGATGGGGTAACAGTGGGGGAGCACCTGGGTAACAGTGACCACCAGTCATTGTGGTTTGAAATCACAGAAGAGCAGAACCAAACCACACAAAACACGTATCCTGGATTTTAGGGGGCAGACTTTGGGAAAATGGGGAGATACTTGAAAGAGGCATTAAGGGAATGGGACAGGAATCAGGGGTTGAGGAACAGTGGGCAGTATTTAAAATGGGGATTATAAGAACAACAGAATTATGCATTAAGCAGGTTAAGAGGAAAAGGAAGAGGAGACCATTATGGTTTTCCAAGAGGTAGCAAAGAAAGTGAAAGCCAAAAGATTGCATTCAGGCAATACAAAAGACACAGGCAGAAGGGGATAGGAGAAGTACCAGGAGAAACAAAGGGAGGCAGGAAGTCAGTAAGGAAGCCAAAGCTCAGACAGAAGAACACATTGCCAAAATCAGTGGTTAAAGAGGACAAAACCTTTACAGGTACATAAGTGAAAAAAGAAAGACAAAGGAGGATAGTGAGACTGAAGGGGAGGATGGGAGTCGCGTGGAGGATGACAACAGTAAAGCTGACATATTGAACAGGTATTTCTGCTCAGTCTTTACTAAGGAAGAGGGGTAATGGGTCTGAAGGAGTACAAGGGGTGAGAATGGTGCAGAAATGGACACAAGTCCTTCATGAGAAAGGGTCCCGAAGGAACTGCAAATAAAAGAGTTGACAAAGCAATGGGGCCAGATGGGGTGCACCCAGGGTCCTTAAAGAACTAAGAGAGGTGGTGGCTGAACCTCTGGCTATCCTGTTTAGCCAATCACTGGAAATAGGAGGTACCCAAAGACTGGAGGACAGCAGATGTAGTCCCCTTATACAAAAGTGGAAACAAAGAGGAAGCAGGAACTACAGACCAGTCAGCCTCACCTCGGTAGTGGGAAAGATCATGGAAGCACTACTGAAGGAGAGATTGGTGGAACATCTGGTTGTCAATGGACTACAGGACCCAAGGCAGCATGGTTTCACCAGGGGGAGGTCATGTCAGACCAACCTCATTGAATTTTTTGACTGGGTGACTAAGGAGGTGGATCAGGGGAGGGCAGTGGACATGGCCTATCTGGACTTCAGCAAGGCCTTTGACACTGTGCCACATAGAAGACTATTACACAAACTGGGGAATATGGGTGTGGGCAGGACAGTAGTGTGGTGGGTAGGTAACTGGCTGGGTGGCAGGACACAGAGGGTGGTGGTAAATGGCTGTCACTCCACAGAGGAAGAGTGACCAGTGGGGCCACAGGGATCAGTGCTGGGACCGGTCTATTCAACATCTTCATCAGTGACATTGCGCAGGATCTAGAAGGCAGAATTTCACTGTTCGCTGATGACACAAAGCTCTGTAACAGGTAGACACACCAGAGGGTGTAGACAGAATGAGAAGGGACCTGCAGAAACTTGAAGAATGGTCAAAGGTTTGGCAGTTGAAATTCAATGCAAAGAAGTGCAAGATAATGCATATGGGGCACAAAAACCTGGCACAATATATCAGTTGGGGGTGAGGATATAGCATGCACCAAGCAGGAAAGGGATCTTGGGGTTGTCATCTCTGATGACCTCAAGGTGAGGAAACAGTGTGACAAGGCATCAGGTAAAGCAAATAGGATGCTGGGATGTATAGGCAGGGGCATCACCAGCAGGAAAAAGGAGGTCATAATTCCACTATACAAGACACTAGTGAGGGCCCCACCTGGAGTACAGTGTACAGTTCTGGAGACCATACCTATGTAAGGACATAGACAGGGTAGAGAAGGTTCAGAGGAGGGCAACAAAGATGGTGCATGGATTGCATCACAAGTCCTATGAAGACAGGTTGAAGGAACTGAACATGTACTCCCTGGAGGAGAGGAGGAGAGGGATATGATAGAGACATACAAGTATCTTACAGGGAGAAACAGGGTGCAGGAAAACACTATTTTTAAGCGAAAAGATGTTCCAGGACTAGAGGGCATGGGATGAAGTTGGAGGGAGGACGATTCAGAGGAAACATGAGAAAGAATTTCTTCACAGAATGGGTGGTGGACAAGTAGAACACCCTGCCAGAGGAAGTGGTGGGGGCTGAAACAATCACGGGATTTAAGAATGCATAGGATAGACATAAAGGAATTCTAGAGGTCAGGGGTAAGGGGAAACAGACTTCTAGGAAAACAAACTGAACTTACAAGCTCAAATGGGCAGACTGGGTGGGCCATAGGCCCTTATCTGCCGACACTGTCTATGTAACTCTGCACCATTCCAGAAGGCTTGATGCAGTTGCACTAGTTTTCTCACTTTATGGCAGCTTGCGACAAATGATTGGCACAAGGCCGTAGTGAGGGTACCCCCAAGGACGCACTGTTAGACCACTGGGGAGATGGTCTAATGTTGCTGCATCAGGGAGTTGTGACATCAGTTTCTGGACTATTAAGTTTGATGCAAGTCAGCACTTGCATCAAACAGCCTACCACAAGTATGATGCGGCAATCATAGCTGCTCTTAGAATCAGGCCCAATGTCTTTTCAGTAATAACACTTTCCTAAAGGCAATATTGTTATAATGTATGGTAAAACATTGTTCTGCATAGAATTCCATCCCTTTTTAAAATGCTGCTGCACCACAGTTCAAAGATCATGGAATGTGATTGTACCCTTCTGTGGTATGACATCATTTTGAAACCTCTAGAGAATGCACAAGTCTATTCTGTTCTGAAAGCTAAAAACCATTGTGTGCACATTTTGTACAGAATAGTATACGCTATAAAATATACAGGATGAGCAACTTTATGCCCAAACAGTGTGTTCTGCCACCTCAGGGCTCTGATTCCCATGGACCTCTCGAGCTTCACTTTCAAGGTCAGAGGGAATTAGAACCACTCCGTGGCAGAGCCCACTGGTTGTACCTAGTTGCTCATTTAGTATTCTCTATATACTTCATCACACTTTTGTCTTAGGCAGTATCGCATTTTGCTACTTCCAACCCCCTAAGTTGTAGACCATCTGTATTAAACAGATTGAGCCACATAACACAGCCAAAAACTAAGTCTGCACCAAGGTAACTTACTGACATTTCCATTCCCATTATTCGTATTCAAGGTTTTCTTACACTTAATGCTCTGGTAGCTTAATATCAATGACGTGTGTCTTAACTAGTCCTTTCCAGCTCTATGCATTCAATATCAATATATATGTGTATATACTGTATATATAATATTGTTTACAAAAGACTTTGTAATGCACTAGTAAGGATTAAACAGACAAAAGGAGGGAAACGTGGTATCAGAGTTTCCAACCATAACTCCCCACCCCCACCCTGCAGGCAGCAACAGAAGAAGCCATTGCAGTTTGACCTGTCCTGCATCTTTGTAAATCTGGTATGCAGTGTGCCTTGGGGTTGTCATCACTAATGCTAAAGCATTTCCACATGAACATACATACACACATGGAGGGATGGAGCGGTCCCTGCATTTCCACAAACAAATAAGGATACAATTACACTATCTTACAAAAGTGTAGATGGATGGGAGTGCAGGACATAGAGTGCCTGAACTCCCACAGGCAAACAAGGATACAAATGTACTATTTGAAAAAGTACAGAAATTATTTGCAAAAAAACTGCATTAATGCAACATTGAGGGTTCATGCAAAATTGAAAAAAGTAGGGAAATGTGGTTTTAGGGTTTCTAACCCTAAAACCCCACCACCTTCCCTAAAACTAATCAGGGGTGCAATTTTCTTTGGAGTTGTCAACCCTAAAACTCATCACATTCTATACATTCCAGTAACATACTGTATATCCAATGGAGTGAGCTTTAAGGTTGCCAACCCCAAGGAAGATTGCATCTCTGATTTGTTTTAGGGAGTGGTGGAGATGTTTTATGGAAACCTAAAACCACATTTCCCTACTTTTTTTGCTTTAGCCTGACCCCTAAATGCTGCATTACTATGGACTTTTGAAAAAGACTTATCCTTGGAACTTGGTACAGAGCCAGGGAACCTTTAATATATTTTTGGGCTTCAGGTAATAGTGTATGGGTATTAGAGCTTTTACTTTGGGCACTCTGCCCACTGTAGTTAGTGTGTGTCAGCAGTAGAGTCCAGTCCCCAACACTAGTGGTCAAACCCAGCAGTAGCCAGCCCTGTATCCCCAGTTTGATGCCCAGTGAGGTGCCTCAAGAAGACCTCCCGAAAGCAGTATAAGGTTGCACAGAAGGAGACTTGCCTGTTTTGCAATGGTGTGTGAAAATCCTGTAACCTCATTTGTCAAAACATGTCACATGACCATGGGTAAATCCTGCATAACCCATGGCTGAGAAATGGCATTTATAAAAAACATTTTAGATTTATACAATGGACCCATGTGTAAAATAATCACAATAAGGCACTCTAGGGTGTGACTTATTTGGTGATATACCCACTTCTTGTGTGGTTAAGTCACTTGGCTGCACCTCATGACACACCACACAAGGTGTGGGTAAATCCCCAGTAACCCATACCATTTTGTGTCTTACTGCTTAATTAAGAGGCCCTTATTAGCACACATAGAGTAAACTACCTCCTGCAGTCTAACTTTTTTCTTCTCCCTTCCAGCAGCATCCCTGGCAGTTTCCCACCCCTAGAGCATTGCACAAACCAGTGCCAGCCCATTTGAGTGTCCAGTTCACACTGGAGCATTTGTTACCCCCCATGTTACCAGGAACTCAGTATTCCAGATGTTGGGGGGGGTATATAATTTCCCATGTGGTGAAAACTGTCTGTCAGTTGCAGTGAGAGGCCATTGAGTAGACTGGTCATTGGGGTGCCTTTGAGGACTCTTAGGTGCTGAAGGACAGTTGAGCCTGACAAAGTGGGGCTTGAGAGAAAGGGAGGATGTAGAAGAACTGGCTCAAGGGACAGAAAGGTCTTACCAGTCTCTGCAATTCTCCTTTCCACAAATCAACAGCTTTTCTATATTTCTGGTCAGCAGCAGTCAGCAGTTATCTCCCCAAACAGCATAGCCAAGCAGCAGCAGTGCCAACAGCTGGTGTTTTGCAGTATGCATCAGACATGCAGTGTGGGATCTATTCAGTCCCCTTTTTTGTAATTTAAAAGTAAATTGGTCCTCAGTGGTAGCTTTATTAGCCCATGGCTGTGATGAGAGGAAGGTGAGAGGGAGTAGTGCCAGAGCAAGGCTGAAGTGGTGAGAGAGTATAGTAACGGGTGGCAAACCAGAGGCCTCCTTCCATACCATCCACAGAGCCATGAATACCCTCCCACAGCCAGCAGCAAAGGCAGCCTTCCAACCACTCCAGCAACTCTACTCTCACAGTACTTGACCCTAGGTTAGTGCAGTGAGTTGGTAGCATCACCACAACTGGGCAGGTGCCGACTGTGATAGATTGAGCCCTGCTATACTGTGTTATGAGGGACCTCCCTCTTCTAAGTCTGTTGCAACAGCACCTTTTTTTCCTGTCTTCTGGCTATCCTATTTTTCAGGTTTGATACACTTGTGTTTCAAACCTTTTGTTATGAGTGAAAGTGAATTTCAGAGGCATGTCACTATGAGCCTATTGCAATTCAAAACAGCAGGGGCCGATCAGTCTAGACCAATAGCCATGCACTTTAACTGTGAAACCTCTCTTCTTAGGCTGAATGCACTTCAAAAGAACCAAACTGCTGAAATTAGAGAGCTTCAGTGCATTGATTTGCATGAAGCTATTCAAAAACAGCTGATCGGTTGTCAACAGCAGCAGCTTGTATTTAAATACTGTAAAATTAAACAAAAAAAAAAAACATTTTCAGCAGCAGTGACAGCCCAATCAGACTGCATCAGAAAATCGAGGGAAGATGCACACAAAGTTCAAACTGTGTTGTGACAATCTTTATTATTTTATTACTGTTAAAGGTTTTCCTCCTTTTGCCTAGCCTGTGGGCAGTTTGAAACTGTCCATGATTTCTCAAAATACAGCCTGTTTTTTTTTTCACCTAAACTAGCAAATCTCCTTAAGAAAAAGTAACCCTTGCTTGTCTCTTTGATGGCTAGTACTGTAGTATGGAAGTTAGTCTCCTTACTGTGGCAACTTATAAATATACGGAAAAAATAATAATGTCCCCCCTCTCTCTCTCCTGTCCACCAGGGAGTACATGTTCAGTGCCCTCAACCTATCCCTGTATGCCTTATCCTGCTGATCTGGTATCATCTTTGTAGCCCTCCTCTGGACCTACTCCATGACTTTTAAAGATCATGTTTAATCTTCAAAATAATCTTTGTGATCGTGACAAACAGTGATTAAACATGATCATTAAATGGTTGGCAATCAAAAATCAAGCTATTATGGAAATGATTGCGATAAATGTTATTCTCATATTTTTTCATATCTGCCTGTGGTCAAGATTACTGCAATAAATTAGGACACTGTATTGCTTTCCTTTACTATTGGAATTTTTCTTGTCATCTGTTTAGTCGGATTTATTGAAATCATCTCTTATGATACACCTTCTATGCAGGCAGACTACCTTCAGTTATGATTACTCTGAATCCTCACATCCTACTGGTGTTGTGAGGGCTCAGATTTATATTTTTTTAATTTTATTTATTGATAACTAGGATTACAAATACCTTTGAACCAGGGGCTCTTTTACAAAAGGTTCCACGTCAAAGCACAGACAGATAAAAAATTGAATGGAATAACGACAATGAGGTATTACAAAGGTAAATGCAGCAACAAGTTCTACACGGGGACTCATTAGACTGTGGTTAGAGTTACAGTATACAAATGTCAATGAACTAGATTCGCTGCTCAAAAATGGACTTTGTCATATCAACACAAAGAGTAAAGACAGTGTGCAATACTACATCAGGTTGTACATAACTGCTTCATAAAAGTCACATTAGGTCAGCTTGTGATGGTCATAGCAATGTAAGCATGCTAGGTTAACCACCCAAAAACAGAAAATGGGCGTTGTCATAACCAAGAGCAGAGAGAGGTAAAGCAAAGTGAGTTAGGAGGCAGAAAGGGGAAGGAAGAGTGAGGGGAGGGAGGGAGGGAAAGAAGAGAAAAAGAGAGAGAGACAGAGCACAAGGTGGGGGTGGTTAAGAAAAAGGATAATCGGAGGCAGTAAAGAGTGAGAAAGGGAGAGCAGGGTTGAGAGGAAAAACAGAGAGAGAGAGAGAGGATTGCGAGTAGTGGATAAGGTAAGGGTGTGGAAGAAGGAGGGGATGGAGTAGAGTGAGAGGGCTTGGTAATAGAAGAAACTGAGAGAATCAGAGGTCAGGTGTGGTGGGAAAGGAAACTAGTCCATACAATCGCATGTGTCCGGTGTTGTGAGGAGCTTCCAGAGCAATGATTTAAAAGTGCCAAGCTTAGTTTCCAAGAGAACAACATTAGGTAGTCCATTAAACCAGGTGGGTGCCCTATAGCTAAAAGTTTTTTTTGGTCCTTTGAGGTACGGCGGTGAGGGACAAGGAATGATGGTTTGGTCATACTGCGCGTATTCTTAGAATTAGCAGATGGTTGAAGCAGAGATTGGGTGGCTGGTGGGGTTAGGGAGAGGGTAATTTTCTTGGCGAGTAGGCAAATTTGATAGGCCACCCATCCCTGAAGGTTGAACCATTGGGTCTGAGATTAAAGGTCACAGGTGTGGGTATTTTTGTCTGCATTAGTTACCAACCTGCATGCTTTGTTAAGAGTGACAGTTAAACGTTTGAGGGCAGTGTCCATGGCTGCACCATAAATTACCAAACCATAATCGATAATGGAAAGGACTGAGCTAGTCACTGCAACTTTTAGAGCTGCGGGTGTAAAGCATCAGCTATGTTTACACAGGACACCAGGTCTGGAATTTACCGTGTTGGTGATTTGATGAATATGTTGAGTGTACAAGAGTGAGCTATCTATAGTGACTCCCAGATATTTAAATTTGCTTACCATCTCGAGGGGTTGGTTCTGATTGTTCTGCATAGTTGGGCAAGTTGACTTGGATTTATTATGGTTGCTGGCAAAAAACATTGTTTTTGTTTTTTTGTAGTTCATAAGAAGTTTATGGCAAGCGAACTGGGATTTGACCTTGGAGAACCTGAGCTGGAGTTCATTTAAGAGTGTAGATGAGGAAGTGTGGCTGGTGAAAAGAATGGCATTGTCTGTAGACAGTACAATATTACTAGCACAAGCTGCAGAAAGGTTATTGAGGTATGACTGAAGAGCAAGGGTCCCAGGATGGACGCTTGTGGGACACCAGAGTGAACTCGGATATTGTGGAATAGTGTGCAGTCTATTTTAACTTGTTGGGATCTATTATTCAGATAGCTGTGAAACCAGCCATTTGCTTCAGAGGACAGTCCCAGGACAGGAAAGGATAGAAGGAGGAGGAAGTGGTTTACAGTATCAAATGCCTTGGTAAGGTCAATATAAAGTAAACCTACCAAGGACCCAAGATCGAGGGCTTTGTGAATAAAATCAATGTAATCTATTAGTGCAGTAGCGGTTCTATGGCCCTTTCTGAAACCATGTTGCTGGGGGCACTGAATATTGTGCTTGGTTAGATAATCGGTTAATTGGTCTGCAATAATTCTCTTGAGGACTTTGGATGAGGGAGGGAGAATCAAAATCAGACAATAATTAGAGTGTAGGGTCCTGTATCCACTTTTGTGGACTGGTGTTACAACTGCTGCTTTCTAAATCTGAGGGGAATCCTTTAAGGTTAGGGATAGGTTGAAAATGGTGGTGAAGGGTTTTAACATGATATCCAGGGAAAGGCTTAGGAGTTTTAAATCAAGTGAGTCACTGCTGCTCCTAGCTCTCCCGAGCACCCTAAGGAGATATTTTTTAGATTCAGCAACTGTGATCCTTCTAAAATAAAATGGGGGGATGGTTGGGGGCGGGGTATTTGTTGTTGTGGGGTCCCTTGGGTTAGTCTCCTCATAAAGGCTGGGAAGCAGAGCACTAGACTGAGATCTGTGAAAGCCAAGTTGAATGCATTAGCGATGGATTTGGGATCCTGGATATGTTTATCATTAACCACAAGCATAGTAGAGGATGCTTTACTTGAGTGGCCAGTGAGGTCTTTAATCTTTTGCCAGAATACCAGACTGTTTCCCTAGGCATTATTGAGTTAGTTTTGGAAGTGGGCAATTTTGGATTGATGGATTTCCCTAGTGCAGGTGTTTCTGGTGGCTCTGTACTGCTGCATGTCAGCTGGTTTACCTGTGCAGCAAGCTATCTGATGATGGCTGTCCATAGCTTTCATCATACAAAGTAAGGCTGGGGTGATGCAATGGTTAGTGACTCCTCTGGACTTTATTTTTCATATTGGTGCAGAGATGTCACACACTTTGTTGAAGTGTGTTTGGTAAGTTACCGCATGGTCCACACTACTGGACAAGCCTAGTGGTGACCAGACACATTGTGCCATGTTGAAACATAGAATTTGATGGCAGATAAGGACCGCTTGGCCCACCCAGTCTGCCCATTTCCCTACCTAATGGATAAGCTGCAGATCCTAGTTAACCAACAGCCTACTTCTTCCTACCCCCACCCCTAGAATTGCCTTATGATTTTCCCATGCATGCTTGAATTCCACCACAGTTTTTGACTCCACAGTCTCCTCTGGCAGACTGTTCCATGCATTCACAACCCTCTCTGTGAAAAAATACTTCCTTACATTATCTCTGAGCCACACCTCCCATCAAATTGTGCCCCCTTGTTCTTGCACACCTCTTTTTCTGAAAGATGCTACCTTCTTGGACTTTGTTGATTCCCTTGAGGTACTTAAAAGTTTCTGTCATGCCCCCCCTCTCCTTCCATTCCTCAAAGCTATACATATTAAGTTCCTTTAGCCTCTCTTCACATGTCTTCTGGTCAGTGTTGGGTAAGTTACTTTTTCTATTACTTTCTATTTCTTTTGAAAACTTGTTCCAGGAAGCTCTGTGCAGTCACTAAAAAAGGATGGATAATTCAGGGTCGCGAGGGCTCAGGACACGGATTACTGCCCTCCCCTGCAGCGCTCCAGGATGGCCCTTCCCCCGAAGCACAGACTGTGGGATTCAGGGTCGCGAGGGCTCGGGACATGGATTACTGCCCTCCTCGCAGCGCTCAGGACGGCCCCCGCCCCGAAGCACAGGTACGGAGAAGAGGCGCCATTATTTTGAATCAGGACAGTGTTGTAGCTGGAAGCTGTAACTCACAAGGAGCTGAGCTTCTGAGCTTCTTTAAGAGTCGGCACAGACTGTGGGATTCAGGGTCGCGACGGCTCGAGACACGGATTACTGCCCTCCTCTGCAGCACTCCAGGATGGACCCCCAACACGAAGCACAGACTGTGGGATTCAGGGTCGCGAGGGCTCGGGACACGGATTACTGCCTTCCCCTGCAGAGCTCCAGGATGGACCCTCCCCAAAGCACAGGTACGGAGAAGAGGCGCCATTATTTTGAATCAGGACAGTGTTGTAGCTGGAAGCTGTAACTCGCAAGGAGCTGAGTTTCTGAGCTTCTTTAAGAGTCGGCACAGGTGTGCTGATAGTTTATTAACCCAGTAATATTTTCTGCCATTTTGACTACTTCTGTTCATTTTTGTATAGTGCTTTAAGTATTACAATTAAAAGAAAGGAACCTTGCCTTTAAATGTAAAGCATTTACTGCTACACAGACTGTAGTGCTAGATTTTAACTGAACACTGGAGGGGAAACTGTTGCAGCAGTGTGTTACTTCCCTGCCCTACTTGCTGCTTTAACTGCCCTGATAAACGCGATCTGATGGAATTCTGTAATGAAGACTCTGCAGTGCTAAAAAAAACAAAAAAAAATGCAATCTGCTGGGAAATTGAAACTCAATTCCAGAACTTGCTAAATTAAGCCCAAAGCCCTAACTTAGCTGGAGTGGGCTGCGTCTCTCCCAAGCATCTGCCCTGCATTTCTTGTGTATAGCCCTACACTCACCACACGGCTTCCCAGGGCCCAAAGCTAATGCATATAGCAAGGAAACGTAGGACAAGTAGAAACCCTGAACCAATTACAGTGACTGACTTACCTGTTAGTTCCTCCAACAGCTACCTATAAATTCCTCCTTTCTCTTCGCAGACTGTGGGATTCAGGGTCGTGAGGGCTCGGGACACAGATTACTGCCCTCTCCTGCAGTGCTCCAGGATGGACCCCGAAGCACAGGTACGGAGAAGAGGCACCATTATTTTGAATCAGGACAGTGTTGTAGCTGGAAGCTGTAACTCTTAAGAGCTGAGTTTCTGAGCTTCTGCCCCACCTGTGCTGTGCGCCGGCTCCCCACCACCCCCATCATCTCCCTTGGTGAGCTCTTCCTTATATAGGGGCTGCCACGTGACTGCTGAAAACCTATCATCCCACTTTCTCATTTGCAGCTTATCAGCTGCTTCCTCTAGAGGGCGCAAACCAGATCCTAATACAGCCTACCAGTTTTCATGTCCCAGGATGCTGTTTACTACTGCTTGCTTTTGCCTCTCCATGGCAGCACTTTTCTCCTTACCCCCCTCAACCCTCCCTATGCGGGAGCCTTCTCCTTCCCTGCCCCCCTTGCTGCTCCCCTCAGACACACACCTTCTCCTCCCATAAATTGCCGGCTCAGGACGTGCACCTCGACCATTTGGGATTATTAATGCGCAATCTTACCTCCCTCATTTTACCAGGGGCTCGCAATCTTAACATTCTCAAACCTCACCCCCCCACCAACCTCCTCTAGTCATTGCTTAACAAACACATCCAAAACCCATTTCAGGACTAAAACAATGTATCTCTATGCCCTTCTCCTACTCCTGTCAGGGGACATAGAGGTAAACCCAGGACCAATCTCTACCAACTCCCCCACCCCTATCACTCTCCCCAAAGACTTACACATATTACACCTAAATACCTGCAGCCTCCTAGCCAAAATCTCGCTACTACAACCTATCAGCTTAACAATGCTCCCCGACATCCTGACTATCTCTGAAACTTGGCTAAAGCCTCACCACATGGATGCGGAAGTCTCAATCTCAGGGTACACAATAATCAGGCACGACAGATGTGGGCCAAAGAAAGGTGGGGGCACAGCCATTTATATCTCGAACAGTCGACAATTCACTAGGATGGAAATCCCTTCCCTTCCCACAACTATAGACACCTCATTAGTTAAACTTTCAATCCCATATTTCACCCCAATATACGTGTCTAGCACCTACTGTCCCCATGCACATCCAATGAGGACATCCTCTCACACCTCTCCACGCTACAGGCCCTGACCAAAGGTGGGGAACTCCATGCCACAGGGGACTATAATGCCAACTGGCTAGGAGCTGACAAAATCCACCTGAAAACAAAAATAAAAGCTCTAAACCTCAAACAACTCATAAGCGAGCCCACCAGACTCAAACTTAAGTCTAAAAAGCACACCCTCTTGGACTGGGCCCTCACCATGCACCCGCATCGAATCCTTGAATCTGGGCTACTTCCTGACGCCATTAGTGATCACCACATAATATACCTGATCAGGAAGGTACACAGCCTCCCCCCACACCTCCAAAGATGCTACGCACCAGGTCGTACAACTCCCTGGACCTAAATTCCCTCCTAGCTGACCTTAGAAGGGTGAACTGGTCCTTTATCACCAAGGCTTCTTCCATTGACGCTGCCTGCAATGCATTTCAATCCAGCTTCCTAAAAATCTGGGACAAGCACACTCCTCTGCATACCAAAAGAGATAGAGGAGCGCGCCTCCCTTGGATCACAGCTGACATAATCAAGATATGCTGCTCCAGGGACCTTGCCTGGAATGCCTATAAGAAAGTAGGCTCCCAGGCCTCCCTTACAAATTACAGAGCCCTAAGAAATGCCTGCACAAATACCATACACCTAGCAAAAAAGTCCTACTTCCTATCTACCTTTAGTAATAAATCTAATCACCACATGGACTTTTGGAAATCCCTCAAATCCCTGATCTCTCCCCCAACCCTACCACCCCCCCAACTCTACTTGTAAATGGCTCCATTATCTCCGACCCAAGCAGTGTCGCCAAAGCTTTCAACACTCATTTCTCCAGCTGCGGTGACAAACTTATATCCTCCTCCGGATCATGCAGTCTCCAGCCCACCCCACCTCTTCCCCTAGCACTCACCCCACAGCCCTCCTTTCTCTCTCCAACCAGTCTCCCAGTAGAAGTCCTCCACTCCTGCGTGCACTAAACCTGAACAAAGGTAAATGCCCAGCTTCCTGGATGCTAAAATGCTAATACTATCAGCCCTGCAATAGCCTCCCCTGGCCGCCTCCTCAACCTCTCCTTCTCACTGGGCAAGGTACCAAAGGCTTGGAAAATGGCCACTGTCATACCCTCCCTAAAGGTGACCCATCATCCCCAAGCAACTATTGACCTATCTCCCTCCTCCCTATTCTGGCAAAACTTCAGGAGAGAATAGTCCTGTCCCAACTTACTCATTACCTGGACTCCTCCTCCTTTTTTACTCCCTACCAGTCTGGCTTCCGCAAAGCCCATTCTACCATCACCTCCCTTCTACGAGTCACCGGGGACATCCTCACTGGCATAGACAATGGTCACATCACCACGGCCATTTTTCTAGATCTAGCCAAGGTGTTTGATACCGTCTCACATTCCCTACTCATCTCCAAACTCTCGGCAGCTGGGATAGCCCACCCAGCTATAGAATGGTTCCGAGATTACCTAGCAGGAAGGATGCAAGTGGTCAAAATGACCATGCACACCTCTAACCCCCTCCCAGTCACTTCAGGTGTCCCCCAAGGGTCTGTCCTTGGAGCAATACTTTTCTCTATATTTCTAGATGACCTCCCTGCAGCATGCCCCAACTCTTCCATCCAAATGTATGCTGACGATATTGTTCTGTATGCCTCTGGTCCCTCAGCTAGCAGTGTGGCATCTCTCCTACAGGAGGATTTCACAGCCATCCAACACTGGTTCATGTCAAATCAGCTATCTCTTAACCCAACAAAGACTGTGTCGCCTACTTTTGGCTCCCATCAAAGACTCTCCCGCTCAAACACCCTGTCCCTGTTCATTGCCCTCCAAGGGCACATTTGAACAATACACTAGCTTTAGATATCTGGGTGTCTGGCTTGACCAACACCTAGATTTTGCCTCCCACATTGACTCCCTGCACAAGAAACTGCTCCCTAAACTGGGGGCTCTCTTCCGTAACAAAACATGCCTCCCCAAGGAAACAAGGCTTGCCATAGTACAAAGAATGATACTCCCAGTTCTGGATTATGGTGACATAGTATACTCCACTGCCCCTGCATCTACACTAACAAGTCTAGACACCCTGTTCCACTCCTTCTGCTGCTTCATCCTAGACTCCCCCCATCCACCCACCACTGTACGTTATACAGCTCCCTAGCCCTGCCATCTCTCCATGACCAGAGACAACTGTGCGAGGCTTGCTGCCAAATTCTGGACTCACTCCTTCCCTCCCTACCTTGTTTCTACTTTATCTCAACAACCTCCCCCTGTGTACTCCTTAAGAGGCACCGACCCCAGACTTCTACACGTCCCACTAATGAGCACTACCAAAGGACAGCCAGCTATGGAATGGCCTTCCAGCCCCCATCAGACATGCACAAACTCCCGGTCAATGCAACAGACTACTCCAGGCACACTTCTCTTCCAACTGCTTATGCTAAAATGCTGCCGCCCGCTACTAAGTACCCATAATTTGTGCAGGAGTACTCCTGGTTGTGATATGTATTCTGCGATATGTATTCTACCTGTATTTTTACCTTCCTGCTTGTGTTTATCCAAAACTGTACTACTCTGTTTGATATCACAGACAATGTTCACTATTTTTCATTTCTGTATTCTGCAACAAGTATTCTGTCTGTATTTTTTACCTTCCTGTTTCTGTATTTAAATGTTCTACTATTGACATGTACTCGGCTAGGCCCCCAGGTCACGTCTGGAATCGAACATGCTGCTCAGTGTGCCTTCCTGGTAAATCTCGTAAATCTCGTAAATAAATAAATAAATAAATAAGTACTAGACAAAGTTATATGCCTTACAATTATAGTTGCTTATTTCTTTTTATACAAATACAATACCAAAATAACAAATAACTACAAAAGATACATTTTTTTGAAAGTAATAAGTTACTAGTTACTTTCGAATAAATGTAATCAGTTACAGTTACATATTTCTTTTGTATAAAAAGACATAAGTAATTATAACTGTAAGGTGTATTACGTTTACCAGTACTTTTCTATCCTTGCTAGTGGCTGCAGAGAGCTTTCTGGAACATGTTTACAAAAATAATAGAAAGTAATAGAAAAAGTAACTTAGCCAACACTGCTTCTGGTGCAGACCCTGCACCATTTTAGTTGCCCTCCTCTGGACTGCCTCCATCCTGTTTATATCTTTGTGGAGATTGGGTCTCCAGAACTGCACACAGTACTCCAGATGGTGTCTCAAAAGCTGTCTGTACAGAGGGATAACAACTTCTTGTTTTCTGCTGGTGATGCCTCTCCCTATGCATCCCAGTATCCCCCCAGCCCTCCTTACTGCTCACTCACATTGCTTGCCCACCTTTAAGTCATCTGATATGATTACCTATATCCATTTTTGTTGTTGTTGTCAGTATTTCACCCCCCATTGTATACTCTTCCCCTGGGTTTTTGTTTCCCAGGTGCATTACCTTGCACTTCTTAACATGAATCTAAGCTGCCATACATTCAAGACTGTCTTTTCCTGTTTCACACTGCAGGTTTTTCTATGACAACTCCTTAACCACAGTAACTAATTTAAAAATAGTTTAACTATCACAAACTCCTATGTACCAGTAAATTATTTAAAAATAGTTTCTGTCCCAAAATCCTAGTAGTCAATCCAGCTACCCCCAAGGGACAACCAAAATGCAGTATTCAAACACTTGTGAAGTTACTTCCAAGATAAGCAGAGTTTGCAAGCTCCTTTTTCAACTCCTCAGCCACCTGTAATTTATTTAAAAGTAGTTTAACTGTCAGAAAATCCTAGTAGACAATCTAGCTTCCTCCCAAGGATCTACTCAAATGCAGTATTTAAATCCTTTTGAAGTTACTAACAAGATAAATAGAGTTTGCAAGCCCCTTCTTGGTTAAACACTAAATAAATATGTGAATAAAAAGCAATTACCAAAGGTAGTTAGTTTCACCTCCCACAGAATTAAGCAAAAGTGCATGTTTGTTGCTGATATCAAGTGCAATATAGAATTTCTCACACAGCTCACAGCTGAATAAAGAAGTAATGTCCTTCCAGGTTCAGGTCCTAAGATGGTAGCCTGGGTAAAGAATTGGCTGGAATACAGGACACAGAGGGTAATAGTAAACAGGGTCCACTCTGAAGAAATGGGGGTTAGCAGTGCAGTACCAGAGGGTCCAGTACTAGGACTGGTCCTCTTCAATGTCTTTATAAGCGATATTGCAGAGAGACTGGAAGGAAATCTATGTCTCTTTGCAGATGACACAATGATCTGCAACAGGGTTGATACACAAGGTGGGGTGGAAAGGATGAGGAGGGACTTGGCAAGGTTAGAGGAATGGTCAAATGTATGGCAGCTTAGATTCAAAGCTAAGAAGTGCAAGGTAATGCACCTGGGAAACAAAAACCCAGGGGAAGAGTACACAATGGGGGGTGAGATACTAACAACAACAAAAATGGAAAGGGACCTGGGGGTAGTCATATCAGATGACCTAAAGGTGGGCAAGCAATGTGAGAGGGCAGCAAGGAGGGCTGGAGGGATACTAGGATGCATAGAGAGAGGCATCACCAGTAGAAAACAGGAAGTTATTATCCCTCTGTACAGACAGTTGATAAGACCCCATCTGGAGTACTGCGTGCAGTTCTGGAGACCCAGTCTCTGCAAAGACATAGACAGGATGGACGCTGTCCAGAGGAGGGCAACTAAAATGGTGCAGGGTCTGCACTGGAAGACATATGAAGAGAGACTTAAGGAGCTGAATATGTATAGCCTCGAGGAAAGGAGGGATGGGGGGACATGATAGAAACTTTCAAGTACCTCAAGGGAATCAACAAAGTCCAAGAGGGTAGCATCTTTCAAAAAAAGAGGTGTGCAAGAACAAGGGGGCACAAGTTGAAGATAGAAGGAGGGGCAGCTCAGAGGTAATTTAAGGAAGTATTTTCTTCACAGAGAGGGTTGTGGATGCATGGAATGGCCTTCCAGAGGAGGTTGTGGAGTCAAAAACAGTGGTGGAATTCAAGCATGCATGGGACAGTCATAGGCAATTCTAGGGGGTGGGGATAGGAAGAAGTAGGCTGCTGGTTAACTAGGATCTGCAGCTTATCCCTTAGGTTGGGAAATGGGCAGACTGGGTGGGCCAAGCAGTCCTTATCTGCCATCAAAATCTATGTATCTATGTTTCTCCCAGGCTGGCTAACATGTATATTAATCTTTTGTGTGGGAATGTGTCAAATGCCTTGCTAAAGTCTAGGTAGACCATGTCCACAGCCCCTCCCTGATCTACTACTTTGGTCACCCAGTAAAAGAAATCTATTAGATTAATCTGACATGACCTTCCTGCTGTGAATCCATGCTGCCTTGGGTCCTGTGCCCCTCTGGCCTCTAAGTACTCAGCAATTCTTTCCTTCAGAAGTGATTTCATCATTTTGCCATAGGCACAAAACTGGTCAAGTTGACCACATTTTAAAATGCGCCAGCAAGTAACTTTGGCTGGGGGCTTTTGGGACTTGTTAGACTAATGAGTAATGGTCGGCGAGTGGTCACTCATGGAGTCAGAGAAAACGTCAGTGTTGAAATGTCTATTGAGATGTGAGGTTAGTATGAGGTCCAGGATTGTGCAATTTCCTGTGCTTAGGTTAAAATCTGGTGAGGGTTGTAATAAGTTGGGTGATGTTACACACTGCAATGACATCTTTCAGAGCATCAGCATCAGCATCATCTGCTAGCCAATTTAGGTTGAAATTGCCCATAGCAACTATCTCAGACTGATTAGGTAGGGTTTCTAGGTAGTCAAGTACCAAGTTAATGCCCATGTGCTTTTCATGTGGGGGATGTAGCTAGAGAGTATGTAAAGGGATATGCCATGCATGCCTAGGAGAATTTCAACCCCTAGTATTTGGAAGCAGCATTCTGAGGGGAATTGGGCAAGTGCTTGTCCCCTAAAGGAGTCCTTCAAGTAGGTGGTGCACTCCCCACTCCTTTTATCAACCCTGTCAAGCCAGAACAGCGTATATCCCTCAAGTGTTAATGCAGAGTCTGGGATTTTGGCAGAAAGCCAGGTTTCATTAAGGGTAAGAACATGGGGGTTACGGTGTGTCACCTATACCCTCAACTCACCAATGTTTGGCAGTAGACTGTGTATATTAATGGAGACAAGTTTTAGGAAGTCATTAGTCTTGAGGCTGCCATTGGGGACTTGCATAGGGCCAGTATTTGGGTGGACATTCTCAGAGGTAAGTAGTAAGAGTAGAATAATTCTGAGTGGATCACGTTTAAGGTGGTGGAGCCAAGTTTTCATTATACAGTAGTTTGATTTTTTAGAGTGTGTACAAGGAACAGGCAAACTGAGTATTTGGAGGAAGAGGATCATAAGTTCCCAGTAGTAACCCATATGACTGTGCATGGGTATTGCTGTCAAATTATTACTAATAGGTCTGGGAGGTTGGGTTGAGGTGCCCTTCAAAGAAACATTAAAATGATGTTGGGTGAAGTTAATAGGACAAGGACTGTTATGGTAGCAAGCTGGCAGCAAGAAGAAGAGTAGTAGGACAAGTGGGGAGATAGAGCAGATGGACAGCATGTTGGGGAGCATGCTGTTGAGACCATGTAATAGACATGAGTGGGAAGGGTCAAAAATAAGGGGGTGTAATGAGCGAGTTATAATAGATTAAGGATAAGAACAAGCCTTTAACAGTTTAGGCAGCTATGATGATGTACTGGTTAGTGTAGCCACCTTTGGTTAAGAAGGCCATCAGTTTGAAGCTAGCCAAGGCAGGTGTACAAGAATCTGGAGGAAAAGCAATAAAGTGGGTTAATGGTAGGCAGTAGGAGTGGTGAGAGGTGGATAGGGATGGGGGAAATGCAGCTAGGGAGTGGAGGAAATAGTGTACAACAGTGACTCCTATTAGTGGCATGGAGTATTTAGACAGTTGTGGTAGTACAAGGAGAGGGATAAAGTACACGGATAGAAGTGGGCCAGTTACAGCTAGTGTAGGGAATTGCAGAGAGGCACAATTAGTGACACCTAGTGGCACAGAGATATACAGAACCAATGGTAAACTGGGTGGTTGAAAAAGTCATTTGACACTTGTGACATAATAATTAAGAACTGGACCAGAGTCGGAGGGTGGGGCAGTCGACATGAAGTGTCATCGAGCCAACACAGATCACAAGCGCACTCTCACAGAGGAGAAGCACAGTAATAAGGTAAGCAGAATTGTTTCATACCAGTTGTGAACTGCTGCTGCTGGCTTCCACTGTAGCATGTGTTCTGTTTGGGAGCTTATTCCCAAAAGAAGGAGGAAGCCAGCTGTGAACTGCACCTGCTAGCTCCCGATGTAGCATGTGCTCTGTTTATACAGCTCAATTCAGGAGTTTCTTTTATTGGTTTCCCACTAGTGCTTGGTTTGTGCTCAAAATCTTTCCTAGCAGTCTGTAAATGAATATAGTTAAGGCAGAATTATTTTAAAATAGAGATTACCATTGTTGAAGTCCATGAACTCTGCTTATGAAATATGCAAATTAATTATACAAATTTATTTATTTTGTTTTTGTTAACCAGGTGGGTACACTAGGCAGGAACTGCCTGTTTTCAGGTACAACCCGTGAGAGTTCCAATAAAGTGTGATGCAACACCAGACAATTTACAGTATACAGCAATGTACAATGTATTCTCAAATAAAGGTAAGCAATAGACAGGATGCAGTCAATTAATGACAGGATAAGCTAGTGTGGCACATGGAGTGCATCATGATCAGTAGGCAAACTGGTAGATACAATTGGGGGAGAGCGAGACATAGCAAAAATTAATATAAGCAGTGTTATAAACTGTGGGCCACAAATAAATACTAATGTTGTAGTGGCAGCAGATTCGAGAATGGGTTAGAACTCCAAAAACCAGTTCACCTCTTGTTGGAACATTTACATTTGGATGTACCTCGTAGGTATTTACGAAGGGATTTTTTGAAACTCTCTGTAGTGGCACACTCCTGAATCAGAGTTGGGATATTGTTCCGTAAATTGGGTGCAACATACTGAAATGCTTTAGACATAAGGTTATGTCTTGTCTTGGGTTCCTCAAACAGGCCACAGTTAGAGGATCTGAGTAAATAGGTTTATGGAGGCAGAATAGCACAGTGGTTTATGACTCTGAGCTGCAAACATTGAGACCTGGGGTTGAATTCAACAGCCCCCACTTGCATAGTGTGTGACCCTGAGCAAGTCACTTAACCTCCCTGTGCTCACTGGTCACACCTGTAAACAAGCTTTCAGCTTAGTGTGTCTCTTTTGGTAAAAAATAAAAATAGGGTCTGTGATATGCCCACACCCATGTTGTGAGCTGTTGCAGTTGTTGTTTATTTAATATATTGTAGATGGTGTTTCCTAGTATGTGATCTCTCAAGGCTTCGGGGACAGCCAGTTCAACTTCTTATATAGACTACAGTGATGGACAAATCTGGTATGCTATACCTAACATGGCATGCACTCTTCCTAAAGGGATTAAAACTATATTTCACATGATTTATTTAAACAATATATTAAACCTTTTTGAAGTGTTTTTTTTATTTTTCTTGTAGAAAGCAGTCCTATTGTTTTCATTTGTGGATGTTATTAAATTGCTGTTGTAGGTTTGTACCACAAGAGGGCAGTGAAGAATATGGTTCTTTAGCATCTCCTTGTGTTCTCCCTTCCCACCTTCCTCACATACTCAACTTTAAGTTTATATCCATTTATGTTTCATAGTATGAATAAAGAAACAGTGCTTCAGTAATTTAAAAATAAGACAAAGACAAGTGTAATAAATATAGAATTAAGTATGGGTTGTTGTGTGTAATGATAAGTTTTCACACACCCGAGGGGTTAGACACTACATAAACCCTGAGAGTTAAGCTTGAAAGGTTTGTGCAAGCATCTAACCCTGAGGTGTGTGTAACTTCGAGTTTACACACACCACCCCATATTTTATTTTATATAATAGCTGGGTTTCCTTTTTTTGCCACAACAATTATATAAAATAGCAGAGGTTCTGTCCAGGGGCTGCACTCTGTTTTCATTTTTTCATTGGGTGAGGGTGCCGCGATTTAAAATGTGGTCAGTCGTGTTTATTTATCCTGATAAATGTTGACTGTGACCAGAATTGTTTAAAAAATACATATAACTTACCACTGAGTTACTGTGGCGGACAGCAGTTGATTTTTCGGCAAGCAGCACTGTTAGGAAGGGACGAACTCTGGCAAGTGATTGTGCAGAGTGAGCGGAACCATGTGTGAGTTTGCCATTATAAACGCTCCTTTATAATGGCAAATGACACCCTCGTATCCCTATGGGTAAAATGGGGAGCCAGTTATTATAAGATCATTAAAAAGCCTTATACGGAGTGTGTCCTATTTTTTTCTCTTAACAAATCATATCTTCCTATGTATTTATCTCTATATATAACATTAATAAATAGATATAGGCAATTATGAATAGGGACAGAGACCAGAACAAAGACAGAGGCTATACAAAATAGAGAAATGTATCTCAACTCTACACAACAAATCCCTACCCTTCCCAAATCATCATTTTTGTTATAACCATGTTATCCTTCCATTAATACACAATTGATATTACACAAAGTTTTTGTTACTACAGTGTCAGAAAGTACAAAACTTCACTCTCAGGTTCTTGACAATATTTGGAATGCAAGGAATCACAAAGATGTTGCATAAGAGTAATAAACTTGTTACCAAAAGGATAAATCACAGTTGCCCTAAGCAGTTCTTATCAATATGAACTGGGAGCCAATGCTAAGCATTCCCTATACCTCAAGGTTTCTTCATGTCTCTTGGGGTCTCTGAGGTATAAGACTCAGTGTCTCACATTATATACCTATCATAATTACTATGGTTACTGTAAGATAAAAACATTTCTAGTCACTGAGATGAGCCCTATTGGCTAAATTAGAGGTAGCACCACACTCCAAGATAACATTATACAATTTTGTAGTAGTCATCAGTGTGTAAAACAAAAGAGTACATTATACAGAGTCTTACATAACTCAGTGTAGTAGTATAAATCACCAAAAGGTGGCAATGCCTACTTATATATCATAATCATTCCAAGGACACAGATGTCCTAACATTTTATAAGTAAGAAATACACAGAAAATGCATAGGAAATCTATATGTATTAGCAAGTAAAGTGTATTACAATAATATGTGTACATATCCTGACATCTACTTTTATATGGTAGATGCCCTTAGCCCTATATGTTAGTGTAACATATGCCTAAGCACTAGCTGTCTGTGGTGTACCTCTGGGGTACCAATCAGGGTGCAGGGACATCATGTAACATTCCCTCCTTGTTGCCTCTAAGGGCAACACAGACAAATCTAGGGAAAGGTCGGGGAGCAGGGGCCGTTTACAAACCCGATGCGTGAGCCTCGTAACAGAACTCCAGCTGCTCACGGTGTTGGTGCAGTGTGCGCCTTAGATAGCAGAGCATAATAATCAAAAAAATATCAAAAATGCTTGTATAATAACAAAGCCTTTAAAAGTGATCTCTAACCAAGTGTTTGTTAATGCATCATTAATATCATCATCATTAATCAATGAAAGGATAGCTTCATTAGCTTTGGTCCTATTATTGCTGATGTGGATGAGCTGCGTGTCTTTTCTTTCAAAAAGTGATTTTAAAGTAAGTGACAGTAGATCTATGTGTACATTAAAATATGGTAGATATCGAGAAAGTGTGAGCAGATACTCAGGGTTACCATCAATGATGTCTGCATTCACTAGTGGGATGGGGGTAATAACGTTATGTCCAATGACAGACTGTTGATGGGGGACAAAACAGAAGTTGGGATTATCAATAACACGTCTCAGTTCTGTAAGTGTAGCTCTTGTAATTTGTAACTACACAGCATTCATCATTGGAATTATATTGCATTTTAACAGTAAGAAGGCACCACTTTTGCAGCTGTACTGGGCAGGTGTAAGTTGTCTTGGAAATCCATGTTGACAGGCAATGAACCTCCTTTCGATAAGGTGGGAGAAGCTTGTCTGGAGCCAGTGTTGAGTCCGGATAATTTCTGCTATTAGTGCTGATGTCATCGTCCATGGAAAAAGTCCAGTCTACACTATTTGGAGAATAACCACATACAGGTTTAATAACATCAAATACATCCCATCGACACGAGTAAATATATTTTTTCTTCACACAGCAGTCAGTGTGCGGAATGACCCAGGCATCCAGGAAAGAATGGTAGACCAGTAGAGGTGGTAAGTCCAAGCGTTCTCTGTAGATGTCGTCATCAAGGTGCCCAATGGAATGTACAGTGGCAAGCTTGTCAAACAAAGCTGTAGTGGGATAAAAGCATGGTAGAGAGACAGTTAAACAAACAAACATTGTATCTCTGATAGAACATTTCTTAGGAGTAAAACATGGACCAGTATTAGGGTGCCAGGTCACAAAACCCAAACTCCTAGCTGTAGATAGAAGAATAGCTAGAGACTGTAGTATACACATAGCAGTACATCCAGGGGTTTTACATCATAGACAATATCATTTGGAACTACATCTGTCATGTATTATATCAGGGATTCTTCCAGATTCTAGATCATGGAAGAGATTGTTGATGGTAGTGATTATGTATGAGCCATAGACTGAGCAGAGGATTTCTCTAGCAATGTATCGTTTATCTGCTTCTTTGTTATTCTGTGCAATAAGTGCATTAATCTTCTTTTTAGAGTCAGTAAATGCCTTATCAATGTTGTGCATATTGTAAACAGTGTATCTTTCTTCCTGACTAAGGCCATCCACACCATGCAATAATGGGGGTACTATATTATTCACCAAACCAATCTGAAATTTGGCTGAATGAGATTTGATAGCAGCAATGTCTGCCTTATTATAGATAGACATAGCCATACCAAGAAGACCTGTGACAGTGCCTGTTGCACCAGTGACATCAGAACTGTTAATGTCATGTGTATTACGTTTATGACTTTGATCATCAGATTTGGGTTTTCTCATGAAGTTGCCTCTATGCTCGCTGGTATGTATCCTGGAAATAGGGTCTTGGATATGAATCTGAAATGCTGCTAGACTATCAAGCAATAACATACTATAAAATGCTGAAGTATTAGTATTGTGACACATACCAGATTCTTTCATATTCCAATAAGTAAGATTAAACAAGATAGGTATATGTATAAATTGTAAATTGTTAGTAAGTGAACCAGGTAAGGCAGTGGCTGTTAGACCACTACGGGGACCAGGGGTGTGCTTTGGACATTCCAAAAGATGTTTATCAGTGGGTGGTAGTACAGATAGATACATGGCAGCAGAGGCCATGTTGTGTACAGCACAAACTTTTCGAGTAGAGTCCTTAGACAAAGAATTACAATATGAAGGATCAATTAAAGCAGTAATATTGTATAAACCAGCATGTCTAAGAGCAGTTTGTAGCAAGGACAGAGAGCCATTTGGGGATAATTTAGCATTAGGCCAACCCTGGAAAGTTCCCTTGGAGAGTTTGGCCACAGGGAGAATTTGTTCTTACGAAGTGGTTTTCCACTCAATCTGCAGGGTAGATTTATCAGGAGCAACAACCAACACAGTGAGGTAAGCGTCAGAACCTTTCTGGCCAGTAATCAAACTATCGGGTATTTTGATGGATACTCCTTCTGGAGGAGATGCTGGAGGATCAAGGTGTGGTAGGAGCTTTAGTACTGTGCCTTGGATGCAGGGAATAACTCCTTAGATGAGGAGAAAAAGGAACAAGATAGCCATCTTATCAGTGTATCTGAAAAGCAAAATCAAACATTAGTAGGTTAATACTATTCAGCTCAATGGGGTGAGAAAAAGTAATTAAGCTCCTTTATACAGTTTTAGTTGGTTTGCATGTAACCATTTGTCAGTCAGTTTATTATTTTGCAGGAGTCTAACTTGATAGACTGCTGGACTGAGCTTGTTGACAATGGGGTAAGGGCCTTCCCATTTATTAGAGAAGGAGTGGGTGGGATGTGCAAATCAGAGGACCATTACTTGATCTCCAACCTGCAAATCCACTTCTTGTGTGTGCTTGTCAAACTGTGTTTTGGACTCTTGCTGGGCCTTGCCCATGCAGTCAGCAGCATACAAGTGTGTGTATGAGGTATTTTCTGAGTTTCTCCACATATTGGTCTACAGACACATGGTCTGCAGTGGGGGTGTTCAGGTAATCTCATTTGTCTGCCAGTCATCACCTCGAAGAGTGTCAACTGGGTAGTGGCTGAGGGTGTGCCTCTTATTGCTATAAGGAGTAGCAGCAATAGGGAATCCCAAGTTTTGGAATTGTCCTCAATAAATTTGGAAAGCATTTGCCTAATCCATCTGTTGGCTCTCTCTACTTGACCTGAAGATTAGGGGTGGTGGGGCATGTGGAACTTCTGCTGAATTCCAAGGAGTTCAAGGGATTCTTTCATCAACTGACCTGTAAAATTTGTTCCTTTGTCTGAGTCTGCCTTAAGAGGTGGGCCCCACCTGGAGAAAATTTGTTCAACCAGGATTTTGGCAGTGGTTTTAGCAGTACATATCTTTGTGGGGAAAGCTTCAACCCACTTAGAGAAAAGATCAGTTACCACAAGAGCATACTTATTTCTGGTAGTGTTGGTCAGAGGACCAATGAAATCAATCTGTGTGGCATGCCAAGAGCCAGAGTGTCTTTGTGGTGGGAGTTTTGCATTTCATTTGGTAGGGATGGGGTTGTTTTCTGCACAAACAAGGCAGTCATCTATGTACTGTTTAACATCTTTGGTGGCACCAGGCCACCAGGCCGTGGTCTTGAACCTCTGGAGGGTGTTTTCCACTCCCTGGTGTCCACCAGTGGTTGTATCATGTACTTGGTGCAAAAATTCAGACCTAAGATGTCTGGGGACCACCCACAGCTTGGTGGTGGAATCATCTGGTTGGTACCAGATGAGCTTGTCATCTGGTGACAAGTGTAACTTACAGTACCTTCATGCCTCCGGTAGGGGTTATGTGTGGGAAGTTTCACTTCAGTATCTTTGTCAAGGAATCTGAACACTTCTTTGAGTTCAGTATCAACATGTTGGGCTACTGAGAGGTCCAAGGGGGAGAAGGGTTCAGGCTTTTTCCTCACTGCTGCAATGTGTACGGCTGTGTTGGCCTCTGGATGATCCATCATCCATGTGCCCCCCCGGGCCTCTTCCTTGGTAAGGGTGTCTGCTGTGTCATTGAAGGCATGATAGGGGTTATTCAGAGGATGAGCTTTGACTTTGTGTAGACAGAGTTTGTGTTCAAATCTATGTGCCAGTGAATGTATGTATATTACCAATTCTTTGTACTTCACTGGACTGCCATCAGAAGAGAGGAAGGAGTTCTTCTGCCAGAAAGGAAGAAATTCTGTAAGAAAACAGCAAACCCAGTTAGAGTCTGTGAAAATGATGGTATTCTTGGTTCCATGCTGGATGAACTTGAGGGCACAGGCCACCGTTGCCATCTCAGCATACTGTGATGATGCTACACTACAGTGCTTAGAAATCTTAATAGTGTTACCATAGGGGTAAATTACTAAGATACCCATCCCTGCAGTTTGCTCTCCCTGATAGTAAGAAGCTGAACCATCCGTGAAAATACAACACAAAGAGGTGTTCTCAAGTATTTCTGTCGTGGCAGGGAGGAATAGACCTGGATCTGGAAGATCAGGTGACTGCAGTGTACAGTCATGGGGTTCTCCTTGGAAAAGGAGTCCATGCGCCAGAATAGATGACATTTTGGTTGGGTGTACCTGTATGTCTCTATCCTGCAGAAGAAGTGACCAGTGCATCAGTCTGGTATTAGAGACTGAACCATCCTTCACTCTATCTGATAGTAAATAGGTAGCTGGGGTGTGGTTAGTATTAATAATTAGTGGAGAGTATCCAATGATATACATAAAGTGCTTGACAGCTCAGTAGGTGGCCAGGAGGTTCCTTTCACAAAGGCTGTACTTCTGTTCTATTGGGGTCAAGAGCTGTGATGCATAGGCAGTGGGTCTCAAGGTGCCATGAACCTTCTGGGCCAGCACTGCTGACATGGCAATGTCAGAGGTGGCACATTCCAGATAGAATGGTGGTGCTGAATTGGGGTTAACCAGAGCTGGGGCTGAGGCTAAGGCCTACTTCAGTGATGTCACAGCCTCGGTGTGTATAGGGCCCCAATTCCAAGGAATGTCCTTTTTCAGTAACTCATACAGAGGAGCAGCCTTCTGAGCAAAGGCACAGATGAAATCTCTAGAGTAGTTCACCATACCCAGAAACCTTCTGAGAGTTGCCATGCTGGTGGGCAGTGGCAAGACCTGCAATCCTTGTATCTTTTTGCAGGTAGGGCTGTGGCCTTGGTCTGTTATTTTTAGACCCAGAAAGAGTACCTCTTCTTTTTTTTTTTTTGGCAGGACCCCGTCTTCTTTTTCGGTCCTGGTCACGGCCCATGGAGACCTCCGCCACCGTCTATGGCTGCTGAGATCCCTCGGTCACCCCCCTGGCTTACCCCCCGGAGGGCAGGGCCACAGCCACCATTCCTGGTGGCCACGGGCTAGTGTCTGGTCGGGGACCCACAGCGATGGTGGTGTGGTGAGGTCCTCAAGGGAGGGCTTCATTCTTATGGTGGTCTTTGCCCACCTCCCTGTTTTTCCACCATTTTTCGTTGCTGAGGTAGGGATGTGCAATGACATCAGCGTCCACCCTGCCTCCCGGAACTGTAAGCATCAGATGCTTGAGCTCCCCCGGCGTGCGTCTGCCAGGAGTCCTCAATGTGCTGATCACTGCCCCCCACTCCCCCTGGAGAAGGAGAGCAGTCCATGGGATGCTCTATCTTCTCCCCCCGGCTGGCCCTCAGATGATCCGGGTCCATTCCCGAACCCGGGTCACCAGCGTCACAAGCAGAAATCCCACCAGTGGGCCAGTAAAGAGTACCTCTTTCTGACATAGCTGTGCTTTGGCTGGGTTGCATTTGAGGCCTGCTCTCTGGATGAGAGTCAATAGTTCATCCAAGAGATCCAAGTGTTGTTCCTGCATGGCAGTTTCCAACAGCAGGTCGTCTACATATTGCAAGAGATACTGGGGAGTAGAGAAACTATCAAGGGTGTCCATCATGTGCAGATGGAACAGGGATGGGCTGTTATGGAATCCCTGTGGTAAACACGTCCAAGTGTACTGTCTACCTTTAAAGCTGTAGGTGAGCTTATATTGAATCTTAGGGAGCCAATGGCAATGACCAGAAACCATTGGAGATCTCTAGGGCACCGAACCATTTTAGGTCAGGGGTCAAACGTCGTAGCACATCAGGTGCAGATACCGCAGTTGGGGCACAACTTGGGGTGACCTAGTTCAGTTTCCTATAGTCAATACTAAGTCTCCAGTTGCCTGTGGGTTTCTCCACTGGTCACACTGAGGAGTTGGCAGTAGAAACACATATCGTGATTACCTCTTGGTTAAGGAGGGATTTTATTGTTTCTCTAAAAGAAGGCAAGGCCTCAGATGAAAATGGATATTGCCTTTGCCTCTAATGGGCTGGGCCTGGGACTTCGATGACAGTGTGCATTCTGCCACAGTCATGCTTATTGATAGCAAATGCTTCCAAATGCCTTTGCAAAATGGGTAGGAGCTTTGGGAAAATGGTTCTTGAACAAATCTATGATGTCATACTCCTTGTTGTTGGCAGATATTGTTGCCACAACGTGAGAGTCAGGGATCAAGTTGGTGTGATATTGGCCCTGACTCTATATCAGTAGCATGTTAGCTAAATCTCTCACACAGCCGTGTGGTGCAAGGACGTCTATTCAAATTATACTAGGATGATCATGCAATACCATTAGATGGAAGGTGTGTGAGGCCTTTAAATGGCTCAACTCTACTGGTAGAAGTAGAGAGTGGTATGCAGGTAACCTAGTGCCATCTATTCCTGACATGTTGGTCCTCCATCCGATGGACCAAGGAGATATGTCCGGGTGGTCATCATGTAATATAGACACAGCCATGTCTGTATCTAATAATACTGTAAGTAGGTGGCCCCCAACCTCGACCTCAGTGCAGGGCCTTCCATTTGTTTCCAAGACCAGCTTGTTTACGATCTGGACTGGGGCCTGTAATTGTCAATCTGTATTGGAGGGAGCATGGAGAGGTTGGGCCTGGCTCTTGTGAATCACTTCACCATGCTGCACTGATGCTATATAGGGAGTGCTTCTGGGTTCAGGCCTGTAGGGGCCCGAAGGCCTGTACTTCCGGTGTTGCCATGGCTTGTAGAGGTCTGGGTTCCCAGTTGTATGGCTGCAAGGGACTGAGCGGGAACAGCATCTGCTACAGAGCGCACTTGCCCCAGTAGTTCTCTAAACTTCCGATTCTCTTCGGCTATCTCCCAATATGAAGAGCCTGGTCTTTGTTGTTGTTTTCGCTTGTTTTTGTGCTTTTTATTCTTATGATAATTCTGGTTCCCACCTCATTGTTGCTGCTGTTGTGGTTATTGGGCCTGCTGGAGTTGTTGGTTTTCTGTGGGGAGGGGCTGTTTGTGTTGGGCCTGCCCTTCCACTGTGTAGTGCATCGCGACCTCTTGAGTAGGCTCCATGGGGGCTACTTTCTTGGACCGGGAGCCCAGATCATGGATATAGGGTCGATAAACTCTCAGTTTTCCAAAGAATGTTGGCATACCTTTCCGTGGAGGGATAAGTGGTTGGCTCTACCTTTCCTTTCACTGCAGGAATCATGTTCCTAAGAAACAGGGTCTTATACTCAATAAGGTCCACATCTGCATCTTCTTGGGCAAGGTGTTTTCCTGCTCAGTACGCTATCCAAAGCCTCTGGAGGCAAGTCACTGGACTTTCCTTTGCATTCTGTTTTACAGGACATGCAAGCATCACTCCTACTACACCTTGGCTATGTGCAGAAATGAGTTCAGCTGCAACCTCATCAAAGGTGGCATTACCGTCCTGGCAGATGGCAATGGGGAGTTTAGCCCACAATCCAGGCTCGATAGTTTGGCGTAGTATTTGGGCTTGATATTCTGTGGGGAGGCTAAGCATCTCGCATTTGAAACACACCTTCTCTAAGAGGCAGCTGAAGCTGTCTGATGGACTCATCCGAGCAATGCTGTCAGCTATCTGCTGAACAGACTAGGCCATTTGTAGAGGATTATTGGGACAATCAGGTGGAGGTCCATTTCCCTGGGCGCCATCCAGAGCTGTGGTCTCTGCTACTGAGTGAACTATGCCATCCTGAGTACCAGCTTCATGAATGAGCTGCCTAATTTGGCCTTTTAAAACTCACTTATTCCTCTCCAGAATGGGCACACTATTCACCACATTATCAATCATTCTTTCTATCTTCTGCCTGTCTTCCACATTAATCATGGCTATCAGTGGTGCTGTCGGAAGCAGGCTTGGGCCTGCTTCCCCCCTATCATGAGGGCTGCCATGTTGGTGTCTCCTATGATATGCATCACGACGTCGATGACGTATGACATGGTGTGGGTGGAGTGGGAACTCGCCATGTTGTGGATGGCTGGGTGGGGTTTCTGAGCCATAGTAGGGGTGTAACTGGGCATTGTACTGAGAAATGTTGTCATCTGAGACCTCCCCTTCAGATGACATATGTAAGGCAGGGGCTACACCTCCCATCGCCTTAACATGTCTAGCCGGAACCACTCGCTGATGGTGCAGTTTTGCCATCTTGGATTCACATTCAGTATGACTCACAGTTGCAATATCCATATCAACCTCATCTTGCATTTGTTTCTGCAATACTCTATACGCGGTGCTCAATTCGCGATTGTTTCTATGTTTCTATAGTCATAAGGCAATTCTAGGGGGTGGGGGTAGAAAGAAGTATGCTGCTGGTTAACTAGGATCTGCAGCTTATCCAGTAGGCAGGGAAATGGGCAGACTGGGTGGACCAAGTGGTCCTTATCTGCTGTCAAATTCTATGTTTCTATGTTCCTAGTAGCCACTTCTAAGTCATCACATACCTGGTTTATCTCGTCCTGCAGCTCTCCCATGTCCTCACTCAACTGTGCATTTGCTGTACTTAACAAGTCATTCATATGCAAAACCTGCCCCTTATCCTGTCTTAAACTTTCACACTCCTGCTTCAACATACAGATTTCTTGCTCACCAGCCTGTGCTGAATAATGCAAAAGTGAATCCTTTTAATTGCACAAAGTCTGGAGCTCTGACTCCAAATTCTGCTGCAGTCTAACACATTCTGTGTCCTGTAAACCCATCGCTTGCTTAAGAGATGTGATCTGCAAATCAAGGGTTTGAAACCTTGCTTCAGAGGCTTGCAGAGCAGCATAGAAAGCTGCAACCAACAGTCCTTTGGCATGACACTTATTGGCTGTTTGTCTCATTTCACAGTACTGGGTTGAAATTCCCAGTATAGGGTTTTTGGATTGACTGGCATCCCACGCGAAGTCAGCCCATCCTTCATGGGCAAGGAGGTTAGAGACACTATTCTCAGTTCTGCACAGATATTTGATACGGTGGCCATTGTGTGGGGAGGGAATGAAAAATCAAACTATGAAAAAAGGCACCGTGCTATGTATTGATCCACAACAGGCACACTTTACACACAGTCGGGCTACTGAATACTTTGTAGGCTTGCAATTCAAAGCTGCTGTAGAGTGGGTCGAGTCGGCATCGACCACACCCAAGAAAACTGCCAGACCTTGCAAGTAACTACAAAGTGGTCTGAAAGCAGAAGAAGTGTTGTGGAAATGTATACTTACTGTCCCAGTTGGGAAGGGAAGAGTTTTGAGCAACAAGTGAAAGCTTACAAACACCAAATATTGTCTGCACACAGTCGCCGATTGTCAGGAGGTCTAAACCTCACTCAGGTTCTTGGCAATATTGGGAATGCAAGGAATCACAAAGACGTTGCATGAGAGTAATAAACTTGTTTATTATTACCTAAAGGATAAATCACAGTTGCCCTAAGCAGTTCTTACCGATACAAACCAGGAGCCAATGCTAAGTGTTCCCTATACCTCAAGGTTTCTTTGTGTCTCTTGGGGTCTCCGAGGTATAAGACTCAGTGTCTCACATTATATACCTATGATAATTACTATGGTTACTGTAAGAAACATTTCTAGTTACAGAGATGAGCCCTATTGGCTCAAGGTCCAAGAAAACATTATACAACTTTGTAGTAGTCATCAGTTTGTAAAACAGAAGAGTACATTATACAGAGTCTTACATAACTCAGTGTAGTAGTACAAATCACCAAAAGATGGCAATGCCGACTTATATATCATAATCATTCCAAGGACACAGATGTCCTAACATCTTATAAGTAAGAAATACACAGAACATGCATAGGAAATCTATATGTATTAGCAAGTAAAGTGTATTACAATAATAAGTGTACATATCCTGACATCTACTATTATATGGTAGATGCCCTTAGCCTTATATGTTAGTATAACATATGCCTAAGTACTTGCTGTCTACGGCGTACCTCTGGGGGTACCAATCAGGGTGCAGGGACCTCGTGTAACAACAGGTACAATATGTACATAGACTTAAGTCCTTCATTTGTATTAAGGACTTGCAAAGCTCTCGCTGTAAGGTTACCAAGTGCAAATAAAATCATGTCCGACTCTGTAGCTACATAGATACATACTGTAGACACTGTCGGCAGATAAGGGTCTACGATCCACCAAGTCTGCCCATTTGAGCTTGTAAGTTCACTTTATGTTTTCCTAGAAGTCTGTTGCCCCATATCCCTGACCTCTAGAATTCCCTGATGTCTATACAATGCATTCTTAAATCCTGTGACTGTTTCAGCCCCCTCTACTTCCTCTGGCAGGGTGTTCCACTTGTTCACCACCCATTCTGTGAAGAAATCCTTCCCTCCAACTTCATCCCGTGCCCTCTAGTCCTGGAACATCTTTTTCACTGAAAAATAGTGTATTCCTGCACCCTGTTCCTCCCTGTAAGGTACTTGTATGTCTCTATCATATCCTCTTTCCCTCTTCTCCTCCAGGGAGAACATCAAGTATTCAAGTCCTTCAACCTGTCCTCATAGGACTTGTGATGCAATCCATGTACTATCTTTGTTGCCCTCCTCTGAACCGTCTCTACCCTGTCTATGTCCTTACATAGGTAAGATCTCCAGAACTGTACACTGCACTCCAGGTGGGGCTTCACTAGTGTCTTGTATAGTGGAATTCTGACTTCCCTTTTCCTGCTGGTGATGCCCCTGCATATGCATCCCAGCATCCTATTTGCTTTATCTGCTGCCTTGTCGCACTGTTTCCCTACCTTGAGTTCATCAGAGATGATAACTCCAAGATCCCTTTCTTGCTTGGTGCATGCTATATCCTCATGCCCTAACTGACTTGTTGTTCTAGGGTTTTTGTGCCCCATATGCCTTATGTTGCACTTCTTTGCATTGAATTTCAACCACCAAACCCCTAACTATTCTTCAAGTTTCTGCAGGTCCCTTCTCATTCTGTCTATACCTTCTGATGCGTCCACTCTGTTACAGAGCTTTGTGTCATCAGCAAACAGGGAAATTCTGCTTTCAAGGTCCTACGCAGTGTCTCTGATGAAGATGTTGAATAGGACTGGTCCCAGCATTGATCCCTGTGGTACCCCACTGGTCACTGTTCCCTCTGTGGAGTGACAGCCATTTACCACCACCCTCTGTGTCCTGCAGGCCAGCCAGTTACCTAGTCACCGCACTACTGTTCCGCCCACTCCCATATTCCCCAGTTTGTTTAATAGCCTTCTATGTGGCACAGTGTCAAAGGCCTTGTTTAAGTCCAGATAAGCCATGCCCACTGCTCCCCTGTTATCCACCTCCCTTGTCACCCAATCAAAAAATTCAATGAGGTTAGTCTGACACGACCTCCCCCTGGTGAAACCATGCTGCCTTGGGTCCTGTAGTCTGTGAGCAACCAGATATTCCACCAGTCTCTCCTTCAGCAGTACTTCCATGATCTTCCCCACTACCAAGGTGAGGCTGACTGGTCTGAAACATAGAAACATAGACTTTGATGGCAAATAAGGACCGCTAGACCCATCAAGTCTGGCCATTTCCCTACCTTCAGGATAGGCCGCCGATCCTAGTTAACCAACAGCCTATTTCTTCCTACCCCCCACAAGAATTG
Source organism: Neoceratodus forsteri (assembly GCA_016271365.2). Classification (NCBI taxonomy): domain Eukaryota; kingdom Metazoa; phylum Chordata; order Ceratodontiformes; family Ceratodontidae; genus Neoceratodus; species Neoceratodus forsteri. Next base: position 1,166,857,047 of record CM057454.1, read on the forward strand.
CCTTATGTCTGTCCCATGCATTCTTGAATTCTCCCACAGTTTTAGACCCCACAACCTCCTCAGGAAGGCTGTTCCATGCATCCACTACCTCTCTGTGAAATAATACTCCTCACATTGCCCCTGAACCGCCTCCTTCTATCTTTAAATTGTGTCCCTTGTTCTTGCAAGTCTCTTTTCTGAAAGATGCTACCCTCTTGGACTTTGTTGATTCCACTGAGGTACTTAAAGTTTCTATCATGTCCCCCTTCTCCCTTCTTTCCTCAAGGGTATACATATTAAGCTCCTTTAGTCTCTCCTCATACGGCTTCTCTTGCAGACCCTGCACCATTTTAGTTGCCCTCCTCTGGACTGCCTCTATCCTGTCTATGTCCTTGTGGAGATGGGGTCTCCAGAACTGGACATAGTACTCCAGATGGGGTCTCATCAACTGTCAGTACAGAGGGATAACAACTTCCTGTTGTCTGTAATTCCCCAGTTCCTCTTTGTTCCCACTTTTGTATAAGGTGACTACATCTGCTGTCCTTCAGTCTTTGGGTACCTCCCCTGTTTCCAGTCACCAGCTAAACAGGATTGCCAGATGTTCAGTCACCACCTCTCTTAGTTCTTTGAGGACCCTGGGGTGTATCCCATCTGGTCCATTGCTTTATCAACTCTTATTCCTTCCAGTTCCTTCAGGACCCTTTCTCATGTAAAGGGACTTGTGTCCATTTCTGTGCTGTTCCCACCCCTTGTACTCCCTTCAGACCCATTACCCTCATCTTCCTCAGTAAAGACTGAGCAGAAATACCTGTTTGGTGTGTCATGGTGCAAAGTACCCTCACCTCACTCATGCCATTGACAGGCAGCACCTCTGAGAAGGATACTGTGTGTGCTGCCTGTCTTAGCCCCTCCCCAATTCTACAAAGTCCTTCTGCACTGCTCTAATCTCATGTTGAGCCAAGTCATTTGCCCCTAGGTGGACAATGATGACCAGCTCAGACTCCCGTGCAGCTGTTCTCATGATCCTGAGGATGCGCTTCCTGTCCCTCCAAGCCATGGCACCAGGCAGGCACCTTACTTCAGTTTTCCCCTGCTCCCCAGTTCTGTCCCCCTAATAATTGAGTCCCCCACCAGGAGCTGCTTCCTTTCCTTGTGGTGACTTCTGCCTCCTTCCTGTGGACCTCCCTTGTGATAGTTGTCCTCAGCCTCCTTAGTCTCCTCTGCGGGTGCATCCATAGGGGAGCTATGCTCCCCCAAAATGGTGTATGGATTGTGGAGTGGAACAACTGACTGGGTGTGCCTCTGTTCCACCATCATCACCCCTCTCTGAGACCACTGTGGTCCAACTGCTGTGCTTTCTTTGCAACCTCTGAGGTAGTGGTGGTGGCTCTGGTGCTCCCTGGATGGGGAAGGTTCCCTTCCCACCATCTAGTGTAGCCTGGGGGAAGGTTCCTTTACTACTGTCGAGTGTGGCCTGAAGACAGGCAACTTCCTCCCTCAGGGCAGAGAGTTGTCTGCAAATAGGCTAGCATCTCAGCCTCCAGAAAGACTCCTGGAAGACTGCGGCCCCTCAGCCATTACATTACACTACTCCCCACATGTTTATCTACTTGTGTGTGTTTGTGTGTGTGATTTGTTTGTTATATAGAACCATATATATATATTATACAATGTGTATGCTTGTATTGTCAGTGCAATATGCTAGAGAGGATATGACAGTGATATGCACCTTGCACTCTTGAGGAAATTATGTCAGAACTCCAGGTGTAAAGGAACTATTTCCAGGGTGGATGGGGTGGGGTGGGAAGGGGGTTGGGCCTAAACTGTGCTCTCACAAAACAATTAGCTAAGTGCTCTGACCCACCACTGCGATGAGTGCCTTCCTGTCAGCAAGATGCCCTACACAATAATTTGACAGAGAAAATACCCTGCTAATCAAACAGAGAAAAATCCAGACATCCAAGTCAGACACAGGTAAACCTCCCCAGCCCAAAAACAGTCTGGTGGTTTGTGCTCTGAAAGCAGTCAGCCCCAAAATAAGTCATCTGTGCTTTAAACTCTTCCTGCACTGAAAATCTTAAGAATTGTGACAAACGTAAAGCTAGATCCACCTCCCTCTGTTGCTTGAAAGACTGTCTTTTCCTGATAATTCTAAGTTTCTTATTTCACCTTTCAGTTAGAAGTAGCCTCCAACTGCAGAATTTGTGCTACAAACCAAAGACAATTGCAAGGTTCACCTCCCTCTGTTGTGAGCACAACTCACTTTCTTGCAAATCCTGTGTTCAGTATTACAGCTTCCAGGCAGAGGTAGTTTCAGTTGAAGAATATTAGCTGTTCTGATGCCACTTGAGATGTCTGCTATGAATATCCCAGACAGCACCAGGCCCTGTACAGAGCCCTGTTTTACCCTGCTTGTCTCAGCCCTTGGAGAGGAGAGGCCCTACCACCACCACCATTGCCACCCTCTGCTGCTGGTTCTTGATCCACTTCACCATCGTTGTCCTACACCCACATATTTGAACTTTCCACCCAACCTCCCATGAAGTACTGATTCAAAAGTCTTGCTGAAATCTAAATACAGGAAATCCATTTCATGGCTTTTGTCCAGTTCCCTCGTTACCCAGCCATAATACTCAACTAGGTTGGTCTGGCAGTATCTTCCTGGGACAAACCAATGTTGCTGACCATCCTGGCATCCATTGACTTCCACAAAGGTCACCAGCCTCTCTTTCAGGATTGTCTCAATTAGTTTTCCCACAATGAATGTGAGGCTTACTGGTCTGTAATTGCCCGGTTCATCCTTTGGTCCACTTTTATGGAGGGGCATGACGTGAGCCATCTTCCAGTCTCATGGTATGCATCCTGTGTCCAGGGAGGTGTTGAACAGGTCAGCCAGTGGCCCAGCCAGTATCTCCACCAGTTCTTTTAGCACCCTGGGGCGTATGCCATCTTGTCTTGGTGCCTTATCTACCCTCAGTGCCTTCAGACTTTAGAATACTCTGTCCTCTGTGATTATTTCACCTATCATCCCCCCCGAGGTAGTTGTTTTCCCTTCTCCCCCATAAATATGGAAGTATTTATTTAGTGCTTCTGCTTGTTCTACCCCCTTCCCTGCCCACCAACCCCTGTCCTTCCTAATCCTCACTATCGTGTGCTTGCAGCTCCTTCTCCCTTATGTACCTGAAGAAGTCCTTTCTCCATCCTTGATGCCATGTGCCAGCCTCAGCTCTCCGGAAGCCTTGGCCACCCTGACTACTCTGCTTACCTCCTTTGACTTCTTCACATACTCTTCACTGTCCTCCCCCTTTCCGGATTTCCTGGAACATCTGATTACTGCCTTTCTTGCCCTCTCCTTTTTCAAGACTTCTCTACTCAACCAGCTTGGTTTCTTAGCCCTTCCCTTCTTGATCTTTCTTTTAGTACAGGACCCAGTAACCTCCGCAGTCCTCCCTTTGATTATTTCCCATTTCTGGCTCGCATTCAAGCATAGATGAATTCCTGCCAGGTGATTCTCTAAAGTTTCCCCCATCTTTCCAAAATCAGCCTGCAAAAAAAAAAAAAAAATCTGGTACTTGCCTACAGTCAACAAACTGAAAGAAAGTGCTGTAATTTTGAGTATACAGTTTGTTTGGGTCTGAAAAGACTTAGGGCCAGATATTCAAAGGTTAGCCCCTGGCAGCGATTAGCACTGCCCAGCATGCAAACTTAGCCCAGAGCAAAATGCCAGCCATATTCAAAATGAATAGCCCGGGGCAAAACTAGATGAATATAGCAAGCAAAGGAAGCTGGGCAAACAGGGCCAGGAGTGCAGGGCAAAAAAAGGCCAGGAATGAGACAACACTGAATACAGCACACAAGACAGCACTGAATATAGCTCCAGGCAGGCAGTGCAAACACACAATGGAACACAGTGCAGAGACAGCCTGACCCTGGGACACATGTAAGGGAACACATGCCGAAATGAGGTATCTGGAGCACACCACAGTGCTCACCCAGGAGGATGCCACACATGCACCGGAATGTCCAGCAACAACCCAGACCCATGTGAAGAACACCAGCAACAGTACAAAGCATGTGGAACCCCAGCATCCAAGAATGATACAGGACACAGTAAAATACTGTAAACCAGTGTAATTAACAATAATGTAGAGTAAAGCAAACGGAAACACAACAGCGAATAAAATACAGAACAAAATAATGAACAAACCCTAGATTACAAAATGCCCCACCCACCACTGTACAACCCTCCCCACAACACGGAAACAGAACCAGAACATACCCACCAAGCCCCCCCAACACACAACCCCAAATGCCCGCTACATGAAAAAAAAAAGTCAAGCACCATCGGCATAAAAAGGCACACAAAGGAAAACATGAGGACGACAACAGATGGAGGGACAGGAAGACACAGGACAAGGGTGCAAAGCGGAGGAGGACACACACAGGGACAGATGACAATAGGCAAGGAAGGGATAAATAAGTCCAGCGAGGGGGTGTGGTGAGGGAAGACTTCAAAATAACAGGGCATAACTAGTTGAGACTAGGGAGACGAGCGTCCAGGATATTCACCACCCTCCGGGTCTCGGTTATAATAATGGCCTGCTGTTCAATCAGTGTCCACTGCTGCCTCACAATTCTGCACAGCAGGTCCTCTGTGCCTCCGATTCTTCAGGCCTCATCGCCCTCAGCGATGCCCGGAGTGGACCTATTAGAGGAAGAATGAGACCATGAGGATGGTACACCAGACAGGAGGCAACCAGCAGCCAACTTTTGCCATACAGAGATGGACAGCATGTCCCAGTGGGCTATCCCTGGTGGGGTTGAGTTCTGCAGTGGTAGCACAACATGGAAGCTTCCCACAAAGCAGAACAGGGCAACACAGGCGCCAACACAAAACCCAACATGGATGATGACAGCGATCCTGACAGCAGCAGGGAACATGTGACACCACCCACCATGATACAGCACACCGTGAGGCATGGCAGACACACAGCTGGAAACCTGGAGAGTTAAGTGCAAGGGACACACCATGACATGCACAAGGGCATCCACACATTGGGACATGCTGTCCACCCACACATGGAAATGTATAGTAATACAGAGCGCAGAACACACAACAATAACAGTCATGCAGGAGCATCAATGAACCATGACATTGGCCTGCCAAGGACCGACCCAGGCCAGGGGATAGCAGTCAGCCAGGGCACAGACGATGTCAGTGAAGGGCCTTCACATGCCACCAGGCAATACCACTGAAAGCATACCACCCAACTGAGACATGGTACATGGAAGTGTCCCCAGCCCACATAACAGGACCCCCTCCCCCACACAGTGAGTACCACTTCCACAGCCATGGTCAACATTGACAGGCAACGATGCTCATAATGTAATAGCACAGTGATAATACTACCCTGCAACTAAACTGCAACACAGTAACCTTGCCATGAGATACATATGGTGCGTGTTGTCCCGCATGCACAGCAAGGAACCACCACCTGTGCAAATGTGGGCGCCCTGTGGGTGGTGGTATGGATGGACCACTGAGGTGGGAAGGTCAGCCATCAGCATGTTGTCCCCACGGAACTCTTGCCACCTGAGCAATCAACACCATCAGTCACCTGCACAGCAATGCAAGCTGACAGCCCCCCCTGGCAAGACTAACAGCACCCAGCTGTGATGTGAAACACAGGTGTACCGCACATCACACTGCTACACCACACTGGCCAACTGCCCATTGCAGAAATGCCACCAGAAAAGTCAGTGGCTGGACACCCAGATGTGATGCACAGCCTACTGAAAGGGCACAGATTACAGAGCAATGAAACAGGTACTCACGCAACACACCACCGCTTTCTGGGCTGCTCTCCTGCACCCACTGTGGAAGGGATGGCACCCTTGGGCTGCCCCGTCTCAACTCCTGTGGCCTGGGCCGACTCCCTCCTGTGGCTAAGGGCTGCTCAATCTGCTCTACAGTGTACAGATGAGAAAGTGGTGTTAGAGCATGACACAGCATACACAATGTGAAGCACAGCAAGATGCACATGCAACCCCAACCACAATGCACACACATGGAGTGAACAGTAAGGACCCCCCACACAGAGGGTGGCAGTGGCCATGGCGTATTCACCAGGCACACACGTCAGTGATCAGCGGCATCACAGTACTGCAACAGTGGCCGTTGCAGCTCCCATGTGAACATCCGCATACCCATGAGTGTACGTCGACAGTCCACCATGACCGTGTTTCCTGCGACATGGTGGTGCTGTCTGCAGAATGGTGATGCCCAGGGACTTGCAGAACAGCTTGACCCAACCCTCCTCCCACAGCAATGGTCACGGCATGTACCGTGCCCCTATGGGGCATACATGTGCCACTCCACCTGTTCACAGTGCGCAACAGCACCATGCATCATTGCGCACACCTGTGCACACACACACACCCACACACTCACACCCAAACCACACACCCCCACCGCCACCCCCTCTGCACACCCACACCCACACCCACACACCCACACCCAAACTCAAACCCCCCACACCACCACCCTCACTGCACACACATATTCACTCAACCACACCCAAATCCCCCCACACCACCACCCCCTCTGCACACCCACACCCACGAAGCCTGACATGTTGGTACACTCTACATGCAACATCACTCACCTGGCACAGGCACAGTGCTATCATGCACCATGTGCTTGTAGCGCTCAAGCTGCTGCCTCTGCTTGCGTCTCAGGTCTGTGTACCTGTGGTGGCACTTTTTGGCATTGCGGGGTATGCCAGTATGGGCAGTGAGTTTCCTAGCCACCATGCCCCACACTTGCATTCATGGGAGGTCCCCTTCCCTCACCTCCCCAAACAGCCTCCTATGTCTTTTCATTACAAGCTGCACCAGGTTAGCAGTCTCTACCTGCCCCCAGTGCCTGTCACTGTGCACAACTGCACGCTGTCTTGAACGTCCTGACATGGCTATCAAAAGCTGGTAGACCCTTCAACCTGTCTCTGCTCAAACTAGGCTCTCCTAGGACTTCACCTCAACAACCTCTGTAGCATTGCGCTATCACATGATGTAGCGCGGTGCTACCCAGAAGTAATCACACTGCTCATGCGCGACCCCCAGCATAACTCTGAGGTTGTGTACCATGCATGGGTATAGTGCCATGCTATGCTGGCCAGCGCGGCACTACATCATGCTATGACAGGATGATAGCACGGACATGGGGCCTCATAAGCATGAGTGTAGGTCGCGCTAAAGCACATAGCGCTGTGCTATTTGCCCCTCCAATAGCCCTGTGCTGGGTTTTGCACAGCGCTGCTGTGCTAGCACGGTGCTAATCGAGGCCATATTCAACAGAGGTATGCAAATGGAGGTACTTGTGTATGCATGGGGAAAACTGATTAGCATATCATTATGCATTCATTTGCATGACTAACTGGCTTTATTGCCTCGATGGGCTATAACAGGGCAAGTAGTGCATCACCAGTGCTGTGTTGTGGTAATGCAGCATAATAAAGAAAGTGAGCGTCAACTACAGACTAGTGAAGAGATGCAACAGGGGGAAGAGTAGCGTGTGGCAGGTATGTATGACTGCCGTAGGACACTCTTGAATGGCAAGATATCAGAATAGGGTTAGCATGGACTGAAGCACACAGATGTAACCTCTGGTGAATGGTCAGACACATGTAGGACCACAGACAAGCACTGTGCTGTGTGATGGTGCGCAGCCCTAGACGTCTGCCTGGACATCCTGCCATCCAGTGCACTGTACACATTCCCTGCATGGAACTGTTCCATGTGGCACTGCCTGCACACTATGTCTGCCAGGCAGGGGCACTAGTGCACTACCATGTTGTGTCCTATGACAGTGGCCCACTGACATAACTCCCTGGATGTTTGGCATGGTAGGCTGTGGCCCTCCTGCAGGATGTACACAGTGTCCTGGAACTGTGCCATCTCATGCACCATGTGGACTTTGCATGATGTCCTGACATTGTCTACGTGCTAGTGTGCTTGTCCACGCAACCACTGTAGTGATCATGAAGGGCACAGTACAGTGCAAAGTGGTTAGCGTAGGGGTGGACCCAGTCATGGGAGCACATGGTAGCCACGGGTGACAGCAGTGCACATGTGTGTGCAGGGCTCGCTGTCCAGACACGGACAGACGGCAGACTATGTGGCCGTGTGCACCGTACGTGCACATGCAGCAATCTGATATGTCCATGTGGCCTGTGGCACTGTAGGGGGTGACATCATGATGTCTATGTGTAATGCAATGCAGTACTGACATGGCCGATGACACATGTCCTCTTTCCATTATCCTATAGGTTTGGCAGCATGCCAGGAGTGCATACATGCCCACAAGTTCTCACAAGAGGAGTTGAACACCCTCGTGCATGCTGTTTAGGAGAGGAAGCAGAAACTACGCACACACAGGGCCACTGATTCAGTGGTGCACCAAGCCTGGGAGGAGGTGACTGCGGCTGTAAATGCTGTTGGAGGACATGGCAGGACAACAGAGGCTGTACACAAGTGATGCAAAGACCTTCTGTGACATGCAAAGGAGGAGGAAGCCCAGCGACCAAGGGACAGAATGAGGACTGGTGGAGGACCACCTGAACATCAGCAGTGGGTGGAGAAGCCACACATGGCCATGGTGGCATTGACTCTGAAGACAGTGGCAGTCGCAGGTGTGCCTGGTGGTGGATGTGAGATGCCTCTCGAACTGCCAAGGATAGGTCTGTATTCACATGTGTATACCCTGTATGTTGTGATGGCATGGGTACATGGTCATGCTGTTGGTATCCTGCACAGGGTGCATTGTGGGCTGCCGAACAGCTGCCTGGCATGGGCATGGTCACTGTGGGTTGGGTGGGTTCATGTGGTCACGAGCTTGTGTGAAGGCGGTATGTGTCCTGGGGTCTGCATGGTGTGGTGGTGGTAGTGGTGGTGATGTTCTGGCACAGTGTCCATGTACGGGTGATAGACCCTGTCCCTATTGTTTCCACAGCAGTGTCTGCCAGGCCTGCAGAATAACAGGAGCTGCCAAGGGTGTACAGCCAGGTTTCAGAGTTAGTGGAGAAGGATGACGGAGAATGCCTAGCAATATCCGGGCTCTGTGCAACTCATGGCCGCACAGACACTATGCGTGTGTGGCAATCACATGGACAGGGGCTGCAACTGCCTGGGGAGAGGGGGGTCACACCTTAGTAGGGGGCTTGGGATACACTGGCTACCTGGATGCTGCACAGACGGAGGATGGTGGTGTAGGGGAGGTCCTACTGGTCACTGTGACCAGTGGCGATGACTCTGATGTGTTGGAGTTTTCACAACACCTGGCTGTGCCTGTGCAAGGGGATGCAAGGGTGGGGCTGCTGGCAGGCCGTGGGATGGGTGCCAGTGGTGTCTTCAGCATCACTGGTGTGGCTGTACCTGGGCACACGGTGATGGGCAGTGTGGGGAACATCACAGAACCACAGGATGTACAGTGTCCAACGCATATTGGGATCCATGTCCATGCCGTGCCACAGACCACCACCAGTAGTCGCCAGCAGCAGGACATGCCTGGCATGCAACAGCATCCAGTTGCTCCTGTGCAGCAAGAACCTCTGCCAGCTACAGCTGAGGGTTCTGTGCCCCGGAGCAGGATGGCCATGGTGCCCACCCACTCCTGCAGGCTGCAATCTCCTCCCAGCTGAAGGCCCATATAGACCTGCACGGCATATGGAGGGAGCTGCAACATGAGCTGGCACAGATCAGAGAGGCCATCTCAGTGGGCTTTGCCCATGCTGAACAATGGGTGGAGGACAGGTTGGGCTGCCTGGTAGGTGCCATTGACCATGGCTTTTCTGGTCTGACAGCTGCTGTGGTTGACATAGAGAATATCCTGCATGGTGTGCATGGGGTTACCAGCATGGGATGCTCGGTCGTGGTGCAGATTTCACAGGGGCACACAGGTAGGCAAACAGTGTCCGCAGGGCTGCCAGTGGTTCCAGCTCCACAGCATCTCACACTCCATCTGAAACCCAGCACCACTATGGCCATCCACCCCCCTGTCAGGCTCCACTGTCCCCTGGGTGAACTGTTGGCCAACTCTGCCTGCCTCACCTTTCTCATCAACGTTGTCCTCTACCCAGAGCACACTAGGGTCTGTGTCCCATGGTACTGGTGCGCATCGCATATGTCATGGTAAGCGTGGGTGATGGCCACTATCACTCTGTGGCACTGAGCAGTCATCACCCCCCTTTGCAACATTGGCACACCCACATGCATGTGCAGACATGCACACACACACACTTCCACTGCCACAGCTGCGCCCCTTACCCTCACAGCACATACCACACTTCCCCACTGACACTACACCATTTCTGTCTGTCCCCCCCATGTGTGTCCTGCACACCCCTGACCTCACACCACATGCACACATGTTGTCTGATCCACTGTGTTGGTTTACTGTTGTGATTGTTGGTGTCACTGTTCTGTTTCTTGGTGCACATTAAATAGATTATTAATTGTACTCTTTCAAGTTGTTGTGCAGTCTGTACTTACCCTCTTGTCTGTAGCAGTGTCCTGATGATGTTGTCCCTGTGCTGTATGGCCCTGCGTGCCATGCGAGGGTCCCTCCTCTCGAGTAGCTCCACTATCCCCCTGATTGCTGGCTCTGGCTCACTGTCAGACTGTCCCTCAGGTTTGGGTGCCTGTATCCCATGGTTCATTGCCATGTTGTGCAGCATGCAACAGGCTAGGAAGATACGGCATACCTTCTAAGGTATATACTGTAGGGCACTGCCTGATGTGTCTAGGCATCTGAATCGTATCTTCAGGATGCCAAACACCCTCTCTATGATGTTCTTTGTGCTGGCATGTGCCTCGTTGTGCATCTCCTTGGTTACTGTGGCCAGTCAGAGTACTGGTGTCAGCAGCCAGGGTCGCAGGGGATAGGCACTGTCTCCTGTCAAGAGATGTATACCTGTTAGTGCCATACTGCAGTCTGTTGGATGTTGTACTGCACCTCTGTGTAGCCCCCCCACACCCCTTCCCTGGCCTGCAATGCCTGCCCCCATCCATGCTGTTGTGTGTATGCCTTGTATGCTACTACTCACTGACTAGCTGCCCACTGGGTATCCTGCCCTCCTCAAAAGCCTGGCACAGCTGGGACTAGTGCCAGATGAAGGCATCTTGGGCACTGCCGCGGTACTGTGCATAGACATTGCTGATGTGCCCAGCCGCATCACACACCACCTGGCAGCTGATGGAGTGGTACCCCTTCCTGTTAACATACACGTCACTACTATCACCAGGTGGTGCACAGATGGGGAAATGGGTGCAATCAATGACACCCAGTATGGATGGTAGGAGCGCAACTTGATAGAACTGCTGCATTGTTTCTCTGTGCTCTGCTGCCGTGCTGGGGAATACTATGAACTCCCCAGCATGTGGCAGAAATGCCTCTATGAACTGGGTCAAGAGGCATGAGATGGAAGACTGTGTTACCCCAGTGGTGTCCCCCTTTGGTTATTGGAACATCCCTGTGGCAAGGAAGCACATCGTTGCTGTCACCTTCTCCTCCACTGTCATGGCATGGCTGCGTCTGGTGTTTGAGTGCAGCTGCTCATGCAGGAGTTCACAGAGCTGCCTCAACATTCCCTTGTTCATCCTATACCGGCCAATGATGTGGTCATCAGGCAGGGTCTTGAAGGAGACCCTGGGTGAGTGCCACCTGTTTGCAGCATACCGTCTCCTTGGCCTGCACTGTTGCCCATGTTGTGCCTGCTCCCTCTCCTCCTCCTCCTCCTCCTCCTCCTCTTCCACTACAGCTGCCATCAATGGCAGCATCACTGCTACAGGCACTGCACACATTCCCGCATTCTGTGGTGGTCCCTCCTCCTTTGTGTTTTGCCCTGGGTTAAGACCAGCCTTTCATAGATGGTAACTAGCACTGCGCTGCGTGTTGCGCTATGTGTCCTAGCGCAGTGCTGGACCCTTGAATATCCCCTTACGCATCTCTCTTGGCCCCCCTTCCTTTTGCCCCTTGCATACATTAGTGCTTTGCCCCACGCTAATGCTGTTAGCATGCGCTAACTGGTCCTTTGAATATGGCAGCTCTGCGCTATTCCCACGCTATTGGTTTGCCACCGCATTATGCTTTGAATATCTGGCCCTTAATGTTGTGTACTAGTATAAAGTCATTTGAACAAAATACTGACAAGACCCTTGTCCTCTGAACAAGCCCACACAAGGTCAAATGTTGGGCCAGGCAGTGAGGGCCTGCTTGTAATGAAAATAAAATTCATGAACTTAGAAATGACTTTCTGTGTGGCTATTTTTTTCTGGGACACTTGTTTTGGAGTAAGTACACTACTACCCATGTGACTTAAGATTTTATAGTACAGAAGTAATGTATTCATGATTGATCATCTACAGATAATCAAAAACCATCATGCTGACTGAAGCTTACAATAATAATTAGTAATTATCGATGGAGATTTTAGAGTTACAGTTTGATGATTAGGTCATGATCTAGATGATGATCTTAGATCAAGATCTCCCTTGATGATCATTTCTTTTATGCTCCCATCTCCCTGTCCGACCTTCCTTCCCACCAGTCCTCCTAGCCCAGTCATTCCAGCTTCTCCCAGGGCTTACCTCTGCTGTATTTCCCCATGCCTTGCCCTCCATGGAAGGGTAGCAGGGAATCCCTTCACCTGCCAGCACTGGATCCAGATTCCAAATGGAGTCTGAGTTGACAGGTGTGGGACCTGCAGAAGACGGTGGTCATCTTGCTGTGACCAGGGTTTTTCTGTTGTCATCCCCTGCAGGAGATGTGGCATGCAGTGGCATCATGGCACACACGCTGATGTCTGCCATGCCTCCCTAACCTTCCTGTTTAGGCTGCCTCTCCCTCAGATTTCACCAGGTGCCAGTTGAGCACTGGGATCTTCCCCACTCTCCTCCCAGGGGCAGACAGCAGTCCAATGGGCTCTTGATCCTCCTTTCCCTAACCTTGCCTGGGTTCTCAGAATTGCAAGTGGTAACTGCTTCAGTGGGTTGACGATCCCTTGATTATGTTATAACAGTCAGAGTGGATTGGTGATCCTGTTATAAGGATACGTGAATGGGGCATTTAAATTGATGTATGACTAGGTCTGACATCTCCTCTGACAAAGCCCCTGATTGACTGGGGTGAAATGATAGGAATACAGACACTCTGGTGCCTGGCATCTCATTCACCTGTGTTTACTGCTTTTCATGTAATGTTATTGCTTATAAAATAAAAATAACGTATTCATGATTTCATTTATTTTAGTGTTTGTTACCAGTTAAGGCCAATTAGGCACTAGTGCCTCTTTTTAGAGGTGACCTGGGAGCACTGGGGAAGTTAAGTGACTTACTCAGAGCTGTACAGTATGCAAGTGGAGGATATAAGAATCAAACCCAAGTCTGCTTGATGTACAAAACTTTTTCACAGCTTGTTACTCTTACCTCTAGGCTATACTGCCCATCCCCAACATCATCTCTTTCTGCTCTTTGAGGCAAGGAGTGAGTGCTCTGTTGCTGCTTTGATCATATTTAATGATTAACAAGGATCGTTGATGACTGACCTTTAAGAAACATGATTGATCATTTACTGACTCACCTGGGGAATTTTGTGCAAGGAAGGTTGCTGAAAGGAACAAACACAAAAGGCTCATCTGGTTCTCAATGTGATGAGGGTAGTTAGGATACCAAAAAGAAAGGGCATTCTCTGAATACAAGAGGAACAACGTGGAGGAAGCCTGAAATGATTATCAGGCTAAACTCAAAGGCAAGGGTGGAGGGCAAATGCAGACAAAGGGCTGTGAATTGCTGGGGAGTAAAGAATAGGGACACAATTTTTACAAGTTCATAAGGGAAAAAAAAAATGGGGAGAATAGCAATGCTAGCTAATAGGGTGAGGGTATATACCTGTACTCAAACATTTTTTCCCTCTGCCCCAAGCTGACATATTTTGATGTTTCAGCCATAAGACAGCACTATTTTGTATGAATTTTTCTTCTTCCTCTTACTTTCTTTGTCAGACTAGAAATGTCTTTACACTCCAGGCGTGCTTGAAAATGGAACATTGCCCTAGCCCACATCCTGGTAAAACAATCAAAAAGAAGCAAAATATCTGGCTCTAATTATATATAATTTTTTTTATTACCTAGTTTCCATTTTTATACTGAATGTGCAGGGTACAACATCATGAAGAAGCACTTGTTATTGCTGTTTGAGAGGGATGAGTAACTATCCATCAATGATGTAAAGGAGGAAGAAACTCAGCAGCAGGCGGAACATCATGAAGACACCCCCAACAGTAAGTAGATGGCATATGTAGGATATTTTCTAAAATGTCTGAAAGTTAAGAAGGATAGAAAGAAATCAAAATTGCTTATTTCTCTTTACAAATTTAAAACTTACAACATTTACAAGGATACTAGTTATAGTCCCTCTGTTTCCAGATAAAGATTATGTTGAAACCAGTGTCTACATAGAGCATCAAGGAACTGTGATTTAAACGGTATCCAGTGATATGGGTGACTCCGCTTGAACAATTCAATTTGAGGAGCCTAAATGTGAGTGCCTGTGACTAGAGTGAGTGTGCAACAGTAGCAATCCTGTGAACAGTGAGGGAAGGTTGACAAAAATAGTGAGAGAGTAGAGAGAGCGAAAGAGTAGGAGGAATCTACAATGCAGAAGTCATAACAAGTAATGTGGGCTGGAAGTTTTGAGCTGGCCATCTGGTCTGGTGGCGGCAGTGTTTGCCTCTGGAGCTGCAGGACCCAGGTTCTAACCTGGACAGCAGTTCTATATTTTTTTTATTTCTGTTGTTTTGCACTTATGTTTTTTTGTGTGTATTTTGTGCTCCCCCCTCTTGTGTGGCTCCCTCCCGAACATTCCCTTTACCCCAATGCCAGGCTCCCCCTTGGAGTTAGTTATAATTATTAGGGTATGTGTGAGGGTGCAGCCCCCCACGTGGGGTGGGGGCATATTAAACACTGTGTTCCATTGCATTTTCTGTGTGGTTTGGTCCATCGCTGTTTGTGGTCCCACTATTGTGCACATTGCCAATGCAGTTTTTTCAGTGATGTGCACTCGCTCATATGGTGATTGCTATTTTGCGTTTACTCATATGACATTAAACTGATTTAAACATCATGTTTGCTTATGCATTTGATACATTATATTGGCTGTAGCTGAGCTGCCTTCACAGGGGCACAGCTTGAAACAACCCAGGAATTGTCTCGAGCTGATCTATAGGATATTTGCAAGAAATAGAAGAAAACTGACATTGAAACACTAGCTCTTCATATGTCAATGTCAATGTCAATTTTATTTAAAAAGACGCCCAATCCCAAAGGCTCTGGGCACCGCACAGAAACTATACAGTATGTCATACCGTGTACCATGTACATTACATTAAAATATCATACATATAAAACTTAATCTCCAAAAGCCTGCATGAATAAAAAGGTCTTCAGATGACTCTTGAAGGCCTCTATAGTGGGGGCCTCTCTCACTTCAAGCGGCAACGAGTTCCAGAGAGCTGGAGCAGCAACTCCAAATGATCGATCCCCTGCTGCTTTCAACCTTGCTCTCGGAACTTTGAGGAGGCCACCACTAGAGGAGCGAAGATCCCGGACAGAGGTGGACAGTACCAGGAGATCAGAAAGGTAACCAGGGCCCTGTCTATGTAGGGTCTTATAGGTGAGAAAACCCACCTTGAACAAAACTCTCCACCTGACAGGCAGCCAGTGCAATTCGCTCAATACCGGAGTGATATGACAAAACTTACTTTGTCCGGTCAAAAGCCGGGCAGCAGCGTTTTGCACTAGCTGCAGTCTGCAAAGAGAAGTTCCAGAGACCCCGAGATAGAGGGCATTACAGTAGTCAAGTCTAGAAGTGACTAAGGCATGTACCAAAGTAGGGAGGTCCAGAGCCGGAACAAGGGGCTTAATCCTGGTGACATTTCTAAGATGGAAAAAACAGGAACGGACCACGGAGGATATTTGAGCCTCCATGGACAGGTTCCTGTCAAAGATCACACCAAGATTTCGCACCCTTGGGGAGGCCATCAATGACACAGCTCCTAGCACAATGCCAGTCGCAGAATCAGAGGCCATGCCATCACGAGCTCTGTTCAACTCCCCTACCAGTACCTCAGTCTTGTTAGGGTTCAGTCACAGCCAGCTGGAAGACATCCAGTCATTTATCTCAGCCAGACAGATATTCATCACATCCACTGCATTTGATGTTCCTGGGGCAAGGATAGGTATAGTTGAGTATCATCAGCATAGCAATGAAAACTCAAACCATACCTCTTAATGATCTCCCCAGGGGTAGCATGTATACTCATGAACAACATGGGCTGTCACCGAACCCTGAGGGACTTCCACGAAAAGGAGGCAGGGCACTGATGAGAAATTACCCATCACAAACCCGCTGCCTCCTGTTATTAAGAAATGACTCAAACCATTTGATGACAATACCAGTGAGTCTGCATAACTCCCTCAGGTGGAAAAGCAACACACAATGGTCCACAGTATCAAATGCTGAAGAGAGATCGAGCAGAACAAGAATTGTCTTGTCCCCCCGATCTCTAGCCCTGAGGAGATCATTTTGCACCCGAACTAGTGCAGTTTCAGTGCTATGTCTAGCCCGGAAAGCTGACTGGAAGGGATCATACAACTCGTGAGTCATGAGATGCTCCCCCAACTGAAGTGATACCACCTTCTCAACAACCTTTCCCAGAAATGGAAGATTGGAGATGGGACGGTAATTTGCCCTAATCTCCAGATCCAGAGAAGCTTTCTTTAAAAGGGGTCTCACCAGAGCCTCCTTCAAGGCATCTGGAAAGACACCTTGACTCAGGGAGCACCAGACAATCAGGGCAAACACCGGGCCAACAGTGTCAATGCACCTCATCAAGAAGCACGTTGGCACAGGATCCAGATCACAAAAGGTATATTTCAGGTTGGCTGCTATCTCAATTACCTCACGAACCTCCACTGGCCTAAACTCCCCCCACCTAGAGAGTGTGCTCTTAGAACATGACTGACGACTACTGACAGCAATGATACTACTAGCTGAGGAAACCTCCTGCTGGATCGCAAACACCCTGTCCGAGAAAAACCGAGCAAATTCCTCACAGTCCTCATTCGAGGAAACTCTTCTGGGCTGAAGACAGAATGGGTGAAGAAGTCTATCAACAGTCTGGAAGAGTGAGGCTGGTCAGCTTCTCCCAGCAGCAATCTCCCGAGACAAAAATATTGTCTTCTTTTGGTTGATTGCCTCCTGATATGCGCAATAATGTGCACACAGGACCAGTTTGTCAGCCCCCAGACGGGATTTCCTCCAGCGACGCTCTAATCTCCGACCCAGTCTCTTCATTTCCCTGAGATCACCATCATACCAAGGTGACCTCAGGTATGAAGTTCTGGGTCGTACACAGACAGGTGCGAGGGAGTCAATGGCGCCAGATAGCACCTCATTATAGGCGTCTACCCCGGCGTCAACCGCTCCGATGCATGCATCACCCACCCTTGATAAATCAACTGCCGCCAAATAACCCTCAGGGGTAAGATCTTTTAATATCTCAGAAGGGGAAGAATTTATGATGGGAGCACTAAATGTGAACTTCACCGTGCAATGGTCAGACCAAGCTACTCGATCAATATCAAGATCAGCGATCTCAAGTCTCCATATAATTTAGGAGTGAGCCAAAATCAAACTGGACTTCAGTGTCAGTAACCAGCAGTTTATTTTCCAGAAAGAGGATGTTGAAGTTATGGGGCAGTGCAACACTTCAGCCAAATGAACTGTGCTGTTAGGTTATAGGTTGGGATAGGGTGATAGAAGAGGATGAGCAAAGGACTGTTCAACTGCTCACTAAGGATGGGAGTGGTTTCATAGGACTGAAGGGTTGCAGATGTCATTCTGCTTCATAAAAAGAGGGGACAAGGAGCAAGTGGGGAACTTTAGATCTTTAATAGTATCTCTTTTTTAAGGAAACTGATAGAGTCATGGATGAAAGAAAACCTCATAGACTACCTGGTGAGCAACAGTCTCCAGGATAGTAAATAGCATATGTGTCATGGCTGTGAGATCCTGTTAATCTACCTTTATAGATGTCTTTGATTTGTTAATGAGGGAGTTAAATAGGTGTCACACTTTGAATTTGCTCTATTTTGATGTAAGCAGGGCATTTGCTTTGGTGCCATATAGCTGCTTGCTGAGGAGGATTGAAGATGTGGATGGTGGCTAAGGACATAGTTAACTGTGTAGGAAACGGGCTAAAGGGTAAGCAACAGAGCATTGTGATCAATGGGGTCAAATTAGAAGATAGTGACATCATGAGCAGGGTGACACAGGAATATGTTCTGGGTCTAGTCCTCCTTAATATGTTTATCAGTGTCACTGGATAAGGTACTGTATCCAGAAGAGGCTGTGTCTCTTGACAGATGACACTAAGCTCTGTGAGAAGGTGGATAGCAATGAGGGAATCTGAGAAATGCAGAGAGACTTACAGAAAAGCTAGAGAGCAGGTCTAAGGTTTGGCATATGAAATTCAGTGCAAAAATGTGCAAAGTGATGCATCTAGGTAATAAGAACCCAAGGACAGAGTACTGGATGGGTGGGGTGAGACTAAGCAGTATGGCTGAAGAACGTGACCTAGGAGTTATTATCAATGAAGCCATCAAGCAACTGAGCCAGTGCAACAAGGCCTATGGTAAGGCAAAAAGGATGCTGGAGTATATAGGGAGGGGTGTTGGTGGCAGGAGGAAGGAGGTAATACTACTCTGTAATAGATGGTTAGTGTTGCCATTCCTAGGGTACTATGCTCAGTTCTTTAGCCCTCACCGTAGGAAGGATGGTGACAAACTGGAACCAGTGCAGCACTGGGTAAAAAAATAATCAGGGTCAACAGGGCAGGTCTTATGAGGAGTATCTTGAGGCAGTAAACACACACTATGCAGAGATTCAGGGCCATCAGAGCAGGTCTGACGAGGAGCACCTCAAAGCACTGAACTTGTCCTTACTGGAGACCAGAAGGAAGAGGGGAGATATGATAGAGACCTTCCAGTTCCAAAAGCATTAAACAAGTAGAGTTGTGAGGAATTTTATAGCTTGATGCTAGTCAAAGTCACGAAGGGCATAAAGGGAAACTGACAAGAGGGAGGTTCTGGAGGGACATGAAGTATTATTTTACAAAAAGGTTGGTGGAGCCATGGAATGGTTTATCAGCTAAAGTGGTGGGTGCTACAACAGCAGACAGTTTCAAGCATGGTTGGGACAGAGTGAAGGGTATAGTAGTCACTTGGGGCAAAAGATTTACAAAGGAGATGGGGAGGAGGTGAAGGGCTAGGACCCTGGATGTACAGTAGGGCCCAGGATTAGCCATGGAACTTGGGCCAACTGGATGGTCCACTGTTCTTTTTCTGCCAGATGAGCAGCTTATTGTGCCTCCTTTATCTTGAAATTGTTACTGCCCCCCTCTTACTTTACTTCAATCCTCTCCTCCCCACACACCTTCCTCATGCTCCCTATGTAACCCTGTCTATTGGTCCTTCATGCTCCCTTGTTGGTGAACCCTCACTAGCCAGGCTGGTTTCTCCTACCACTTCCCTAAACCTTGGCACTTGCTTTCCTATCCATTTGTTCATCTCTTCTAAAGACTCTCTCTTCTCTCTACTTATGACTTCACCTCTCACTACTGTAGACATCTTTTTATGTAATTCAATGGGCAGGGCATGTTTGTATGAATTGCCTATTGTGAATGCTTAATTCTGTCACACTGTATTACTTTTTATTTTATTGTTATGATTTTTTTCAACATGCTGTATAATTTATTATTCTGATTGTTCAGGTGGTTTTTCTTAATCCCACCTCCCCTTCCCGACAGGGCACATCTGGAAATGAGCTGTTGTCAGCTCAGTATGTCTTTCTGGTGAAAACATTGAAAGAAATACATAAGACACAAAAACATAAATAATTATCTTGGAAGCATACCCCATCTTTGTTGTGCTGCTCTATGCTGCACTTAATGTTTCTTTTCTCCCTATGAATCTTAACAAAATCTTGACTCTTAACTCCCTCTGCAGTATTCTGCCATGTATCAGTTCCATCTCTTGTTCTGGTGCCCTAGTTTTCTTTCAGTTGTGACTCTTTTTTTACCATATTTCTCCATCCACATGACCTCATGAAATAAATAATGAATAAACCCAAGTACAGTGTATTATTGAAATAACAATTAAAAAATACATTGAGATGTTCCAGAGAAAGGACAAGTTAGTCCAAATTTTATATACAAATAACAAATTAAGGAGACATTCATGTTCCTGAAAAAAAAATCCTTACTTCTCAGTAGCATTCTTTACTTCTCAGTAGCAATACCTGTTTACATCAACCTCTATCTTATGTCAGCAATGGATACTGTTAAACACTTGCAAGTTGCAGTTTTGTGGAAACAGATAATGTTTGGAAAAACTGACATACCTAATATTATGAGCCAGCAGAGTCTATATTACCCTCAGAAAGACTCTGAATGAATGGATATGTTTTACCTCATTGTAAGTAAGTAAGTGTAACCCCTCACCCCTGCCTTTTTTACTAAAATGACAGGTGGCATGCTGTTAGCATTGGCAGCAATACCTGGTGGGGACCTGGGTTCGGGGAAGATGAGGTTACCTGGCACAAGGGACCTAGGTTTGGCTACTCTGCACAGGGGCACCCAAGTAAATCCAACTACAGGAAGCAATAACTGTAATGTCCAGAACCAGGAATTGGGGTTTTTCAGTGTGGCTTTATTCATAAACTAGGTGAACATAAACAAAGCATAGATGGTCCCCCAAAGGGCTACATTCACTGTATATGAAGATTAGAGACTACAAGACAGTCCACTTGAAGGATGAACACATTTCTACTATGGTCTAGCTCTGGACCCACCAGGCACTCAGCCCAGACTTGCATGCGCTTTGGATACACAGCCCAACTGGCCCGGCTCCCCTGCCGGCCACTTGACTGACGATCCATTTAAAGAATGAACCCAACTTTACTTGGAGAGACTCCCATCACACAAAGAGTCTATTTTTCCATCCTGTGGCTCCCTACACCACTTAGAGTCTGTGACTCTTAGAGAGATTTGATTTCTTACTTCCTTCAAACTCCCATCAAACAAGGAGACTCCCATCACACAAGTAGTATATTTTCTCATCCTGTGGCTCCCCACACCACTTAGAGTCTGTGACTCCTAGAGAGATTTTCAAGTTGCAACCCACATCTGGGTACCCACCTCATCACTGGCCAAGTGCATGAAGCAAGTAGCAATCACAGTAGAAATCTGTAGAGGTGGACCTGGTTACTAAAGATGGGGGGGTGTTCCCACTTCCAGCTCCCACAGCTCATACCCAGCCATTTTTCTGGACAAACAGAAACTTAGAACTTTAAAATGTAGATTGACTGGTGGATGACCCGAAGCATCCCCTCTACAACAGTACTTGAAATCCATTCAGACTTTAAACTTTAACTACTCCATTTGTTTGTCCTAGTACAATAGGCCTCCCAAATAGTAGTGCACATCCCAGCTTGTTCTTCATAATTTCCAAACTAGAAGAAAACATTTTGTTTGCCCTCTCCAATACAGCACAACATTCACCCTTTTGTTCCAGATGCCCCACAGGCAAATACCACTTCTTTCACTGTTATACAAGAACAGAAACTGTAAACAGGCAGCTTTCTTCTATAGTGGAAATAGGGGATTGCCCCTGGAATCCACAGAGGGACTTTTCTTCCACCCCGCGGAGAGGAGGGCACTGAGACCTGGACAGCGGTCTCCACCACTTTAAACTGGATTCCAACATTCTCCCAAGGAGGTAAATAGAAGACCTCCTTCTCCTTTGACAACAAACGGAAGACCTCCTTTCAGTTTGAAGGTACGCAGATTCCAATGTGGCTTATGCAGCTGCGAAAGTTCTATGGTGATCTCATCTCTCAGTCTCAGCTGTGACTGAGACAGAGTGAGACAGTGTGAAACCCATTTAACTTGAGTTTCACAAGCTGCCTTCCCTGCCTACCACTAGGTCTTACTGGGATTCTAGTACATAGATACATAGACAGTGTCAGCAGAAAAGGGCCTATGGCCCTCCCAGTCTGCCCATTTGAGCTTGTAAGTTCAGTTTATGTTTTCCTAGAAGTCTGTTGCCCCTTACCCCTGACCTCCAGAATTCCTTTTATGTCTATCCCATGCATTCTTAAATCCTGTGATTGTTTCAGCCCCACCACTTCCTCTGGCAGGCGTTCCACTTGTCCACCACCCGTTCTGTGAAGAAGTTCTTCCTCATGTTTCCTCTGAATCATCCTCCCTCCAACTTCATCCCATGCCCTCTAGTCCTGGAACATCTTTTTCACTTAAAAATAGTGTATTCCTGCACCCTGTTCCTCCCTGTGAGATACTTGTATGTCTCTATCATATCCCCTCTCTCCCTCCTCTCCTCCAGAGAGTACATGTTTGGTTCCTTCAACCTGTCTTCATAGGACTTGTGATGCAATCCATGTACCATCTTTGTTGCCCTCCTCTAGTAACCCCAGGTAACAAGGGGGTTACATAAGTACTATAAATATTTGTTTTTAGTCAACAGGAGAGCTGAGAGCAATGAGAGTCTGAGCCAGTAATTATCATTCAAGATACAAGAAATGTGCCACACAGCAGAGAAAGAATGTCACTGTCCTTGGCATAAGAACTCTTTCTGTGTCCCTCATCTCTGAACAGGGGCAGAGTCACAAAGGAAAGAAGACATATAACTGTGCCACCTGTGACAAGAGTTTCACATAAAAATGTCTTCTGTTAACAGATCAGCAAATCCACACTGAAGAGAGACCATATAAATGTGGAGAGTATAACAAGAATTGTATAATTCACAGTAAACTCACACAGCATCAGCAGACTCACACTGGTGAGGCCCCATATTAATGTGCCACATGTGACAAGAGTTTTACACAGAAGAGACACATGGTAACATATCAGCAAATCCACACTGGTGAGAGATTATCTAAATGTACCACATGTAACAAGAATTTTACAATTCACAGTAAACTCATACAGCATCAGCAGACTCACACTCACACATTGTAGTACAAGAAAAAGAGAACAAAGGTAGCATTGCTGAT
Source organism: Neoceratodus forsteri (assembly GCA_016271365.2). Lineage (NCBI taxonomy): Eukaryota > Metazoa > Chordata > Ceratodontiformes > Ceratodontidae > Neoceratodus > Neoceratodus forsteri. The sequence goes on from CM057454.1 coordinate 1,166,880,210, forward strand.
TGAAATAGCCACCCCTAGTGACTACAGTGTGCTGCATACAGAGAGACACAAAATCATGAAATACCAAGATATGCAGTCAGAAACTAAACTGATGCGGAATAAGGACACACAGATTGTTCCACTAGTGCTTGCAGCAATGGGACTAATCAAAAAGAACATTCAGGCACATTTAAATATGCTACCAATACTTGTGACACCTTATGAACTTCAAAAGGAAGCCATCTTGGGGACATTGCGTGTGCTGAGAAGAACGCTCTCAGCAAACATCAAAGTCTAATACAGTACTAATTTCTTGAGTTTTGAATATGCCCTGGCTAAAGAATTCATGTTATCAGAAATCCCTAAACATTTAGAGATACTAACCCATGAGAAGCCATATAAATGTGCCACATGTGACAAGAATTTTACACAGAAAAATAGTCTGAGAATGCATCAGCACACTCACACTGGTGAGAAACCGCATAAATGTGCTAAATGTGACAAAAGGTTTGCACTCAAGCGTAACTTGGTGAAGACATCAACAAATTCACACTGGTGAGAGACCATATACATGTGCCACATGTGACAAGAATTTTATATCTCACAGTATACTCATACAGCATCAGCGAACTCACACTGGTGAGAGACCGTATAAATGTGTCACATGTGACAAGACGTTTACACAGAAGAGTAACCTAGTAACACATCAGCGAATCCACACTGGTGAGAGATTTTATAAATATAGCAAATGTGATAAAGGGTTTACAGTCAGGGTAACTTGGTAAAGCATCACCAAATTCACACAGGGGAGAGACCATATAAATGTGCCATATGTGACAGAAGGTTTACATGGAAGAGTGACCTGGTAAGACATCAGCAAACTCACACTGGTGAGATCAGATGACGTTTGGCCTAGACAAATGTGCCAAAGCAACATTTGTAGCAGGAAAGTTAACTCGTAAAGAAAACTTGAATCTGGCGGAGGTCTGTGACATAAAAGAACTTGAGCAAGAGGGAGTGTATAAATATCTGGGAATAGATGAAGGAGCAACAGCACAACATGAACAAATACGAGTAAAAGTAAGCAAGGAATATTTTAGAAGGTTAAAGCTAATTTTGAAAACTGCCTTGACAACACGAAATAAAGTGCAAGCTATAAATCAACTCGCCCTTCCAGTGATATCATACAGCTTTGGTGTGATAGACTGGCCACAGAAAGTGTTGAACCAGCTAGATATAAAACAAGAAAAATGTTTCATGCTCACCAATTAATATACAAAAATCAGTGCATGCCAAGATTATACATCCTAAGGGCAGAAGGAGGCATGGGCCTCATTGAGATTGATTACATATATAGATCCACAATAGTGGGGTTGCATACATACATACTGACATCCTTGGACCCAAATATAGCCAAGGTCTTACATCATGAAGAAAATAAGCCTAAAATGACTTCACTCATCAAATTAGGAGAAGCCTTCAGAAGGGTAGCAGAGATTGATGTCAATCCAAAAGTAGATAAGGAACTGTCAGCAACAGAAAATGCAAAGAATCAGAAAAAGGAGTATAAGGATAAAGACCAACAGAAAAGAAAAAACAATTGGAAAGTCCATAATTATAGTGGAAAATACAGGGAGCTACTGGAGCAACCACAGGTCGATCAAGCTCTGACCCATGAGTGGTTAAAAAGAGGTGAATTTAGGCTACGAGATGAGAGACTAATAATGGCAGCCCAAGATAGTGGGCTACGCACAAGATGGTTCACAAAATCCATTGAAAAAACAGGAGAAACAGACAAGTGCAGGTTCTGTAGTACAGAATTAGAAACGGTTGCACATCTTGTGGCTGGATGTGAAGTACTCATGGCAGAAGGCCTGTATACTGAAAGACACAACAATGTAGCAAGATTGATCCACTGGAAACTGTGCAAACACTATAACATACTGGTAGCAGAGAGACACTGGAAACATGAACCTCAAAGAATCACAGAGAATGAAGAAGTAATGATCACATGGGATCACCCAATACCAACAGCCAAGAAAGTGGAAGCAAGAAAACCTGATATTGTAATACAAGAAAAGAGAACAAAGGTAGCATTACTGATTGAAATAGCCACCCCTAGTGACTACAGTGTGCTGCATACAGAGAGACACAAAATCATGAAATACCAAGATATGCAGTCAGAAACTAAACTGATGTGGAATAAGGACACACAGATTGTTCCAGTAGTGCTTGGAGCAATGGGACTAATCAAAAAGAACTTTCAGGCACATTTAAATATGCTACCAATACTTGTGACACCTTATGAACTTCAAAAGGAAGCTATTTTGGGGACGTTGCGTGTGCTGAGAAGAGCGCTCTCAGCAAACATCAAAGATTAATACAGTACTAATTTCTTGAGTTTTGAATATGCCCTGGCTAAAGAATGGGGTCCATTCTTGCCACGGTATTAAAAATCCTTAAATATTTGGAGACACTAACCCCGTGAGATCAGATGGAGTGATGAAGCGAGAGTGATGATTCATTGGTGGAGCAATCTGTGACACTAGTGACAAGCCAATTATTTCATGCTCAAGCCCTGGTGAGCACCTTCACGTGGTGGGCCCTGTTTTAACAGAATCTCACCAAGGCGATACTACTGTATAGACAATATATAGTATGGAAAGAGATAAAAATGAAACTGAAAGCTAGGTGCACAGATCCCAGCATAAAAAAGTGCCCAACCCTAGCCTAGGCACTAGGGCAAGGGTTGGACGATGCGATAGTGCCGCATCCTCGAGTAATAGTACCCCCCCGCCACAGTGTCAGACCATGGAGTGCATTGTCCCACAGTGGCAGCAGAAGCCAGCAAGCCACAAACAGTAAAAAGACTGATAGGCCAGCTCAGAGGACTGCAAACAGTTAAGTGGACTTACGAGGACAAACTAGAAATCATGTATTGTTATTATTATGCGACGCACCCTGAATTTCCAGTAAGAGGATATACCACCAGACTTTGAAGCAAATTGCAGCAGAGAGGAATAGTTGCCACAGACAAACTGAATAGTGTGACAGATGCAAACTTTAGATCCCTAATAGGACAAATAAAAACAAAAAAGTACAGAGATGAGATTAACTTGGGCAGACTACAGAAGGAAGCAGGTGAAGAGGTAGCAAAAGAGAAGAAAGAGGTACTAGAGGCTTTCATAGCAGGAAGAGCAGATACATGGGACACAGCAAAGAAAAGGATCTGATATGGTGTAGCATTTATGCCAAAAAGAAAGCAGCTCTTACCAGCACAGCAACAAATATTACAGACATATTCGAACAAACATATAGACAGAGACATCCAGATATGGCAAACATCACAAAGAAAAGAATAACCACACAAAAGTGGAATGTAATGAAAAGTGCACAGTTTAGTGATCTAGAAAGGCAACAAATTGAAATAGAAGTCCTTGAACAGTTAAAGAAAGAAGGATTTGAGGTAGAGACTCAGTCTCCACCACTATCATCTGGTAAGCCGTTACAGCAGACAACTGCTCAGCCAATACTGATACATGAAACGAAACATGACACATCTCCTAAAGATACTCAGTAAAGTACACATCAAGTGCCATATCCGAACAAACCAGCTGAAGTTCCAGTTCAACCCATACTGAGTGCAGAAGAGCAGGACATGCCAATTACAGGAACAACCTTAAACCAAGAGGAAGAAAACATGAGAGAAGACTTGCTGGACTTAATTGACATGGACAAATATATAAAAATACATCAAAGGGAAAGACTGCAAAAATTACACCTGACATATACAGTTAGGGAACACATAAAACAGATAAACAAAGTTATTGGAACCATCCAGAGGGATCCATATGATGTCATTGAAATAAACAGAATACATTATTGTGCAGCAAGACTAATAACAAATAGAGCACTGCCAAAAAAGCAAGGAATGAAGAACAAAAAGAGAGGGAAATTAAGCATACCACCATGGAAAAAGTGGATAGAAGGGACAATTATGGAGCTAAGATAGGAAGTATCACTGCTGGAGGAGTTTAGAAAGGGTAATAGATCAATGAAAGTCATCAGGAAAGTGGATGAAATCAAATAAAAATGCTGTATTAAAACAGATCAGGACCTAAATTTTACCATCTCAAATAACAAGCTTAAGATCTCTGCTCAAGCCAAGAAGCTCAGGAGATACATAGAAAGGAACAATGAAAAAATGCAAAATAGATGGTTTAGAGAAGACCCGAAGAAATTCTATAGGGAGCTGGGAAAGAAAACAGCCAACATAAAAACACCACCAGTAAAGAAAGAAATTGAGGAATTCTGGAGAAGTATTTATGAAGACCCAGCTGAGCATAATAGGGATGCAAAGTGGATACAGGAAATGAAAGACAGCATAAGAAATGATACTACTAAAGATATGGAGTGGCCTGATGTAACAGCTAAGGAGATAGAAGTGAAGATAAGGAAGGCCTCCAACTGGAAAACTCCAGGTCCAGATGCAGTACCCAACTTCTGGCTAAAAGTACTAACATCTTTGCACCAAGATTTAGCTACCTCAAAAAATTATTTATACGCACGTCCTGACCTGACGCCCATCTGGTTAATGACAGGGAATACCACACTTCTTATTAAATCTGAACCTGCCAGTCTCCCCAAGAACTATCGCCCAATAACCTGTTTACCAACAACATATAAACTATATACTGGAATCGATGCAGATAGGGTCTATAATCATTTAGACTGCAATAAACTCATGGCAGTAGAACAAAAAGGTAATAAAAGAAAATCATATGGTACAAAGGGCAATCTCCTGTTGAACAAAGCCATTATGGAGAGCTGCAAAAAATGCCAAAATCTTAGTGTAGCATGGATCGACTACAAAAAAGCATGTGACAGTATCCCACACTCCTGGATCACTGAGTGTTTACAGATCTACAGAATACATCCCACACTGATAAACTTTATCACAACAACAATGACAAAGTGGCAAACCATCCTGCAATTAAATTATGAGAAGGGTCAAATCACCATCCCAAATATAAGTATCCAATGAGGGATATTTCAAGGTGACTACTTGCCACCACTTCTGTTTTGCCTTGCCCTCAATCCCTTGAGTAGCCTCATCAACAACCTGGGCTATGGATACAGTTTGAACCCCAGAAACAAAAACAATCAACAGCTAACATCTCACCTTCTATTTGTATATGAGCTAAAACTTTATAGTTCATCTGACGAACATTTGAAAGAACAACTACAAATTGTTAAGACCTTTTCTGATGATATACGGATGACGTTTGGCCTAGACAAATATGTCAAAGCAACATTTGTAGCAGGAAAGTTAACTCATAAAGAAAACATGAATCTGGTAGAAGTTTGTGACATAAAAGAACTTGAGCAAGAGGAAGTATATAAATACCTGGGAATAGATGAAGGAGCAACAGCACAACATGAACAAATGAGAGTAAAAGTAAGCAAGTAATATTTTAGAAGGTTGAAGTTAATTCTGAAAACTGCTTTGACAACATGAAATAAAGTGCAAGCTATAAATCAACTCACCCTTCCAGTGATATCATACAGCTTTGGTGTGATGGACTGGCCACAGAAAGTGTTGAACCAGCTAGATACAAAAACAAGAAAAATGTTTCATGCTCAACAATTAATATACAAAAATCAGTGCATGCCAAGATTATACATCCCAAGGGCAAAGGGAGGCATGGGCCTCATTGAGATTGAGTACACATATAGATCCACAATAGTGGGGCTACATACATACTAGCTGACATCCTTGGACCCAAATACAGTCAAGGTCTTGCATCATGAAGAAAATAAGCCTAAAATGACTTCACTCATCAAATTAGGAGAAGCCATCATAAGGGTAGCAGCGATTAATGTCAATCCAAAAGTAGATAAGGAATTGTCAGCAACAGATAATGCAAAGAATCAGAAAAAGGAGTATAAGGATAAAGGCCAACAGAAAAGAAAAAAAAATTGGAAAGCCCATAATTATAGTGGAAAATACAGGGAGCTACTGGAGCAATCACAGGTCGATCAAGCCCTGACCCATGAGTGGTTAAGAAGAGGTGAATTTAGGCCACGAGATGAGAGACTAATAATGACAGCCCAAGATAGCGGGCTATGCACAAGATGGTTCACAAAATCCATAGAAAAAACAGGAGAAACAGACAAGTGCAGGTTCTGTAGTACAGAATTAGAAACAGTTGCGCATCTTGTGGCTGGATGTGAAGTACTCATGGCAGAAGGCCTGTATACTGAAAGACACAACAATGTAGCAAGATTGATCCACTGGAAACTGTGCAAACGCTATAACATACTGGTAGCAGAGAGACACTGGAAACATGAACCACAAAGAATCTCAGAGAATGAAGAAGTAATGATCACATGAGATCACCCAATACCTACAGCCAAGAAAGTGGAAGCAAGAAAACCCGATATTGTAATACAAGACAAGAGAACAAAGATAGCATTACTGATTGAAATAGCCACCCCTAGTGACTACAGTGTACTGCGTACAGAGAGACCTAAAATCATGAAATACCAAGTTATGCAGTCAGAAACCAAACTGATGTGGAATAAGGACACACAGATTGTTCCAGTAGTGCTTGGAGCAATTGGACTAATCAAAAAGAACTTTCAGGCACATTTAAATATGCTACCAATACTTGTGACACCTTATGAACTTCAAAAGGAAGCCATTTTGGGGAAGTTGCATGTGCTGAGAATAGCGCTCTCAGCAAACATCAAAGACTAATACAGTACTAATTTCTTGAGTTTTGAATATGCCCTGGCTAAAGAATGGGGTCCATTCTTGCCACGGTATTAGAAATCCCTTAACATTTGGAGACACTAACCCTGTGAGATCCTTAGTGTAGCATGGATTGACTACAAAAAAGCATTTGACAGCATCCCACACTCCTGGATCACTGAGTGTTTACAGATCTACAGAATACATCCCACATTAATAAAATTCATCACAACAACAATGAGAAAGTGGCAAACCACCTTGCAATTAAATCATGAGAAAGGTCAAATCACAGTCCCAAATATAAGCATCCAAAAAGGGATATTTCAAGGTGACTCCCTGTCACCACTTTTGTTTTGCCTTGCCCTCAATCCCTTGAGTAGCCTAATCAACAGCCTGGGCTATGGATACAGCTTGAACCCCAGAAACAAAAACAATCAACAGCTAACATCTCACCTTCTATTTGTAGATGACCTAAAACCTAAAAGTTCATCTGACAAACATTTGAAAGAACAACTACAAATTGTTAAGACCTTTTCTAATGACATACGGATGACGTTTGGCCTAGACAAATGTGCCAAAACAACATTTGTAGCAGAAAAGTTAACTCATAAAGAAAACATGAATCTGGCGGAGATTTGTGACATAAAAGAACTTGAGCAAGAGGAAGTGTATATATACCTGGGAGTAGACGAAGGAGCAACAGCACAACATGAACAAATAAGAGTAAAAGTAAGCAAGGAATATTTTAGAAGCTCATTCTGAAAACTGCTTTGACAACACAAAATAAAGTGCAAGCTATAAACCAACTGGCCCTTCCAGTGATATCATACAGCTTTGGTGTGATAGACCGGCCACAGAAAGTGTTGAACCAGCTAAATATAAAAAAAAGAAAAATGTTTCATGCTTACCAATTAATATACAAAAAACAGTGCATGCCAAGATTTTACATCCCAAGGGCAGAGGGAGGCATGGGCCTCATTGAGATTGAGTACACATATAGATCCACAATAGTGGGGCTACATACATACTTACTGACATCCTTGGATCCAAATATAGTTAAGGTCTTGCGTCATGAAGAAAATAAGCCTAAGATGACTTCACTCATCAAATTAGGAGAAGCCTTCAGAAGGGTAGCAGAGATGGATGTCAGTCCACAAGTAGATAAGGAACAGTCAGCAACAGAAAGTACAAAGAATCAGAAAAAGAAGTATAAGGACAAAGACCAACAGAAAAGAAAAAACAATTGGAAAGCCAATAATTATAATGGAAAATACAGGGAGCTACTGGAACAACCACAGGTCGATCAAGCCCTGACCCATGAGTGGTTAAAAAGAGGTGAATTTAGGTCACGAGATGAGAAACTGATAATGGCAGCCCAAGATAGTGGGCAATGCTCAAGATGGTTCAGAAAATCCATAGAAAAAAACAGGAGAAACAGACAAGTGCAGGTTCTGTAGTACAGCATTAGAAACAGTTGCACATCTCGTGGCTGGACGTGAAGTATTCATGGCAGAAGGCCTGTATACTGAAAGACACAACAATGTAGCAAGATCAATCCACTGGAAACTGTGCAAACACTATAACATACAGGTAGCAGAGAGACACTGGAAACACGAACCACAAAGAATCACAGAGAATGAAGAAGTAATGATCACATGGGATCACCCAATACCAACAGCCAAGAAAGTGGAAGCGAGAAAACCCAAAATTGTACTACAAGAAAAGAGAAAAGAGAAAAAAGGTAGCATTGCTGATTTTAAATAGCCATCCCTAGTGACTACAGTGTCCTGCGTACAGAGAGACACAATATCAGGAAATACCAAGATATGCAATCAGAAACCAAACTGATGTGAAATAAGGACACACAAATTGTTCCAATAGTGCTTGGAGCAACTGGACTAATCAAGAAGAACTTTCAGGCACACTTAAATATGCTACCAATACTTGTGACACCTTATGAACTTCAAAAAGAAGCCATCTTGGGGACGTTGTGTGTGCTGAAAAGAGCGCTATCAGCAAATATCAAAGACTAATAACAGTATTAATTTCTTGAGTTTTGAATATGCCCTGGCTAAAGAATGGGGTCAATTCTTGTCACAGTATCAGAAATCCCTAAACATTTGGAGACACTAACCAGAGAGAAACCATATAAATGTGACAAATGTAACAAATGTTTTATACAGAAGTGTCATCTAATAAGACAACAAATTTACAGGAAAGAAATGGAGGGTACGCAGAGCAATAGTGCTAATCACAAAGAATTTTCAGGCACATCTACATATGTTACCAATATTTGTGACACCTTATGAACTGCAAGAGGATGCCATCTTAGGGACATCGTGTGTGCTGAGAATCATAGAAACATAGAATTCGATGGCAGATATGGACCGCTTGGCCCACCTAGTCTGCCCATTTCCCTACCTGATGGATAAGCTGCGGATTCTAGTTAATCAACAGCTTACTTCCTTCTACCCCCCCCACTAGAATTGCCTTATGTCTGTCTCATGCATTCTTGAATTCTCCCACTGTTACGGACTCAACAACCTCCTCAGGAAGGCTGTTCCATGCATCAACAACCCTCTCTGTGAAAAAATACTTTCTAACATTACCTCTGAGCCATCCACTCTCTGTCTTCAAATTGTACCCCCTTGTTCTTGCACATCTCTTCTTCTGAAAGATACTACCCTCTTGTACTTTGTTAATTCCCTTGAGATACTTGAACGTTTCTATCATGTTCCCCCTCTCCCTCCTTTCTTCTAGGGTATACATATTAAGCTGCTTTAGTCTTTCTTGGTATGTCTTCTGGTGCAGACCCTGCACCATTTTGGTTGCCCTCCTCTGAACAGCCTCCACTCTATGTCTTTGTGGAGATGGGGTCTCCAGAATAGCACACAGTACTCCAGATGAGGTCTCACTAACTGTCTGTACAAATGAGAGAGAAAAAAGTGACAAAAAATACTTTAGGGTGGCTGAATCTTGTACTGGAAATTGCTTTGATAACAGAGTGAAGTGCAAACTGTAAATCAACTTGTCGTTTATGTGCTGTCATGCAAGTTTGGTGTTATTGACCGGCCACAGAATGAGCTGTACAAATTGGACATAAAAACAAGAAACTTCTCAACTCATTTCCAGAAATTAGTGTATGCCAAGATTATACATTCCCAGGTCTGAAGGAGGCAAGGGTCTTCTTAAGACATACTACCCACATTGATCCAAAATAATGAGACTGCAGGCATATTTATGGACAACCCAGGGCTGAAATGTAGTCAGAGTCCTGCATCATGAAAATAAACACAAGTCTTCTTGCAATACAAAATTAGAGAAAACACTTGGGAGAGGAGCAACTTTAGATTAAATTCTACCTGTAAACATGAAACAACTAGCATCAGAATTTTCAGCTTTTAAAGGAAAGGCCACCAACAACAGAGTGGCAATTGAAGAGGCCATAACTACAAAAAAGATACATGGATCTACTGCAACAACTCCATATAATCCTAGAACTGACCCATCTGTGCTTAACAAGAAAAAAAATTGGGTTACAAGAGAATGACCTGGGCACCCGGTTACATTTTTACAGTTCCTTCTTAAATAGCAGCTGACGCCATAAGAATAACTTTAACAAAACACATTATTTAGACACAGATCAGCTTGTAGTTCACATTTATTCTGTATTTCTCATCCCCATTATTTATTATTGAGGCCATTTGCATGAGAATTTGATCTTTGCTTCTGAAGAGTTCATCTATTTCTATTGCTTTCTCCCTACCTGAGGTCATAATGTTCTACTCATGACATCAGTATTACTCCCATGGCAACAGATTGTGATATCACAACAGAGGACTATGACATGAATTAGGGAGTAAGCTAAAGTGGCAGATGACTAAGGACTATAGAGCATGTTTCCGTGCAAATTCTCAGTAATAAGTAATGGGAAGGAGAAGTCTGTTGAACACATAAAGAATGCAAGTTGAATTTTACCTAAATATTATGTTTTTCAATGTTTTCTTTGAGGCATCAGCAGCTCTTTAAAGAAAGACATGATTGGAGTGGTGCAGTGCAGTGGCTGTGGAGCAGCAGTCTTCCGGGAGATGTTCTGGAGGATGCAGTGTTGTCCCATCTGCAGGCACCTCTCTGGGCTGAGGGAGGAGGTTGCTCATCTCCAGGCTGAGTTGGCCAGGATTTGTGGGACCTCCTCTTCCATCCAGGGACCACCAGTACCACTGCCGTTGCCTCAGAGTTTGCCAAGAAAGAGGAGTGGTTGGACCACAGTGGGCTCAGGGAGGGTGAGGGTGGTGGAACAGAGGCATATCGCTCCAGTATTACCTCTCCACAATTCCTATGCCATTCTGGCAAAGTGTGGTTCCTCTATGGATGCACCTACAGTGGAGACCAAGGAGGATGCTGGGAACCTCCACAAAGGGGACCCACAGGAGGGTGGCAGAGGACCCTGCAGGGGAAGGAAACAACTCCTGGTGGGGGACTCCATTGTTAGAAAGGTAGAACTGGGCAAGGAAGGGGAGAGGGAGGTAAGGTGCCTGCCTGGCGCCATGGCTTGGAGGAACAGGGAGCGAATCCTCAGGCTTGCCAGAGCAGCTGCACAGGGAAGGGAGCTGGATGTCACTGTCCACTTATGGACAAATGACCTGGCTAAGAAAGGGATTAGAGAAGTGCAGGAAGAGTTTGTGGAATTGGGAAGGGGTCTTAGTCAAGTAGCACGCACAGTAACCTTCTCGCAGATGTTACCCATCTATGGCATAGGAGATGCTAGGGTGTTCCGTACCATGGGATTCAATCAGTGGTTGAAAAACTGGTGTAGAGCTCAGGGATTTGGCTTCACTGGGGACTGGGGGTCCACCTGGAGTGATGCAAGCCTATACTGGCATGATGGGCTGCATCTGTCTGGGAGGGGAACCAGGATCCTAGGTGATAGGTTTAAATGCTTCATTGGCAAGCTTTTAAACTAGCCAAGGGGGAAGGCACTGGAAAGGAGCAGGAAAATCCTAGCCCCCCCAAACAATCACGGTAGTAAGTGTGGCAAACACCAACATGGAGGTGTCGATAGGGAGAAGGGCAGGGGTAAATGGAGAAAGTGACAAAGGCAAGAAGGACAGGGATGGGGCAAAAGGGGGTAAGGTCATCAGGAAATAGAGGGTAATGAGCACCAATGCCCATAGTCTGGGCAACAAGCTCCCTGAGCTGGTGGCCTTAATGGAAGAGAGATGCCTGGATATCGTAGCAGTCACAGAAACATGGTAGACAGAGAACCATGACTGGGATGTTAACATACCAGGATACATAACCTACAGGAGAGACAGGCAGGGGAGAAGAGGGGGAGGAGTAGCTCTCTATGTAAAGGAAGGGATAAAAGCAACTGAACAAAAGAGTAAACAGGGAGGAGAGGAGGCACTGTGGGTCACCTTGGAGACTGGAAAGGGCACCACAATCTGCACAGGGGTTGTGTACAGACCCCCATGTCAGAGGGAAGGAATGGACAAGGATATGATAGAAGGCATTCTTAGAATGGCAGAGAAAGGGGAGATACTGTTGATGGGAGACCTGAATATGCCAGATGTTAACTGGAGCACATTTGCTGCAGCCACATCCAAGAGCAGGGCCATTCTTGATGTCCTACAGGTGGCAGGCATTAGACAGCTAGTTTTGGAACCCACTCATGAGGGAGCAATCTTAGACCTCATACTCTCAAACGGGGGCAGTGAGAGGATCTCAGATCTAGAAGTGGGTTGCCATCTGGGGACAAGTGACCATCAAACAGTGTGGTTCACGTTAAACTCAGCTACAGAGTCAAGCCATACAAAAGTGAGGGTACTGGACGTTAGGAGGGCTGACTTTGGCAAGATGGGAGAGTGCCTCAGAAAAGCACTAGCAAACAGGCTAGAAGGAGGTGTGGAGCAACAATGGGGAATTATCAAAACTGCCATCACAGAGGCAACAAGCCTTTGTGTGAAGCAAATAAACAAATCAAAATGAAAGAAAAAGCCACTATGGTTCTCAAGAGAGGTGGCTGTGAAAGTCAGGAAGAAAAAGATAGCATTCCAGAAGTGTAAGGAAACACAGAAGGAGCAGGACAGAGAGCTGTACCAGTTAAGGCAGAAAGAACAAGGGAGGGAAGTCAGAATAGCAAAGGCCCAAACTGAGGAAAAGATAGCCAACTCAGTTAAGAAGGGGGATAAAACCTTTTATAGGTACATCAGCGAGCATAGAAAGACAAAGGGAGGATAGTGAGGCTGAATAGAATGAGACGGTGGGTAGCAGAGGGGACAGTGAAAAGCAGGAATACTGAACGAATATTTCTGCTCAGTATTCACAAAGAGGAGGGGAAGTGCCTAATCCAATTAACAGAAGCACTCTTGATAGGGGGTCGATCCCAGACCTTTCACAGAAGAAAGGGTTCTGCAAGAACTCCTAAAACTGAAGGTGGACAAAGCAATGGGTCCTGATGGAATTCACCCAGAATTCTAAAAGAATTAAGGAAGGAACTAGTGAAACCACTGGCTACTCTTTTTAATACATCATGGGAGGATGGTGTGGTACCCGAGGACTGGAGGAAGGGATGTGATTCCCCTTCACAAAAGTGGGACCAAGACAGAGGCAGGAAACTACAGACCTGTCAGTCTGACCTCTGTGGTAGGGAAAGTGATGGAGTCACTTCTGAAGGAAAGAATAGTTGAGTACCTAGAGGTCAGTGGAGCACAGGATCCAAGGCAGCATGGGTTCTGCGGGAAGGTCATGTCAGGCAAATCTAATAGATTTCTTTGACTGGGTGACCAAAGTAGTAGACCAGGGAGGGCTGTGGACATGGCCTACCTAGACTTTAGCAAGGCATTTGACACAGTCCCACACAAAGATTATTAGTCAAATTAACCAGCCTAGGAGTGGGTCCCAGGGTGGTAGCCTGGGTAAAACATTGGCTGAACAACAGGACACAGAAGGTAATTGTAAATGGAGTCCACTCTGAAGAAAGTACGGTTACTAGTGGGGTACCGCGGGAGGTTCAGTATTGGGTCCAGTCCTTTTAATGTCTTCATCAGTGGCATTGCAGAGGGACTGGAAGGAAAAGTATGCCTTTTGCAGATGACACAAAGATCTGCAACAGGGTTGATACACAAGAAGGCGTGGAAAGGATGAAAGGGACTTGGCAAGGGAATGGTCAGACGTATGGCAGCTAGGATTCAATGCAAAAGTGCAAAATAATGCACCTGGGAAACAAGAACCCAGGGAAGAATACACAATGGGTGGGGTAGTAACAACAACAAAACAGGAAAGAGACGGGGGTAATCATATCAGATGACCTTAAGGTTAGCAAACAATGTGAGAAGGCAGTAGGGAGGGCTGGGGTATACTGGGATGTATAGGAGAGGCATCAGCAGCAGAAAACAGGAAGTTGTTATTCCTCTGTACAGACAGTTGGTGAGACCCCATCTGGAATACTGTGTCCAGTTCTGGAGACCCCATCTCCCAAGGACATAGACAGGATAGAGGCAGTCCAGAGGAGGGCAACTAAAATGGCACAGGGTCTGCAAGAGAAGCCGTATGAGGAGAGACTAAAGGAGCTTAATATACCCTTGAGGAAAGAAGGGAGAGGGGGACATGATAGAAACTTTCAAGTACCTCAAGGGAATCAACAAAGTCCAAGAGGTAGCATTTTTCAGAAAAGAGACTTGCAAGAACAAGGGACACAATTTAAAGATAGAAGGAGGGCAGTTCAGGGCAATGTGAGGAAGTATTATTTCACAGAGAGGGTAGTGGATGCATGGAACAGCCTTCCTGAGGAAGTTGTGGGGTCTAAAACTGTGGGAGAATTCAAGAATGCATGGGACAGACATAAGGCAATTCTTGTGGGGGGCAGGAAGATATAGGCTGTTGGTTAACTAGGATCTGCAGCCTATCCTGTAGGTAGGGAAATGGGCAGACTAGATGGGCCTAGCGGTCCTTATCTGCCGTCAAAGTCTATGTTTCTATGAAAGGGACTAAGTGCTAAAACCTTATTTTTCCTTCTTCATTTTGTTCAAAGTTCATAGAAGTGGTGACAAACCAGCTGTGCAGTATGTGAATACAGTTTAAGCACTTCAAACAATGGAAAAGCCCAGAAACACTGCAAGAGGTTCACATGATTATTTCAAACCCAAATCTCATCCAAAAGGTGCAGGAAAGCCACTGAAGGCCTCAATTCTCACACATGGTAGGTAACACTGGTTGTCTTCATTGCAGTCAACTATGCAGAAGCTGCAGAAAGCCATAGAACTCATAAGTTCTAAATTTGACTCGTTCATGTGGTTCCAAGAGGTCAGTCAGTGAGTGTTGACCCTCAGCATGGAGGTCATACAGGAAATAAATATGTGCAGGATATTAGGTGTGTCAGCAGACCTGGTTAAATAAAATCAGTTGCTACCATCTCAACTTGAACATTTGGACAGCTTACAGTGAGAAGAAAATGTCAGTGTAAATGGACTCATGGAGGAACTTTGGGGAGGTCTTGTCCATCTAATACAGTTGTGTCCTTGCTGTGGGGGAGCAATTACACTATACTTTGACCCAGTAATGACTGAGTTTAAGAATTAACACCTTGCTTGCTGTTATTTAAACTGGGGTCAGTACTCCAATGTGATGCCATGTTTAAAACTGTCAGGCAGGAGAAGGACAAAATGGTTGACTGCAACAGGATTTTAATGTTCCCAAACTTGAGCTGTGCCACACTTCAAAGACAAAAAAGCTTTGATGGCAGAAAATTTTTATTTAGTTGTTTAACCAGGTATAGCACACTAAGCTGAAAGCTTTTTTACAGGAGCGACCTGGGAGCACAAGGAGGTTAAATGACTTGTTTAGGGTCACACAGTATGCAAGTGAAAGCTGTGGGATTCAAACCCTGGGCTAGTCTGTTAGATATCACCAAATTTGCAGCTCAGAGCCTTAGACCACTGTGCTATACTGCCTCCTCAAATGAAAACTCAGAATTCAGTTACCCATTAAATACAATCTACTCTACAAAACCGAGAGCACAGCATTGAGGCCAGGTATTCATCTTCACGGACTGAAAGACTTGGACAAACTGGTGGTAAATAAATTTACTACAGACACTTACTGTAGAACCGTGGAGTACAATGAATTGAAATCTGAGTCATGAAAGGATTCCAAAGATGCTATTGATACAGTATTTTTAAGCACTGGTAAGCATTTTGGATGAAGACTACAGATATGTTAATAACTGAGGCTATATCATTAAACAAGCATTTGTCAATGCTGAACGTTCGCCTGCAGGTATTTGTGGTGGTGTTTGGCATGCATGGTGCTTTACCCTAATGCCATGTGCGAGTGCTGGTATTTGCACAATAAAGTTTCAGCATGACCTTTTTGTTACCCCCATTGTGCGCTACATAGGCAGAGACACATTTTGGGCAAGATGTGAAAAATGACAGCTGCACTGCTCATGAGGAGGTGTGGTAAAATGGCAATGTTGAAAATCTGGAGTGAAAATATTGGAAATTCACAAACTTACAAGCGTGCGTAGGAACTGCACAACGCACACTCGTAAAACAGTTATTTGTAGGAATTTTTTCACCAGATTTTCAACATAGCCATTTTAAGATCTGTGCTCATGAACAGTGACACTGTGATTTTCTTAATGTGTCCCATTCACTGAGTTCACACACCGACTGTGCCATTGTGCGCTACATGGGCGGAAACACGTTTTGGGCAGGATGTGAAGAATGACAGCTGTACTGCTCATGAGGAGGTGTGGTAAAATGGCAATGTTGAAAATCTGGAGTGCAAATATTGAAAATTCACAAACGTACGAGCATGTGTAGGAACTGTGCAATGCACGCTCGTAAAACAGTCATTTTAAGGAATTTTTCACCAAATTTTCAACACAGCCATTTTAAGACCTCTGCTCATGAACAGTGTCACTGTGATTTTCTTAATGTGTCCCATACATTGATTTTGCACACCGACTGCGCCATTGTGCGCTACATGGGTGGAAACATGTTTTGGGTGAGATGTGAAAAATGACAGCTGTACTCCTTATAAGAAGGTGTGGTAAAATGGCAATGTTGAAAATCTGGAGTAGAAATATTGAAAATTCGCAAACCTACGAGCATGCATAGGAACTGCGCAATGCACACTCATAAAACAGTCATTTTTTGGAATTTTTGCACCAAATTTTCAACATGAGGTTTTTGGGACCCTTCTCATGAATGATGTCACTGTCATGGCGCTATTCAGGCCTGAAGGGTGATTTCACGCAGTGACTGCAAAATCACCCTTTGGGCTTGAATAACGCCATGACAGTGACATCATTCATGAGAAGGGGTCCCAAAAACCCCATGTTGAAAATTTGGTGCAAAAATTCCAAAAAATGCCTGAGTTATGCAATAAAGTTGAAACCCCCTATCTAGTCCAATATACAGCTTACCGGCATTTCCTTAGTTCGCGGTTGGCTTTGAAGAGTGCAGACGTGTTCCCAGTCCACCGAAGATCGTCGCGCCAAGCTCTGGAGGTAAGTATGGGGTGGGGGTGTGAGCAGGCTGGGTGTGCAGTGGGTGGGTGCAGGTTGTGGGAGGGGGGACTGGGAGACTACGTGGGACCGTTTTTCCTTTACAGATTTAAAAAAAAAACAAAGGACTACGTGGGATGTTTTCCATGCTGGAGTGGGCTCCCAGCATGGCAGAAGATGGCAGAGGGGGCCGAGGAGCCAATGGGGGATTGGGCACCCCCATTGGCAAACTACACTGGGGGGCCGAGGAGTCGACGGGGGATTGGGCACCCCCATCAGCAAAAACAAATGGGATGTTTGCCACACTGGGGTGAGCTCCTAGCGTGGCAGAAGGTTGGCTTGGGGGGGCCATGGAGCCAATCGGGGATTGGGAACTCCCATTGGCAAACAATGCACCAAAGCTTTGGGAGGGGTGGCGTGACACGGGGGAGAGCGCATGACACGAGGGGGGTGGCATGATGCGGTGCTTGGTATGACAGCGATGGTCTTCTTTGAAGCAAAGACCACCGCTGTCATACACAGCTCCCACACCCATTGGTGCAGGATTGCCATGCCTACTCAATGGAGCACTGGATTGCAAGGGAGAGGCACACCTCCAAAGTGTGTTACTCTCCCAAAACGTTCCTTGCGCAAGCGAACGTAATCAGTGAACATCGGTATGGTCCTTTTTCTTTGATACTGGAATGGCAATTGTGGCATGTTCACTACAAGCCATTTAGAACTTTCCCATTACCGGGATATGCCACAATATTTTCATTTCATTTTTATTAAATGGGTTAGACCATTGAGAAAAACTCATTTAAAATGGTGACCCTTGGTCATACAATATTATGGTTACAACAAATATATAAACACAGAGAGAAAAAAATAAAAAATACATTAACATACATAACCTAAAAAAGAACAACACCTATTTAACCACAACAATATGCAAGTTATTACAATGCAGTGCTAAGTACTGCTGCATTATTAAGTGTTATTGGGTTGTTCAGCTTTCATCATTCACTTGTTATTGCTGCTGATGTGCACCAGGTGGCGCTGTTGTTAACTATAATGTCCTGGGTGCCATGAGAAACTACAGTCGATTTTTCTTGAATCCTGGAAAACTAACACCTTTCAGCCAAACTAGTCCAATTGAAATGGGAAGGGGGAACTCAACCTCTTTTTTTTACGAAAAGAATAAACAATGTCTGCCACAGAATACTCCAGTATTCAATGCTCTATTTTATACCTGACCCATTTTGCCCTAATAGGGCTTTTCTTCAGAGGACTTAAATTCTAAAAAAAAAAAAAAATGCTAAACACAGTAATAACTAATTTTTCATTGATGTGCCATATTTAAAAAAAAAAAAAGCCTAAATATTGCAAACTCCAAACTCTTCTGGGTCTCCCAAGCAGAATAATATTTTATACCTTAATAATATGAGATTCTAGGTTTTTTCATAGTTATATACACTACATAGTTCTCTTCTTTGAGGGTTCTGTAAATCAAAGCAATGTCTTTTTAGCAATCACGTATTCTCAAAAGCAATGCATTAATATTTAGTCACACTGTTATCTTAGGCTGCATCACGTCATGCCTACTCCCACCCCCTAAGTTGTGAACTATCTGTATTGAAAAGATGGATTGCCATAACATAGCCTTAAAACTCTATGGGCTGGATATTCAAACTGCGTAATTCTGAGGCGCAAGCCCTTGTGCTGCACAAAATAGTTGCGCAGGGGTGTGGCCGGGGCAATATTCAAAGGAGTTGCGCTATTGAGCAACTCCTTTGAATATCACCCCCCAGCCACAGCCACTGTGCATGGCGCAGTGGAACTTGCGCCACCGCAAGTTGTCAGAGTGGAGCATTCAACTTGCGGTGGCGCAAGTACCATTGCACCATGTGCAAAATCACGATATTCAAAAGGTGACATGCAAATGGGGCCATAATTCATGCAAGGCGCAGGGGCCATTTGCATCTGATTATGCCCCCATTTGCATGCCATAGCATGTGAGTGCGCTGATCCGAGGACTGCGCCAAGCGCCCCTGCCAGGCAGCAGCCATCGAGGACCGGCCTCGCAGCCGATCGAGGGCAGCAATGTAGCTCCCCACCTCCTCCCGTACATCTCCCTGGTGGTCAGTGGACTGAAATGCCCGATCACGGGCACTAAGTAAAGTGAAACCCCACCCAACATGTCCCTTGTGCCCGATCACGGGCAGTAAGTAAATGACCCTCCACCCGAACATCTCCTGGTGGTCCAGTGGACAAAATGCCTGATCGCGGGCAGAATGTAAATTGAACCCCGAAACATCTCCCTGGTGGCTAGTGTCCCCCCACCCACCCCACGAAGCCCCACCACCCCGCTCCCCGGCGGCGGCGGGCGGCAGGCGGGTGGGATGCTGCCACCGCCGCTGCCGGGGCGGGGAGTGGTGGGGCTTCATGGAGTGGGTGGGGTGGGGGACACTAGCCACCAGGAGATGTTTTGGGGGTTCAATTACATTCTGCCCACGATCAGGCATTTCGGGTCCACTGGACCACCAGGGAGAAGTGTCTGGGTGGGGTCACTTTACTTACTGCCCACGATCGGGCACAAGGGAGGGGTTTCACTTACTTTCTGCCCGCGATCGGGCATTTCGTCCACTGGACCACCAGGGATGTGAAGGGAGGGGAGCTACATTGATGCCCGCGATCGGGCTGGTGGGGGAGTACACTATGCCGTGATCAGGCTGGGGGCACAGGGACTGAGTTAGGCCAGCCACAGGTGGCAGCTGCTGTTGCGCCTGCATACAGCAGCTCACCTGTGGGTGGCCCTCGACTTGCCTTTTTTGGGCTCAAGGTCCTGCAGGCTCAGGTTGGGGTTGCGCCTGCACAACTCTGCACAGCCTGGCTGAATATCGGGCTGTGCAGTTTATGCATGGTTCTTCCCCCTCCAGTTGAGCATGCATTCATTTGCATTGCGCTGTTGCTCAGCCTGTTTTCAGTGGCGCAACTGCCTCCTGTTGAATATCGCAGAATGGCGCAATTTAGGACTTGAGCATGCACAACCCTGTTGCGCATGGCTCAACCCTTTTGAATATCTGGCCCAATATACATTTCTATAAAAGCAACATATTAGTAATTCCATTCATGTTGTTCATATTCAAAGTTTTTTTATACTTAATGTTCTAGTTGCTTAATATTAATGATGGGTGTCCTAAGTAGTAAATTGCAGGTCCTCTCCAGTTCTATGCATTCAAACTCATGATATATGCATATGTATTGTAGGGGTGTGGTCGTGTCCCTACAGTTAGGGTTCAAGTGGTCACTTCCATGTTTAACTCAAAATGTTGCACTTTAATAACTTCACAACTGTTCAACTGATTTGCATGTCATTGTCCATGCACTATCAGGGACTAAAGAGCTCTTCATGTGCCAAGGTTCATTCTGGTCAGATGCATAGGTGAGGATATACAGATGGTCAAAATAGTGTAGTTTACTATTTTTTGCTATTTCTTTGTTACACCACAGTACAAAAATGGTTTGGAATTTTGGCTTACATTTTCAGGGTAGATTGGGCTTGCCTTATAGATTTGCCTTTCAGAGGGCTTGTAAAAAAATATTAATCCATTACAAAGTTATTACATTTTAAAATGTACTATTATTTATTTATTTATTTATTTAAATTATAGTGACCGAGTAGGCCCACTGAAACTGAAAGAGTTCCTTTTTCAAGGGTGACACGGAATTAATTAAATATATCTATAAACATAACAAAATACATACATGTCATTTCACAGTTTACAGTGAACATAGACATACTGACCCAGTCAAGTATAGTGGCATGTTAATTACAATCAATATCAACTGGAGAAGTATTATTATACCCAAGACAGTCACAGTCAGATTGATGTCTCAATAAGGTTAGATCAGCAGAAGGGAATCAGCTGACTCAGCAATAGCAGTTGCAAAGGCTCAGTTCCAACAGGTGGGCTTTAAGACCCTTCTTGAAGCCCCCAATGGAGGTACATTCATGGAGACTACTAGGTAGACCATTCCAGATGGGAGGGATGAAAGCAACATAGGACATCCCTAGGACTCCTGTCCTAACACTGGGGACTTGGAGAAGCTGGTGGCCAGAGGATCTTAGTGTTCTCCCATTCTTTTTGGGAGCTAATGCATTAATTAGGCTTGGATGGGTGCCATTTTGCTGGAGCTTAAAAGCAATGCACAGTGAGGGATATGGTAATCTGCCCTCAAGAGAAGGCCACCTTAGAGATAATACCTTGTAGTGATGCTCCCATGGTGGCACCCCTGCAGTGAAGTGACCTATCCTGTGATGCAGTATTTTTAGCCTTTGCATTTCAGAGCTTCTTACACAATGTAATAAAGAGGTTCCATATAGCAAGATTGGAAGGACTGTACTTGCAGAAACCTTGAGTTTGGATTCATAAGTGAGGAAAGGGCTAAGGTGATATAATAGACCTAAGTTTTGGTTGAGCTTCCTGGTCATGTGGTCAATGTGGCCCTTAAAGGAGCAGTTTTGCTCTAAGTATACACCTAGGTATTTGATGCAATTGATCACTTCAACTTTTGAGCCATTGGAAATAGCTGGGGACAATAAATGTGAATGGGTTGGGCCCAGGCTTTATGGTCCAAATAGATGGCTTTGTTTTTTTTTTTTGCTATTTAGAACCAATTCATTAGTAAGAAACCAATTCTCAAGTAGACTAAGGTCTTGGCCAAGAAGGTTGTTTACTTGGACAGTGTCTCGGAAGGGCATATAAAACACGGCAGCATCTGCATATAAGGTCACCTTGGCCTCTCCACAATGTTAAGGCAAATCATTAATAAATAGTTTTCAATGGGAACAGTTAGCTGTCCCACTTGAAAATGGATAAATTGGTAATCCTTTTTCTAAATGGGTCATCCTATGTTGCAAATGGGAAATATTTTTCTGTGCTGCTATAAGCCTATTTTCACGAAGCAAGGGAAACAAAATTAAATAACAAACAAAATGATGTGTTTTGTAGAAACCAGCATTTGTGTTCTACTAATCTGGACCCATATCAGCCAATTCTGGTGTTCGCTTTTGAGAAATGACTTGGAAATGTGTTATTTCATCAAGTTGAAATCCTCTTCCTTGTCTTTTTTTTTTTTGTGCTCAGGAATCCTTTTTTGCAAATTACAAAACAAGAAGCACAAAAAATGATTCTGTTTCACAATTTGTAAAAAAAGAAATTCCATTTTTCGCAAGTTGCAAAAAAAGCAACCCCAAAAAAGATCTCGTTTCACAAGTTGCATGATAAAAAGACAAAAAAAAGATCCTTTTTAACAAATTTGTAAAACCAAAAAAAACAACTGAAAAGGCTTACAAAATAGCCCTTTATTTGTCACTCCACAGTGAAGAAATTGTTTGTAATTTTGGTGCGACATTTTTAGGACTGAAAGGGCTTGCTTTACAGATGTACCTTTTGCTGATTTTCTGAAAACATGGAAATTTTGTCAGCAATTTACAGTACATGTTTGAAATTTTGATTAATTTCCTATAGAACAACATTGTGATGTGAGGTGTTTCTTGTTACTCTGCAGCATGCAAACGGTTTGCAATTTTGGTATGAAATTTTTAAAGTAGAAAGGGATTGCTTTGTTCATTTGCCTTTCCCTGGATAGGTGAAATTATATTAATCTCATATGCAGTTATACAGATTCAAAAATTAGGTTTCTGAGCATGCTCAGTAGCACTCTCACTTACATGGGAGGCTTGAAAAATGATCCTTTTATTCCAAATGGATAATCCTTTTTTGCAAAAAGGATAACATTATGGAGGGATTGGAGCACAGGGCCTGGAGGGCCATGCACTCCCCCTGGAAGTAAGGATAAAAACATATAAATGGATGTTTGGGAGCACAGGGCCCAGATGGCCCTGCTCTCCCATTATCAACTAAGGTCACTATTTCACCCACCCCCACCATCCAGTCACTCAGCTTCCCCAAATCTCCATCCACAGGTACCACAACTTGAGTTGCCCTTTTGGCAGGTACCCAATTGTGGTTGTCATCACCACGGGATACCGATTTTGTACCTTAGACCCCCCTGACAAATGATGAATTCTCCCCTTGTTACTAGATATACTACTGCATATATTTTATAGTCCATCTTAAATTATTTAACTTTATTTTACTATATATGGATATTTATCTCTTGGATGTAGAATTGTCAAGTTTTGTTATACTGTGTTATGTGTTTTCTTGGATGTACTGTTTATGTTAAAAATATGACACATTTTATAAATAAAGAGTTAAAAAAAGAAGTGTTTATTCAAAACAAATAGACAGTAGAGACAACTTTTGAAACACAGATGGATGAAGGACAGTAGTATAAGTTCATATATCTCATCAAATGTTAAATTTCAGCCAATCACCGTGTGCTACATCATTTGACAGGTGGGGATGGCCTAAAATGGACCAATCAGAATCATCCCTTGTTAAACCAGAAGTCTCTCCCTAAAATGTGCTAGCCCTGCCCACTTCCGTCTGAAGTCACATAAGCTCGAACCTATGTCCTGCCCCTTGAAAAGGAAATGGCACACATTCAAACCCATGTCCCACCCACTTGCACAGGAAATGACCCACACTGAAACCCTGGAAGTGACATAACACCACCATTTTGTAAGCATCCTACTCCCCTCATTCTCGTACACTCCTTGAACTCCAGCCAACCACCATTTTGTAAGTGTCCTATGCCCCTCCTTCTCATACACTCCTCAAACCCCTGCCACTCCATCCTGGCTAGAACCCAAGCCCCACTGTGCTAGCTCAAACTCCTGTCCCCCTCCTTTCTCCTGCACCCCACCATCCTAGCTTGAACCCTTGTCGCTCTTTATCACCGTGCCCTCACCCACCCCCAAAAAAATAAGGGTTTACGTAGTGTTATGTGCCCCCTGTCAGCTTGGGTGTATAACTGCAGGGGCATGTGTGTGTTTTTTTGATTAGGATATTTTCAGAAAGAAGTATCTAGGAGGCAACCTGATTGTGCAGAAGCTTCACAGATCTGTTTGGAGACCCCCGAGGGAAATCCATCTGCCTGTGTATCTTTTTTCTGTTTTATATCAAGTTATAAAATGTGTAAAACTTGTACCAAAAGGATACCTTTATGTATATGCATGTAACGTTTATAAGCTAAAACAGGAACCTGCATGTAAATAAGATGGTTCAACAGTTTTCTCTGGATAGCATTGCAACATGCTGGCAGTAATGTGTGTGTGCATGTGTGCATGTGCGCATGCATCCCTCATTAGGCACATAGGAAAAGCATTGTCTTTTATGTATGTTTAAAATATAGATGGCCTTTCAGGAGCCCATGATCCTGTTGGCAGTGTGGTGGATGTCTTTGTCTTTTAAGACTGAGAAAAAACATGTTTTTCATTTACATAGCCATGGCTACAAAGGACTATTGATTCTTTTTGGAAATGTGTGTCTCAAGATTTTTGGATTACAGGGTCCCTATATTTACAGGGATCTGTGAAATGTAGCTTTATGCTTTTGTTACAAAATAAATGTCTATATTCACACTATCAAAAAATTAAGTCATGTAGTAGGTTTGTAACCATTACCTGTGTAATGTTTCTGTAATTTATCTGACTTGGAACCTTTGTAAAAGAGCTCATGGCTCAAAGGTATTAATCTGAAGCTTAACTAAATCAAATAAATACGTTACAAAGAAAAGACAGAATGTAAAATGATAATGTTTCTCTCTCAGAATCATTTCAAAGCACACAGTCTTCTTAAAATGTATCTACAGCTTTGCTTAGAGTCGGTGCAAAAGAATACATGCTTTGTGTGTGTGTGTGTGTGTGTGTGTGTGTGTGTGTGTGTGTGTGTGTGTGTGTGTGCTATGTTACACTAAATTACTGATTTAAAGGTTGCAGCTGTTTTAGAAAAAAGACAGCATTTCCATTTTGGCTTTTAAAAACATAACTTAAGCTGACACTCAACTGCCGTTATTATAAACTGTGCCTCTTTGTGTTTTAAGATTGAGAAAAAACATATGTTTTTCATTTACACAGAGAATCATTAGTCTGGCTAGAACCCCTACTGTGTAAAAGAGAAAAACAGGTGATTCTCATGATTAACTTTTAGAAAAGACAAAATAAGTTTTATCTTCTGATTAGTGGTATGTAAGTTGTTTTACTGAATTACTAATTTAAAGGACACAGCTGTTTAAAAAAAGACAAGATTTTCATTATACATTTTAAAAACTAACTAAGCCATAAGCTTATTTGGACTTAAAGAAGCAGTCTGCATACCTTTTAATTAGACTTTGACCAACGTTTTAACAGAAAGGCATTAGAGAGATGCCTTCCAGCTGTTGCAGGAAGTGAAAAACAAAGCCTACATTGAGTAGCCTAGGACTTATATATTTCCCCATGGAGAAGGGGTGGGGAGGAGGTCCGAAACAGAGAGGGGGTGGGGAAGGGGTTTTGATGGACAGTACCAGATGTTTAGACATTTTTTCAGGATTAACCACAAACTTGGGGTGTGGTTTCACACATTTTATATAAGCATTTCAAGACACTGACAGCTAAAGACAAAGGAACAGAGTGAGACCACCAAAAATACATTTTGAACTAAAATCATTTTTAAAAACATTTAACAAGCAATAATGGAGTCATGGGGTGGAAATGAAGCCCTTTTCCAATTGATTGAAGAACTGAATAATGCACCGTTTACCACTACAGAAGGTGTGTATTTTAATTTTTAACTAGGAATAGTAGATGGTACAGGTTTTTTTTGGGGGGGGGTTAAGGAAAAAGGCTGAAGGTTTCAGATTTGAAATTTGTTTTACATTATAATGCTGAAAATGGGAGACTGGGGGGTTAAAAATGCTGTAAGTTTTTAGAGTTTAAATTTTGTCTTGCAGTATAAAGTTGAAAATACAAAAGTAGTGACAGGGGTGTACTTTCTGTTTTTACCAGCAGCACATCGAACCCCTACAGGAGAGAGAGGGAGAAAGAGACAATTACTTGAATGTGATGCTTTTCAAAGGTGCTCAAAAATTTCTGCTGGTGTGAGTTATGAGCAAAATAGATATTGTGTGAATCTAAATGATGATGTACAGGCATCTATGAGCAGCAGCACAAGGGTTTCTGACAAAGAGTTATCGCACCCAAGGTTTCAAGAAAGGGACATTGACACAATCAATACTGAGAAAGCCTGTATTCTTAAAGCATGTGTTTGTTTAATGGCTTGGTAATTGAGAGCAGGTTATCTAGTGAGGATTATGATCATCAGATGTTTAAATCCGAGTTTTGTAAAGGTACTTTACTGAGCAGTGTATTTTCTTTATTATGTGCAACCAAATTCTCATACTCGGAGCTGAAACAGATGGCAAATGTGGCCCACATGTTTGAAAAGTACAGGAGAATGGAGGAAACGGTGTTCAAATGCAAAAATAAAATTACAAAGTGAAAGCACAGAAGCTCTCACAAGCTAAGTACAAAGGGTGGCAGCACTAACAAAATGAAAAAAAATAAATGCTGTCAAAAAAAAAGAAAAATCTGGGTAAAAAATAAAACAATCCGAGAAAATTTGAAAAGGCTAAAGCGTGCCAGGAATATATTACAATGTAGGTTATTACAGCATGCTAATGTTCAGCAATCTGGTGAATTAGAAAACCAGGTTGCGGGACATACTCAAGATGATGATGAACTGGCAAACAGATCACCCCTACAGTATTTTTAGAATCTTTTGCAGCATTATGAATGTGTTTTAAAAAAAATGTAATGTTACAGAATTCCATCAACGATACAAGTTTATAAATCTAGATAAAATAAAATATTTTACCGAGGCCATTGCTGCAATGCACCAGGCTATACAAGAATTGCTGGACAGGGTGATGAGACAAACACACCGTGGAGACTTTATACAGTTAAGATTAAATGCTGCTTCTTTAAATCAACCCTTGTTCTCAAGAAAAATATGCCCTAATGAGTTAAATGCTGCCACCTTCTTAGATCAGCTAGCTAAGATGCTACAGAGAAATACAGAAATCATTACTGATGACACTATACATCTCGTGGTAACTACTATCAGGAACCACCAGGGTTTGGGGTGGGGAGGAGACAGACACACTGAGCTCCATCTTGTATAACAGGATTTTACAAACAAAGAGATGATACTTGATTGATTTAAATAACAGAGATAATAGTTTGTGTTTCAGTGGCTCCATTCTCGCACTCCTAAATCCACATATGAGTGACAGTCAGTTGTTGAATAACGCTAAAATATTGCATGCTGAGCTAGGTTTGTCAGACCAAACCCCTGTCATGTTCAGTGATGTGCCCCAGTTTGAAGTTTTTTTAGGAGTCAAAATTAAGAATTTATATCATAATGAAGGAAACTGGCAAACATTTTCAACAGGGCCAGAAAGACTTCCTAAAACACTGTTTGTATTACTGCATGACAACCATTATTATGGTATAACAAATGTAAAACAAATTCATTGGTGCTAGGTATCTATGCGAATATTGTGACGTAGCCTATAGCCATAAGGGAAATCATATCTGTGCACAACAGTGCATAGTTTGCTTTGACCCCAATTGTCTTGAACAGGAAACTGACACTGCATACTGCCCCTACTGTAAAAAGATTTGTAGGTCTTTAGCATGCCTAGAAAAGCATTTAGCTAGCGCTGATGGTAGTACAGGGTCTTGCAAATCCATGAAACTGTGGGAACGATGTTTTGTCTTTTACAAGGGATCACATACATGTAAATTGATTCAGTGTAACAGATGTGGTTCTTTGCAGACAAGCATCTGTGTCACATGTCACCACTCACAGATGTAAAAATCTCTGAGAAATATATAGTGTTTGATTTTGAGGCCACACAAGAAAAGGGAGAGCACATACCAAATTTTGTGTGTGCTAAGCAATTAGATGGGAGAAGTCCTGGGAATTTGAAGGGGAAGATTGTATAAAATATTTTTTAGGACATTTTATTGATGCACCATTTAGACACTAAACATTTATAGCACACAATGCCAAAGGCTATGACAGTTATTTTATCATTAGCCAGCTAATCAAGGAAAGAATTGATATTAAATTGCTCACACAAGGAGGAAAATTATTCTGTCACAGTGACATCCCTACACATCAGATTTATCGACAGCCATTGTTTTCTTCCTTTTAAACTGGCAAAAATCCCTGCAGCCCTTGGATTTGAGAATGAGATTGCTAAAGGTTACTTCCCCAATTTTTTTTACATCAAGGCTAATGAAAATTATGTAGGCCCCCTGCTCAATGCTCAGTTTTATGAATATATGCTGCCTGCAGAAAAGCAAGAGTTTTTGCAATGGTACCTAGCTAACTGACAGAATTTGTTCTGAAAAGAGAGCTTCGCTGCTATTGTCAGTTAGATGTTGAAATTCTTTGAAAAGCCTGTGTCAAATTTAGGAAAGAAGAGATGAACTTGACAGCCAAAAGTGTTTTAAAATAGTCAGATGGTGATACAGTAGAGTATGAAACAGTATCCTTAGACCCATTCCAGTACATCATGATAGCCTCAGTCTGCATGGCCATGTACATATTTTTATTTTCGAAAAAATGTACTGTCGCTGTTCTCCCCAGATGACTACCACAGACAATTAAAGAGATACTCCACACCTGCTATTCAGTGGCTTATGTACATATCTGAGAAAGAAAACATTTCTATTCAGCACGTGCTAAGGGGTGGTGAATTTAAGGTGGGTCTGTACTTTTTGGATGACTATTCTGTCATAAATGGAATACCCACAGCATTTGAATATAATGGTTGTTTTTTCATGGCTGCAACATCTGTTACTGTGAGAAAGATAGAAACCACATGACAGGGACTAGTTTTGAACAGTTATTCAATAGGACCATGCACACATTTCATTTTCTAAAAAGCAAGGGTTTTGCCATTAGAGTATTGTAGGAACAAGAATGGAAAGTAATGCTGGATACAGATCAGGGTTTGAATAATTTCTTGAGGAACAAGCAGGTACCACAGCCACTCGAACCTAGGCAGTCACTGTATTGGGGGAGAACAAATGCTATTTGTCTGTACAATAAGATGCAGCCTGATGAGAAAATACACTATTATGATTTTACCAGCCTCTACCCTTTTGTTAACAAAACCAAACAGTATCCAGTCAATCATCCTGACATCATTTCTGACAATTTTGATGACCTCACTCAGTACTTTGGTTTAGCAAAAATTAAAAGTCTTACTCCCAGAGGCCTTTTTTTTTGCAGTACTGCCATCCAGGATTGGTAAAAAACTTGTGTTTACATTATGTCTCACATGCGCTGAAAAAGACTTCAAACAACATCGTGCACACCCGATAATGAGTAAAGGTCACTTGCAGGTACCTACTGTACTATAGAACTAAACCTGGCACTGGAAAAGGCTACAAAATCATTAACATTTATGAAGTTTGGCATTTTAAAGAGTCATGCACAGAACTTTTTGCAGACTACACCAAGCTGCATCTAAAAGGCAAGCAAGAGGCATCTGTTTTTTCCTTCATGGAGAAAAAATGAGGCGGATAAAGTCAAGTACATACAGCAGTATTTTGAAAGGGAAAATGTACATTTGAACCCTGCAGCCATAGCTGTTAACTTCACAAGGAGACAAATATCTAAACTGTTTTTAAATTCTCTTTGGGGCAAATTTGGGCAGAGAACTAATTTGCCGACCACGAGCATAGTAACAGAGCCTGACAAACTTTTTCAGTATGTGTTTGTGCCATACTACGATATAGCCTCATGCTGTTTCATTGATGATGAAACAGCTTGTTTAAGCTGGAAATACACAAGAGATCATTACCCAAATTCTAATAATATCAACATATCTATAGCTAGTTTCACAACAGCATATGCCAGAATGGAACTCTACAACCTGCTAGATAGGTTACAGGACAGGTGCCTTTACCACAACACCAACTCTGCTATTTTTGTGTCCAACCCGGGTGACTGGACCCCACCTCTAGGCGATTATTTAGGGGAGCTAACTAGTGAAGTTCCTGCAGAGTAACACATTGCAGAGTTAATTTCCACAGGCCCAAAAACTTATGGCTACCAGCTGTCCAGTGGAGATGTTGTTCTTAAAGTGAAATGGTTTACCCTTAATGTAGCCTGCAGTAAACACTTTAGTTTTGAAAGTCTGAAGAACCTGGTCTTTGATTATACAGGGTCACAGATCTCTAAAGATATTACTGTGAGTCAACCCAGCATTGTTAGGAATAGAAAGCAGTGGTCTCTTGAAACAAAAACGCTGTCCAAGACCCAGAGAGTAGTTTATGACAAGTGAGTTTTCCAAGACAATTTTAAAACACTTCCTTACATATACTGATTGTGAAAAATGGATATCAGGTTGCAGCATCCTTTTACTTGTCTGTTGGCTGGCCCCTCTAATAGTGGGAAGAGCTTCTTTATAAAACAGTTGTTGGTACATGCTGATGCCACTTTATCACACAAGCCTGAAAATATTGTCTGGTTCTACAGCTGTTGGTAACCTTTGTATAATGAATTATTGTTAAAGTTCCTGCAGATTAAATTTGTGGAGGGGCTACTGATGTCACTAGCTGACAATGATCTTTTACCCCCTGGAAAGGTAAATGTTGTTGTTATAGATGATTTAATGGACTCTGCCTGTCAAAATAGTGAAGTTGAGTATGGGTTTACCAAGTACAGTCATCATAAACAGTTGACAATATTTTTAATTGTCCAGAATGAGTTCTGTCAAGGTAAAAAAAAAAGCAGGACCATCACATTAAATGCCAAATACATGATTTTGTTTAAAAACCCCAGAGACAAGCTGCAGATCATAACTCTGGCTAGGCAGATGTATCCTGGTCAGACAAAATTTTTCTTAGCTTTTGAAGATGCCACAAGAAAGACTCATGGCCATTTACTGGTTGATTTAAGATCCAATACACCAGACGAATATAGACTGAGTAGTGGGTTGTTTCCCCCTGATTGGCCTGTGGCCTACGTGGTGAAAAAAACACATTCTGCTTCTAAAAATATTTGATGCTGTATTGTCATTATGTCTAAAATACTGCAGAGAAATCTGTCCATTTTAAAGTTACTAGTAAAAGGGTCTCTGCGCTTAAGAAAAGCTATTTTATGTTCAGCCTCTGGTGATCTGATATCAGCAATAGCTGAGATAGCCTTAAACACTCTCAAAGGAAATATTCCACTGTCAGCAAAACAGATAGGTTTGCTGAAAAAAAATGGAGAGTCATTAAAACTTTAAGCGATAAACAAATAACCTTAAAAGGAAAAGAAAATAGTTAACCACACAGGTGGCTTTATAGGGACACTGTTAGGAATTGACATCCCTTTGATCACCAGCCTGCTGGCTAACAAATAATGGATTTTACTCAGAAAATGTATTTGGAGCCTCAGCAACATATGGATCACATTAAAACTAGTTACCCTGATCAGGATATGAGAAAAGTTGCAACTAACAGTTTGGACACTGACATGAGAGCTATACTGTCCCGGACTGATTTATCAGACTATGACAAAGCCAAAATGTACTCTTCTGTGTTACAGCATTATCTGACTTTGGTAAGACAAGGAGAACAAGCTAAAACCAGTTTAACATTATTGATGCCTGAAAATGAATCAATTTCTGACCCCTCTGTAGACACGGCAGAGACAGTTTCTGTACCTAGTACTATGGAAAAAGACATTTTAAGTAGTGTTTCTCATTGATCTAAAACAAACTCTGAACTATTGTTAAAACATTTAGCAAAGAACAAGGATATTGTGTTTTGGAGTGATAAGGGGGAATTAATGTATAAAGGTACTGTTGTTTCTGGGTCTCACATGGTCGATTTGGTAAGAGCGGCTACAGCCATTCACACAATCCCTGACCACTGAAAGCCAAAGGGCTGGGATGTTTTTGTCAAAGCAATGGCTGAATCTAAGATACCCACCTTAGTGTTTGCTCATTCAGAAAACAGGAACTATGTGGAAAGGTTAAAATTGGCAGCTGATGCAAAACAGCCACAGCCTTCTCCAGTTAACCAAAGGTAAGTGACACCCAAAAGACAAAAGTCTTAAAAAACCTATGTGGCTCACTGTGTAAAATTTAAATGCAATCTCTATGTATGAACGTTATATACCTTAGTGATTGCTGTGTACAACCTATGTTAACCCTTTACTTCATATTGACTATGTAATCCTGTTTTTACAAAAAAGTGTTTATATTGATGCATGTTAGCCTACCTCATATTGACTACGTAATCCTGTTTTTACAAAAAAAAAGTATTTATATTGATGCTTGTTAGCCTACCTCATAGTTAAATATGTTAACCTGTTTTTAGAAAGAGAAGCTTATCATAATTCTACCTCAGTGCTATGTTATATATAGTGTGCATTTTTTAACAGGAGATGCTTCTGTTTATTATATCTTATCCATGATGTTACCATTGATGTATGTTGTATTTTATTGGCATTTTTTTTTTTTTACAATAAATACCTTTATATTTTTTATATTTGTCATTATTGAAGACATTTCAGATCTGAAAATTGTAAACACAGGTGCTCCCCCCCAGTTTAAACACAGACCCCCAGAAAAACTGACAGAGACACACAATTATGAGTGTTTATATATAATATTATTTAATTGAATAAAATATAAGTGGTTGCATATTTTAAATTCATTACCAGACAAATAAGTCTGAACATGTTGCCACCTCACTGATATGTGCCCTGACATGTTTAGATGACTGAAAAGGTGACATACAAAACTAGTTACTATGGCATCATTTTTCAGCAAATCATTAGAGTACATTTTTAAAATTTGATCATAAGAAAGTTCTTTGCATCTGTAGAGTAAGAAAAAGATGCAGTGAAATCCACAGGTGGTAGAAAAAGTATCTTGCAACTGTGTGTTTTGGTACAAAATGTTTTTTGCATTTCTGTTTAAAAAAAAAAACAATCGTTTGTGCATGATTGTCAGGATGAAAACTGTAGCTGTTGAAGAACTCCCCAGTCTCATTTTCTGAAATGTATACAGCTAACCAGTGCTGTCCAGGGAGGTCATGGGGGTCAGTATTGATGACTAGTGCTGCAGGAAGGTTTCTCAGTCTCTCCTTGGGTAGCAGATCACAGGGAATAATGCCCAGAAAGCAGTCATGGATGTGGGAGTCATTGGTTACAATTTTTCCAGCTGATTTGCGTTCATTTTTATGGTTTATCACATATAATCAAAAATGGCATTTTTTTCTCTGGTTTATTTCAATGACATTATCTAACATAGCATAAATAATGAGGTTAACTGTTTGTGGAAGGGCTTCTGCAAATCTGATCTCAGCTCTGAGGTTCTCAGTTTTAATTAAAGAATAATGATCAGCACATTCTTGGTCCAGAGTGAGATCAAAGGCAAACAGGGTGTACCCTTGGGTAAATTGCTGATGGTTAGCAACTGGTGGCCGATCTTGCATAAATTTCCCCACCACTAGTACTAGATTAAAATATTCTCTCACAGCATTCCCATTTCTAAAATTGGCAGCATGGGTTTAGCGGGGATTTGTTCACCATCCAGATACAGAGCCACAAAATTAATGTTATAATGTTTAAAGTTAAAGGGGGTTTTAGTGTAGGAACTGCTAAAAGCATCATTGTCAACAAATCCCATGACCATCATTTTTGGTAACTGTCCCAAAAACAAATTATCTTGGTTGCAGACCCTGCTGTCTGCAAGGAGGCTGAACACTTTCATTCCCACTCTGTCTATAAGGTATTTAGCGTTGGAGGTCTGAGTGTCCCAGATGAACACCGGGGGTCACTTTAACCCTTTTGACAAACAGAGAGGCAGCCACAACTTTTAGCTTATAGGGCTCAGAATCTCCACTCATCAGGCAAAAGCTGTCCCTGTTGCATGTCAGTTTAATTTTAATATCCATGCCATTCAGCATCAGTTTCTCTTGAAAAAACAAGTCTATGTGCAAGTGTCCTAGCAGCTCTACCCCTCTACTGAGATGTCCGAAGGAGCTTTTTTTATTAAAACCTACATTATCACCATCTCTGTCTATGATTTCATGTTTCCCTGGGGTGTCTTTGTAAAATAACCCTGCAGTAAATTGGGTAGAAAGGGTCTCTTCACCGAAGTTCAGCACAGATTCGATGACAGCCCTGTAGGGGTAACAGTTATTGCTCTGACTGATGAGCCAATCACTAACAGTCACATCCAGCTGACTGAAAATGGTGGCCACTGGGTAGTTTCTAAGGCCCACTTTGGCTGCTTCAGCTATATCACTACCATCCGCTTCAGTGATTTTGCAAACCAGGTAAAGAAGAGTGTTGTTTAGATCAAAACAGTCTTCACCATTCCCTGCTATATACAATTCAGTAGGTGAGTTTTCTGAAAGAGCAGCCAGAGGGGGTATCTCTACTCATATGCTTTTTTCAATGCTTGTCTGTGTGGGAGAAACAGCAAACAAGTCAAGTTCTGATTTTGTGCATTCTTCAGAACCACAGTGCACGAAAGCCATTTTTTTTAGAACAGGTCTCTTTTTTTTTTTTTTTTTTACAGCCCCTTGAAGATCCTTTTGCTTTTGAATGCTTTCTTTTATGTGAAGTTTTGCATTTTGAAATACCTATTTTAAAGTAGCTGGGAGGTCCGATGAGAAGCGAAGAGTGTACTCTGTGCTTTTTTCTTTTTACCTCTCTTGAATACAATCAACCCTGAACCACCCTGTGTAGGCTTATCACCCCCTGACATCTTTTGAGTGACAGCACTAGTCACATGCCCAACATCCTTTACAATATTTTTAGCAGCTGTCTGTGGATGTGGTTTTGCAGTTTCAAACCCCCTTCTTAAAAATGGAACTGCTTTTCTGAACAGACTATGAAATATCCCACCTATAACAGAACCATACATAGTAGGAAGTCCATGAAAGCTGGGAAGACTGTATCCTGTCTGTGCCTTGTAATAGCTTCTATGCAAGGCAGGGTCCCCATAATGTTGAACAATCACCATCCTTGTTTAAATTTTAAAGCACTCTCTGAGGGGTGAAAATGCAACTTCACGATCACCTTTCCAAATCAAAATGGTACAGGTTAATTTTGATCATTCTTTATTTCAATAGGGACTGTATCAATCTGATCTTTACTGACTGTTTGATAATGGGGTTTATCATAGGTCATGGTTACTATCTCACTGTCTTGGTCCCTGACGGGTATGCATCTCAGCAAAGGCACTAGACTGTCACCCACTATTTTGTACATGATAATGTCAGTATAGATATATAATGTGTAAAAGCCCCCATTAATATATGTAGGGTTCTTTGTTAGAGTCTTTTCTATACCTACTTTGAGTCTGCTAAAACCCAAAAGGTACTGTAACTGCCCGTGCATAAACAAAATGCATTTGATGTCACTGTCAGTACTTATTTCTCTCCCGACGGCTTGTTGTTCCAAAACCACTGGCAGTTCATTTACTTCAAATATGCTTTTATTAATTTGAGTAATAACACCAGCCATGTTAGGATAATAGCCCAATGGAATTTTAAATGCTGCTGACTCAGTAAAGGGTCCAGTTGGTGGTGTTTTACTGTGGGCTACGCTTAGAGGTTGATAGAGCATACTGAACCTGTTTTTCTGTGCAGGCACATTGTCCCAGGTATGAAGGTACTGAATTTCTACTAAGCCCACTTCCCATTTACCAGGTAGTTCAAGCGTTTGTGGTAACTTTACTGTAAAAGTGGATACAGTATTGTTGGGGAAAATGTTGTGCTTGGTGTTGCAAGGCAAGGTGATATAAAAAATATTTGAGCATTTTAAGCCTTCTCTGCTTCTAATATTCCAAACCTGTGTTGCCTCAACCCAGCTATTAAATTTAATCTGGCCACCCTCTCCACTTTACCAGATACCAAGTTTTTCTGCCATGCTTTTTCTCTGCCAGGATTTTCTGCACCCTATACACACGGTCCTCATCGGGTTCAATTTTTTGCAACTTCTCAGCAAAAAAGTACCTTTGCTGTCTTCCCCCCAATAGTCTTTTAGCTTATAGGTGGGCCTCTGTGCCTTTAAGACCTCCATCACAATTCAACCACCCCATTTAGCTTAGCTAGTCTCATGAGATCATCTTTCTGAAGGGTACCCTTTAATTTTTTTGCCAAGAACAGTATTACTGTAGAGAATCTTCCATACACCAGGGCATTGAAAGGGTTAACATCCACAGGTTTGTGTTTAATGCTTTTGTGATAAGTATGGTTATAGCTGTGCACCAGGGCTGACAACACATCTGTATATTTCCAAGTATTCTGGGCTGTAAAGTAATGCCACATGTGTGACTTCAGTGTCCTATTAAATCTTTCTATAATGCTGGCCTTAACTTAATTATTCATCACAAAATGGTGTATTTTATTTTGTTTTAATAGGTTCTTTAAGGAGGCATTTAGAAACTCTTTATCCTGATCAGTCTGCAACGTCTGAGGTGTGCGTCCACTTTTAAAAATAGTTTTAAAGGCTTGTGTCACTGCCTTGCCTGATTTGTCTTTTAAAGTCACTACCCAGGCATACTTGGACAGCACATTGATGCATGTCAGTATGTACTTAAACCCATTATTGTACTTTGCATATTGACTCATATCCAATAAATCAGCTTGCCATTGTCTGTCTATGTCAGAAACAATGACCGGATTTCTCTTAAATTTGACTCTGGCTGCTTTGTGTAATAAATAGGGATCCTGCTTCACGAGCCATTCTGCAACACCTTTCCTGGTGACATCTTTATCAAGTTTTTTTTTGCAGTCTTATAGAGCTGAGTCACCCCTGTGAAACTACTCATGCTTTTTGTATTAAAATATATATTCTGGAGCAGGTGATTATTCATCTTCTTTCGTCAACCCTTGATACATCTGTTAGCTAGCAAAACTCGTCACCAGTAAAATAAAGCATGTGCTCTTTCTATTCTTTTAAAAACACTATAACAACCACAAAGTGCAATGCATGATTATATTTTATTTATAAATACACATGTCATAACAGTATTTGAAGGTCTACTTTATATACTTTATAATACATAAACTAATGCATATAGCTGCTACCTACAAAAGGTATAACACATGGCAAGCATGCAATGATTACATTAATATCTTGTTTTCTACTCTTCCAGTTTTACATGTTTTACAATACCCAGAGACAGTAACTTTTGAGCTGCATGTTTTACACAAGCGTGGGCATTGTCCACTTCCCCCTCAGTGATGAGGCAGGCACAATACATACATATATTATGCCATACACCACTCTAAATAACTAGTTTGATTTTTAAGAAAATCTGTTACATCTACAATGTCGTCCACCTTACATAATGCTCTATGGTTTATCTTTTCCATTACTTCAATATAGAGTCTCCATATAAAGTGAGGCAATGCTTTAATCAGAGTCAGTGTGTTTTCTGCCAGTGAAGCAGCAGCATCTTCAGAGCAGATATTTAATGCAGGCTGTTTTCCAAAGTATACAGGTTCCTTTAAAATGTCCTTTATCACATGATACATTGTAGACATCAAGACTGCCTGGAATATTGGGAGCACGCCAGTACATTCCATCTGAAAGTACATTATAATACACTATTTAGGAAAAGCATATGCTAAATCTGATTTATGAAACACAACAAAGTGATAAAAGAAGCAAAATATATGATAACAGACTCAGACCCCCTGTTCTGCTGGCTGAACACTAAAACTTCAACAGCGGTACAGATAAAATCACAAAAGTGTACCATATCATAAGGATTATGCATAAACTCTATAGCAATTTTATACATTGCTTCCTCAAGAGTAGCCCCCTCATCCTTAAAATAATCCACAGTTTCCTTTTGGGGTCCCTCTGGGAGACCATCAAAAAGACCTTGGCATGTCTCTAAAAGTACAGATGGTGCTTGTCCTGTAGGTAGATTTAAAGCAGGTTGTTTAGTTCTGTGTCTGACTAGTTGGTAAATAAGTCTCTGGACGCACTGACATGGCGTTTCCCATCGTGGTATACTCTGGAAAAAAAACATACAGCACTATGTTTTAGTGACCTGTCACTGCATGGTGCAGTTTAGCAAGTGGAAAAAGCCAGGGTAACAACATGAACAATTTTAAAATGGTAACAAGTAACAGTTTTTTTGGGGGGGGTAAATATTTTTTTTTTTTTACATAAACAGGGTTCCTGAATTTCCTTATAGAATTTTTTAAGGGCTCTTTTTTGACCAGTGGATCATTTCAGCAAGCAGAGAAGCCAGGTTAACAACATGTACAATATCACAAGGTTTTTTCTGCTTTATAGTACACACACACACATGACTATGATGATCATGATACAAAGTCCACAAAGACATTCATTGTCTTTCACGAATATATCGGCAAACACTTCAACATTTTCTACAAGTGGCAACACCAATTCATTTATAGTATATATTTATCTGTATTCTGTCATACTTCTGGAAGGGCACACATTATCAGTTCAGAGGCTGCATGTATCTCACAAAGACAAATGTCAGATTGAGGTGAACCAAACAGTGATGGATGGCACTAATGGCTTAGGATAAGATACATAAGTATTTGGATTCTCT
Source organism: Neoceratodus forsteri (assembly GCA_016271365.2). Classification (NCBI taxonomy): domain Eukaryota; kingdom Metazoa; phylum Chordata; order Ceratodontiformes; family Ceratodontidae; genus Neoceratodus; species Neoceratodus forsteri. Next base: position 1,166,919,011 of record CM057454.1, read on the forward strand.
CTGTATTTGCACACCACATGATTATCTGTAAAATAAAATATGATACTTTTTGGTACTGAAATGTTTACATGTAGCAATTTGGGGCTGGGGCAGGGTGGGGTAATGTTTTTTTTTTACAATATAAACAGGGTTCCTGAATGTTTTATAGAAATTTTTTTTTAAAGGAGCTTTTGCTGACCAGATGGCAAGCATCTTTTTAATCTCACTGTCTGTCTGTTGTAACATTTGTATAACTAACCACATGGGGTCATCAGATTTTCTCACATCATTTAAAACATGACTTATAGTTTCCAGGGTACAGTTGGTCATATTTAACCCCTGATGCTTCATAGCAATTGCCAAGATCACGGGCATGAGCTGCCCTATATGTATGGCTTCAGAAACATTTCTGTATGCTTCTTTAGACATCAAGTCATCAAGGATACATGAATGTTTTTTCTGGCTTGGATCATCTATCTTACACCCGGGACAGAAATCGACCAATTCACAATGTATCACCCTCTGTATCACTTAGGCAATTATGCCACAGAAGGTATGATACATAACGTACTTACAATACAATGGTTTTCACATGAGGCCCCCTGTGTAATCTCAGTAGAAGAAGAAGAGGGTTGGGTAGTGATCACAACCTGTTCTGTGACATTTTGAAACATTTTATCATTCTCTGTATTTCTAACATACTGGTCCTCACACATCTCATTAACAACCACATTTGTATCTTTCACACTGCAAATACAGTTGAGCAGTAGATTTGTGGAAAGTCATGAATCCATGCTGTCTGAATATGACTGCTGCTCCATCGCAAATCTTTCAGTCTATTAAAGTAAAAACAGAAAACAGCATTGGTCCCGTGACTCATTATAGATAAGATTTGGTTCTACTGCTAACTCATCTCCTCAGTTACACCATGTACGCAGGTCACCACTCACATTTTTTTAAATGTTAAAATGCATTTACCTCATCAAGGCAACTCTTTTATTCTTCTTCATTTTTCTTATCTTTCTCTTTCTTAGCCTGGGCTTGACTGCTTGTGGCTGCATTATCATCATCATCATCCACCTTTTGGTCAGAGGCACCTCATGGCTGTGTCTTTAATTTCTTTTTCACAACTGTCTCTGATGCTTTTTTTGACAGTGTCTTGCTGACCATCTCCTCTGGCTCCCCCTTCTTGTCACTCTCTGTTTTGGGTTTCATAGTAACTTCTCTTTCTGCATCAGATTCACACCCCAGCAACTCTTCAAGGTCTTGCAATGGTGCCTTTTTAGAAGGACAGTCAAATTTAGGATTTTCTGATTCACCAAACTGTTTAGCAAGTTTCTTTTTTATGTCAGACACTCTTCCACTCAACAAGACTTGTGTGGAACATTCTTTTTCACACCTCATGTAGTACACATATGTTGGCTTGGGTTTTGGGGCACCATTAGCCATCTTCTTGCTTGGTTTTTCATCTCCAGACTTTTCATTCAGTGGTGTGACAGTCTGGCCTGTTGCCGGGAGGTTGAATTGAGAAGCGCTGTGCTGTGCCATCTTCTTCTTGATGTTTTGATAATCTGCTCCAAGTCTATAAAACAGAATCTGAGGAGTCTCTCAAAAAGCTGTGCCTTCTGGCTTCAAATGCAGGGTTTATATAACACTTTGCAAGATGGACTGCCCTTTGGTAAATCCATCACCACACACTATCACACTATACATGGTAACATGTGTCAGAGGCACATCTGTTGTAGCCTCCACCCCCTTTTTTTAAAAAAAATTATAAATATCACTCACATTTCATTCAGCCTTCTCCTTGATACTACACAGAGCTAAGGGGAGAACTATAGGTATGTGTATTCCTTTTTTTCTGATACATTTTATTCTTTTAATTCAGGATGGGGTAAAATGATTAGTTTGTGATTGCTATAGAATAATTACACACACACACACACACACACACACACACACACACACACACACACACACACACCCATACTGCCAGCATGTTGCAATGCTATCCAGAGAAAACTGTTGAACCATCTTATTTACATGCAGGTCCCTGCTTTAGCTTATAAATGTTCCATGCATATACATAAAGGTATCCTTTTAGTACAAGTTTTACACATTTTATAACTTGTTATAAAACAGAAAAAGGGTACTCACACAGGCAGATGGATTTCCCTTGGGGGGTCTTCAAACAGGTCTGTGAAACCTCTGCATGATCAGGTTGCCTCCTAGATACTTCTTTCTGAAAATGTCCTAATAAAAAACACACTCATGCCCCTGCAGTTATACATACAAGCTGACAGGGGGCACATAACACTACATAAATCCTAACTTATTTTTTTGGGGGTGGGGCATGGTGGTAAAGAGGGACAGGGGTTCAAGCCAGGATGGTGGGGTGCAGGAGAAAGGAGGGGGGCAGGAGTTTGGGCTAGCATGGTGGGGCTCAGGTTCCAGCCAGGATGGTGTGGCAGGGGTTCGAGGAATGTATGAGAAGGAGGGGCATAGGATGCTTACAAAATGGTGGGTGTCAGGGGTTCAAAGAGTGTACAAGAGGGAGGGGTGCAGGATGCTTACAAATGGTGTGTGGCAGGGGTTTGAAGTGTGTATGAGAAGGAGGGGTGCGGGACACTTAAAAAATCATGGGTGGCAGGGGTTTGAGGAGTGTATGAGAATGAGGGGCATAGGACGCTTACAAAATGGTGGTGTTGTGTCACTTCCAGGGTTTCAGTGTGGGTCATTTCCTGTACAAGTGGGTGGGACATGGGTCCGAACACGTGCCATTTCCTATGCAAGGGCCGGGACATGGGTTCAAGCTTACATCACTTTCACTGGAAGTGGGTGAGGTTAGCGCATTTCAGGGAAGGACTTCCGGTTTAACAAGGGACAACTCTAAATGGGCCATTTTAGGCCATGCCTACCTGTCACATGGCATGGCACGTGCTGATTGGCTGAAATGTAACATTTGATGAGATGTTTGAACTTATACTACTAAGGACTTGTGTTCATAAATCAGAGAAGAATTAAGTGGCAAAATAACACTATTTACCAGTTTAATTAACTACTGAACAGTGGACTGATGTCTGATCTACAAACACAAATCTTAGTAGGGTCAGATCAGAAAGATATAATCAAACTGTGGCAGGATATATGCACAATTATTAGAACCCATTGTACAATTAACCATGTTCTAACAGGAAAAATGAGATTAAAGAAGGTACAACTTGGTTTAATATAAATTGTAAAAAAGCTAAACAAATTTTTAATAGAATCCTTAGACACATAACGTTAAAATAAATTAGCTAGTAAAAACATCACAAAATCATAAAAAAGACAACAGAGGAATATAGAAAAACACTAGAAGGGGAAAGACAGAAACACTCTTTATCTTTATGGGAAAAGTTGAATAAAGCTGTAATGAAAAGAGATGGAAAATGTTTCTGGCAATTTGTTGCACAGGGATATGATAAATATGACACAGAAGTGGAAGCCCATATTCCACCTAATCTCTGGGTATCCTACTTTATGAATTTATATTACTCAAAGAATGTGGAAGAATTAAACCTTTCACTAACAGTCAATACTCAGAAAAATGTTCCCTTGCCTATTTATATATTAGATGAAGAAATATGTATGGCTATCTCCACATTGGCTTCAAATTAAGCCTCTGACCCTGATAAGATAATAGGCGAGGTATATAAATCATTTAGAGAGTGGTGGTTCCCTGTTCTAAAACAAGCCTTTAATACCCTTATCCATGGACAGAAATTTTTCAGTTAGCTGGTATGGCAATACCATATACCCAATATTTAAAAAAAAGAAAACCCCAGTGACCATAAAATATATAGACCAATAATTCTGATAGACATGTCTCAAAAATATTGACCAAATCATGTCAAATAGATTGCCGGACTGGCTAGAACAACACTCAGTAATTAGTAAAGCTCAGAATGGTTTTAGAATGAGCAGATCGACAGTACAACACTGTTATGCACAACATCATCTAGTTTGGAAATATGTTAAAATAAAGGGTGGGAAATTATAATGTTGCTTTGTGAATTTCTCCAAAGCTTTTGACCATATACATAGAAAATTATTATGGCTGAAAATGGAAAAATCGAGTCTTGACTCAGTACTACTAGATACACTGATTAGGTTACACAAGGGCACATCGGCACATGTTCGATACAACCAGTCTGGTCAAACAACTTCTACATTTAAAACAAACCTTGGAGTATGACAAGGTTGTATTCTTGCACCAACGCTATTTAACATCTCTATAAATGATATTCTGGAAGCCTTTCTAATCCAGACTTCCACTCCCCTAAAATTATGAACCAAAGAATTAGCTGCTTAGCATATGCAGATGATTTGGTGCTGATTTCAGCATCAGCCTTGGGCTTGGTGAGGAATTTTTTTTTTTCATATTTATGAATGAACCATAAACTAAAGAAACAATAAAACAAAAATCATAATATTTGGGAATAAGGCTAAGAGGTTCCCCAAAGTTTGGGCCAATAATGAACAAATTGAAGTTTCAAATAGTATGATTATTTACAGGTACATTTCACACAAAATAATACTTGGAATGAACATGTCAAATCAATACAATCCAGATTAAAATAGCCTCCAACGCATATAACATTTTCAATGCTAAAATGGGCAGAACCACCACTAAGAGGATTTTGAAAGTCCTGAATGCCAAAATTAAGGCAGGTATATTATATACATCTGAGATGTGGGGACACACTAATCTAAACTGACTAACCAGGAAAGATGTGGAAGAGCACAAAGGCCCAATCGGGGCAGGTGGCACCTCTTTTAAAAGGAGAAGGGGAAGGAGCAGTCAACCACTTTTCCTCAGAGCAAAGGAAAATGTCTGCCAGGAGAGGTGACTTGGTCTCTTAACTTGGGACTCCCTCTCCCAGCACAAACAGACTTCGGAGGCACTCCCTAGGGAGAGAAAGTGGTGGCAGTTCCAGTGCTCTGAACCAGAGCATCCAGCATTGGGAGAGGCTTTGCAACTTATAGCAATTGAGATGAGAGCCCAGATCAGAGACTCAGCAGAGTTTTCAGCTGTGGCTGCTGAGAGGCGACTTGGTTCCTTAACTCGGGACACCCTCTCCCAGCATAGATGGACTTCAGAGGTGCTCCACTGGGAGGGAGAGCAGTGGCAGTTCCAGAGCTCTGGATCAGAGCACTCAGTGACAGGAGAGGCTTTGCAACTTGCATCAGCTTGACAGGACAGCCCAGATCCAGAGACTCAGTGGAGTTTGCAACTGTGTCTGCTGAGGTTTCTGGCCCACCCACTGCATCCTCTCTTTATTAAATCATCAAACTACAATAGAGGATTGGACAGAACAATTAAGGGGTGGAGCATTAAATTAATTCATAAAAAACACAAAAACACTGGTCGAGGAGGATCATAAGAGAGGTCGGGCTAGCACATGACTGGCAAGATGTTCCAACTTCCTAGGAATGAGGGAACTAAAGTACTAAAAATCCAAGGAGCTGAAGAGCTCAAAGCTAATTACAGTACTTTCAAATGTTATTTGCAGCTTGTTACAGTTTAGTGGGTTGTGGCCATATTTATGAGTGCTCTATGAAGGTGGGGAGAGTGCCCAGTCTGTCAGAATTTGGGGAAGCTGGAAGCTTAGACAGTATGATTAAAAATAGAAATTAGGAGGAGAATAGGAGAAAGCCAGTTAGAAGGGGGAAGGAGGCAAAGAGACATGATCGACTAGAGGATGAAAGGATATTGAAAGGAGAAAGAAAAATGGGGGAAGGGGCAAGAGGAGGAAGACATTTTCAGGGGCACAGAGGAACAAGCAGTAAAGAAGCAAGATATAAGGGGGATCAAGCAGAAACTGGTCCTTGGCCAGAGTGCAGGAACAGGAGGTAAACAGGGTGGGGGGACAGGAGTGGAGGACATCAAGAAGCTGAAACAAGAAAAGCATTTGTTTCCTACAGGTTCTGTCTCATATATGGAATTGAACAGGTACTGGCCCTTATCTAGAATGCCAGAACACAGGATACAGAAGGGGGGATAGGGGATGAGGAAAGCAAGGGGTTGGAGCGCAGGAAACAGAAGGATCCTGAAGTAAAGGAAAGGCTCACAGTAAGCTTGCAAGAGAAGATGGACAAATGTGGCACAGTAGGTGAGGGTAAAGTAGTAAAAATAAAAGTAAGGATGAAGCTGAAGAGGGCAGGGGGGATGGAAAGTTGGTAGAGGAAGATGCTGCAGTGGATGAGAGATGTGACACAGTAAAGGAGAAAAAGGACAGAGGGACGGGAAGCAGCTGACAAAAGCAGAAAGAGGAACAGAAAAGGCACAGAACAGAAAGATGAAGAGAGAAGGGTGCTGTAGGAGAGGGGACATGGCATTGATGATTATGTAAGGGATGATATCCAAAGTGTCAGCATTGGTAGTGGCATAGAGAGGAAGAGAGAGGTGGGAGGGCAGCACAGAGGATGACAGGGGATAAAGGGAAGGCAGGTGTAGGGGTGGGAATGAAGGAAGGTCAGACGGTATTGTACAGAAATCAAACATGAGCCACAGAAGGGTTACAAAGGCATCCTCAGAGATACTAAACACAAAATCAGTGATAGTATATGGAGACTCAATTACAAAGGGGATCTGATAGTTGAGAAAGGGGGTGTCATTTAAGAGAAGATCAGTTTTTTGTGTGATCCAGGAATGGAGGCAAGCAGGGCACTTCTGAGAATCAAGGAATGCATTAGGTTAACTGGAGGTAAGCCACACCTAATCCTACTCCTTGGAACAAATTATCTGTCTGGAGAGGAGTGCAGAGGAGATTCATGGAGCTAGCAGGGGGATGTAAAGGTATTGTCAGTTCTATTGCTTTCTCAGAGGTCCTGCCAGTGCACTGTGCCAGCAGGGATAGACAGCTTAAAATCAAGGACTCTAATCACTGGTTGAGGCAGTGTTGCAGAAGGGAGGGAGGGTTATGAATGTTTAGGAGATTGGAGAGAAGTGGGTGGACAAGCACCTGTAAGCAAGGGACAGGCTGCATATAACTGATGAGGGGGGCTAGAATGCTAAGGGAGAAATTGCAGGGATACATAGTCGGAATACTGGGAGATGTTTTAAACTAGAAAAGTGGGGACAGACAAACATATACCTCAATGGTGTCTTGAGTAAGAGATCAAGTACTCAGCTGAAGTTGTTTACTCTGTATCTATTCATTTGATAGAGGAAATCATTATCTCAGGGAAAAGGACATCTATTATATGACATCTATATAAAACCTTGGGAAGACGTTGTGTCCTTGATCAAAACTAGATTAAGAGATGCAGATCAAACCAACTCAATGTGATTATCTGAATTTAAGCTGTACAGGTGGTACAAACAACTTAAAACTACACATGGGCTAGAATATTTATTTATTAAAAATAACTGATCTTAAACTACGATGAGCCTTCACTAGATTTAGATTGGAAACTTATCCTACTCAGAACGTTTGTTGCATTCAGAAGAGATTAAGCATGATACAGCCTTACTGCAAATATGGCAATAATGTCGAGGAAAGATCTCAAATGTGTTTTACTTCTCTGTCCACTATTTGATAAAAATGGAAGACGTTGGTTGGGGATGTTATTGGTTGTCTCGGTCTCCATCCTGAACAAATAGTACTGAATCTTTTTTCTAAAACTAAACTTGATGTACTACAGAAACTGGCCAGATTTCTAATCTCTACACTTTTATAGATAAATGTCTTGCAGTATAAAGGACATGTACCTTAACTCTATTATATGCAATATATAGAATAGTGGGTGGGTGACCATCCACAACAAGGCTATGTTTTCATCAAGGGAGTTGATGAAATCAAAGAGACCAATGTGAGCGAAGCTCGAGAGGTCTGGATGTTTTCACCAGCTCCCAAGATGGAAACACAATCTTAGTTGTGGATGGTCACTCATCCATTATTTTGTATAGTATATGGCTCCCCAACACTGTTAAAATGTTTATTCACAAGATTTCATACCTTGTGTTTATGGTCCCTGTTGGTCCCGGCAGCTTTGTCACAGTCCCACTCAGTCGGCCGTGAAGCTGTTTCGCTTCTGTGTCCAGCTCTGCTTTAAAAAAAAATGCTTGTTTTGAATCCCGCTCCTTTCCCTACCCTAAAAACATTGTCAGTGGCACTTCTTTTTAACAGAAGAAAAAAAATGGGCAAATCTGGTGATGCCATCTCATGAAGTGCTCGCTAAGCAGTGCTGCCATGTTAGGTTGAAATTTTTTATTTTTTTTTCTACAGACCAATGTGTCCACCAATCAGGTGGCAGATCAAGGGAAAAAAGTTGTTGTAGTATCGTTGTGATGTCAAAACAATACTACAATAACTTTCTGTGACCTTTGAACTGCCCTACACCAGGACTTTAAATGCTACTGATTTTTATCCACAATAAGCCCTAACCATACTATAAAACAAAGGACAATAGAACTAAGTAAACCCAATTCACAATACATTAAAAAGCCACAAGTGCATATTAAATGTTTTTAAGTAAGGTTTGTAAACTATATTAAAAGATTTAAGGTACATGTCAAATGTGTATGTATGTTTAGTGTACTGTGTATTGTAATTGCATAAGCTGAACAATAAAAAGTTGTGTACTTGTACTATTGGGTTGATGAGGAGGAGTAATGGAATGGCTCTGTTGATAATTTGGTTACTGTGTCCTACAAATAGAAACATGGGGCTTGGAGGGCTCTGTGCTTCCCTATAACCATACATATATGCATCTATGGAGGGATTGGAGAGCAGAGCCCAATGGGCCCTGTGCTCCTTAACACAAATAAGAATATGATTACACCATCTAAAAACTATGGATGCATGGTAGGGCCCTGTGCTCCAACAGGAGAAAAGGATGCTATTGTTATTCTCAGGTGTAGGAAATTCTTGCAAAAAAAACTGAGTGAATGCAACTTTTATGGTTGAGGCTAAACTGATAAAAGTAGGAAAATGTGACCTTAGGGTTCCCAGCCCTAAAACCGCAACATCACCCCTAAAACAAATCAGGGCAGAGTCCTCCTAGTGGTTGTCAACTTTAAGGCTCCTCCCATTCTGTGTACTCCAAAACATACACAACTAATGGGATGAGCTGTAGGGTTGACAAACCCTAGGAAGACTCAACCCCAATTTGCTTTAGGGGTGGCATTGGGGTTTTAGGGTTGGAAACCCTAAAACTTTATTTCCTTACATTTGTCACTTTAGCCTGAACCCTAAAAGTTGCATTAACATTTTTCTTTTGCAAAGAATGTCCTTACTTTTTGAGATTATATAATCGTATTGTTAATTTTCTGTGGGAGCACAAGGCCCAGGACCCTTTATCGCTATTCCCTCTATAGATGTGTATATCAGTATTCCTGTGGAAGTGCAAGGCCAGAGGGTCCTACACTCCCATTTGTAGCACAACAGCAACCAATCTGTCAACACAGCATTTTTATTACCCACCTTCATGAACCTAGTCGTGAAAGTTTACAAAACCATGCCAAAATGTCACTCCCCGGCACCATAGCAATATTCCTTGCAGGGACTGAAATCGCCTTTTGAGATGAAAAAACACATTTTGGAGAGGATTTGAAAAATTACAGCTGTCACATTCATGAGGTGCTGTAAAGAAATGGCTATGTTGTACGTTTGGTGTAAAAATATAGAAAATCAATGTTATAAGCCTGCATTTGCAAAATTCAATGAAGGCTCATAACTACGTTTTTTTAATATTTTTACACCATATTTTCAGCATAGCCATCTTATGATCCCACTTCATGAACAAGGGCAAAATGTTAATTTCCTGCTGGAAGGGTGATTTCACACAGGGGCCGCAAAAATCACATTTCAGGATGCATTTGTCTATTGATAGTGCCATTAATCATGAGGTGGGTCCCAAAAAGGTATGTTGAAAATGTAGGCCAAAAATATGCAGAAGTGGCCAAGTTACGGCACTAAGTACAAAACCACAATGAAATGTATTAAAATACATACCTATTTCTTCAGTTCATGGTCTGACTTTAAAGAGAAAAGATATGTCTGCAGTCCACAGAAGAAGAAGTTCAATTCTCACTGGGTAAGTAATGGCTTGGGGAGGTGAGTGTGGAGTGGTAGGTGTTCAGTGGGAGGAAAGGGTGGGAGGACACAAATTGACTCAGAATACATCAATGGATATTTTTCTTTTTGCAGGGTTATTAAAAAAAAGAACATGTTTATGTGGAGATTGAAACACTAGGAGATTGGGCACCACTAGTGACACAGGTATATGTGGAGAAACATAGAATTTGACGGCAGATAGGGACTGTTGGCCCACCCAGTCTGCCTATTTCCCTAACTAATGGATAAGTTGCAGATCCTAGTTAACCAGCAGCCTACTTCTTCCTACCCCCCACCCTTAGAATTGCCTTATGACTGTCCCATGCATGCTTAAATTACACCACTGTTTTAGACTCCACAACCTCCTCCAGAAGGCCGTTCGATGCACCCACCACCCTCTCTGTGTAAAAATACTTCCTTACATTACCTCTGAGCCGCCCCCCCTTCTATCTTCAAATTGTGCCCCCTTGTTTTTGCACACCTCTTTTTCTGCAAGATGGTACACTCTTGGACTTAGTTGATTCCCTTGAGGTACTTGAAAGTTTCTATCATGTCCCCCTTCTTCCTCCTTTCCTCAAGGCTATACATATTAAGCTCCTTAAGTCTCTCCTCATATGTCTTCTGGTGCAGACCCTGCACCATTTTAGTTGCCCTCCTCTGGACAGCCTCCATCCTGTCTATGTCTTTGCGGAGATTTGGTCTCAAGAACTGCATGCAGTACTCCAGATGGGGGTCTCACCAGCTGTCTGTACAGAGGAATAACAACTTCCTGTTTTCTACTGGGGATGCCTCTCCCTATGCATCCCAGTATACCCCCAGCCCTCCTTACTGCCCTCTCACATTGCTTGCCCACCTTTAGGTCATCTGAAATAACTACTCCCAGGTCCTCTTCCATTTTTGTTGTTGTTAGTATTTCACCCCCATTGTGTACTCTGCCCCTGGGGTTTTGTTTCCTAGGTGCATTACCTTGCACTTTTTAGCACTGAATCTAAGCTGCCATACATTTGACCATTCCTCTAACCTTGCCAAGTCCCTTCTCATCCTTTCCACCTCACCTTGTGCATCAACTCTGTTGCAGATCTTTGTGTCATCTGCAAAGAGACATACTTTTCCTTCCAGTCCTTCTGCAATGTCGCTTGTAAAGACATTGAAGAGGCCCAGTCCTAATACTGAACCCTACGGCACCCCACTAGTAACCCCACTTTCTTCAGAGAGGACTCCATTTACTATTACCCTCTGTGTCCTATTCTCCAGCCAATTCTTTACCGAGGCTGTCATCTTGGGACCCACTCCCAGGCTGGCTAACTTGTATATTAATCTTTTGTGTGGGACTGTGTCAAATGCCTTGCTAAAGTCTAGGTAGGCCATGTCCACAGCCCCTCCCTGATCTACTACTTTGGTAACCAAGTCAAAGAAATCTATTAGATTCATCTGACATGACATCCCCGCTGTGACTCCATGCTGCCTCGCATCTGTGCCTTTCTGGCATGTAGGTAATCGACAATTCTTTCCTTCAGAAGTGATTCCATCATTTTCCCTACCACTGAGGTTAAACTAACAGGTCTGTAGTTTCCTGCTTCTGCCTTGCTCCCACTTTTGTGAAGTGGAATCACATCTGCCCTCCTCCAGTCCTCAGGTAACACCCCATCCTCCTGTGATTTGTTAAAGAGGGTAGTCAGTGGTGTCACTAGTTCTACCCTTAGTTATTTTAGAATTCTGGGATGAATCTCATCAGGCCCCATTGCTTTGTCCAGAGTGTGGGGCAGTGATCAGAGGGTAGGGGGGTGCTACTAGACACCAAGGAAATAAAGTGGGAGGATCAGGCTGGGGGGACACAAACAGTAGCAAAATATGTTGATAGTTTCCTTTTTACAGGAAGAAACAAGAAAAGAAAAATAGACATGTGCTTTGTATTTTTTATTAGAAAGTCACAACACTGGGGGATTGAGCACCCCCTGTGTCATTGTTATGTTTGCATGGGGTGGGATAGGATTGGGGAGTGTACACTGCTGGGGATGGTCACTTACTGGTTGGTGACACTGGAGGATTTGGTACCCCCAGTGTCATTGTAACAATAAACATGAATAGATTGGGATTTTAGGGTGGAGTGGGGGGTGCCACTAGACACCAGTGAACTACAGGGCAATGGGGCACAGGGGTCATAGGGATCATAGGGTGGGGTGCCACTAAACACCAGAGAAAAAATTGTTAATTCAGAAGGAGAATTTGTTTGGTCAGTAATGATATGAAAAATAGTATTTTTTTGTATCATGACTCAGAGATTTATGAAATAAAAAAAACAACAACTCTGGAACAGATTAGCATTTGTGAACCAAACTAACAAAAGGCACATCTGTGCCACAGCCTCTTTTTACTATAAAGTTTTCAGACCAGAGTCGCAAACAGTGTAGGGGCTAGACCAGTTGACATATTAAACAGAATGAGACTCCAGCAGCATGAAAGCGAAGAACAAGATGGCGGCCAAAAGAAAAAAAGATGTTCCCCTAATGAAAAAGGATGATATTCATATGAAAAAAGCATTATTCTTTTTTTGTTTCATGTAGCTATTTTTTGGTGCATACTGAGCATGCTCAGAACCAGGTGTTCAAAATTTCAAAATTAAATAACTCTGAAATGGATCAATTTTTTTTCACCAAACAAGTAAACAGCACATCTGTGAGCCAGTTCCTTTGTACCCTGAACATTTCAAACTAAAATTCCAAGCCTTCTAAGTGCTAGCCAAGTTGACAGAAATCCCATTCAAACTACTGGGATAAAAATCCCCCCAAATCATTTTTTTCACTATTTATATCTCAGAATCCACACATCTGACCAGAATGGAATCTGGGATTTCAAAACATCTACCCTGCACACGGTGCATGCAAAATGTCATGCAAATCCATTGAACGGTGCAAAGATATTAAAGTGCATATTTTGGGGTATAACATTGAAATGTCCATACAACCCTAAATATAGGAGCACTACCAAGCCACTATAGTATATATGTATATTCTTGCAAAAACATTTTAATGCAGTAGCTAGGGTTGAAGCAACAAAGGTAGGGAAATATGGTGTTAGGGTGTTAGGGTTTCCAACCCTAACACCCCCATCTACCTGACAGCAACAGGAAAAAACATTATTGTTTCAACTCTCCTACTTTTCATTAATCAGTCATGGGATGTGCCTTGGGATTGTCAACCCCAATGCTTACCCCATTTAACCATGAAATAAGATGTAATGCATAGATTATATGAGCATGGGGTGAGGATTAGGGCCGACAACCCCAAGGTACACCCCCATACCTGATTAGCAAAGCCAGAGGAGAGGTGAAACAATAATGGAGGAGAATATAGCACAACAGGTAGGTAGTGGAGACATAACCTTTTTCAGATACATCAGAGAACTGAGAAAGGTCAAAGGAGGGATCATCAAGCTGATGAGGAACCCTAGAGGGCACGTGGAACAATACTGGGAAAAGGTGGAAATACTGAACAAATATTTCTGCTCAGTCTTTACTAAAGAGGAAGAAGGGAATGGACTGGAGGGATGAAAGGAAATAAACTCAACCAGAGAAATGGATACCAGCCCTTTCAATGATTAATGGGTCCTCAGAGAACTGGATAAACTGAAGGAAGAGGGACAAGGCAATGGGCCTAGATGAACTCCATCTCAGGATCTTAAAGGAAATGGGAGAAGTCTTGGCTGCACCTCTGGCAACATTATTCAGTGAGTCAGTGGAACATGGAGTAGTGTGAGTAGATTGGAAAAGGACAAACGCCATGCCACTTCATAAAGCGGGAGCAGAGAATGTGTAGAAAACAGCAGACTAGTCAGTCTCACTTCCATAGCATGAAAACTGATGAAACCCTTACTAAAGGAAAGGCTAACAGAGTTTCTTGAATTAAATGCAGTCCTCAGCCACATCAGGTCTTCTGTAAGACAGAGCAGGTTGGAGGAGGATCCATGGCATGCACTAATCCACATTGGAATATTGGATAGTTGTTTTATTTTGCAGGGGAAGTTTTCTTGGGACATTCATGTGGGACCGTAGGAGCAGAGTATTCCTATTCCCAGGACTGTTTCAGATATCAGGGATCTCTGGGGCACTGGAGAAGCTGGGCACCAAAACAGACAGTAACACTCTAGCAGTGTGATTGTCTGTGTAGGCACAGGCTGAGTGTTTGCTAATTGACTATGTTTTTAGTTTATTTTCCTATTCTTTAGCTGATTGTTATTTCATACAGTTGTTTTGGGAGCTTGGTTATTAAATAGATGCAGGGAAGGACCCATCCAACCCTGCCCTCATCCCACCCACTCTGAGCTTCTCTACCTTTATATGGGACTCACCTACTCTGCTGTGACAACTTCCTATAGGAACAGGAAAGGGCTGTAGGGGTCATAGCTAGCACAGTAGAATAGAAGTAAGGGTGTAGCAGAAACAGAAAAGAGGGTGAATTAAACTAAAGGGGGATCTAGAATTGGGGTTGGCATAGCAGCAAGGAATTCAATCAGATTCAGGTGACCCTATAATTATTGGATTAAGTGATTGGTTGATTAAGCAGTGTCAGTGGCTCAGTAGGTAGCACACTTGCCTCTGAGGCCGGAAGATCAGAGGGCTGTGGGTTCAGTTCCCACATCTGGCACTTGGGTTAATATCCCAGTACTGACACTGTTGTGCAGCATGAGAGGGGTGCAGAACTTCTGAGGTGCAGTCTTTGGGATGAGATGTTAAACTGAGGTCCCATCTGCCTGGATTGGTGGTAGTTCAGGTGGATGTTAAAGATCCCATGGCACTTATCGAAAAGAGTAGGGGAATTTCCCCGGTGTCCTGGCCAAATTTCCCCTCATTCACTAAAAATACCACCAACAGCTTAATCTGGTTCAAGGTCAGTTGGCATTCATCTGTATCCCTCTCCCCCGGGTCGTGCCTGAAAATAGGCAGGATTTGTCTAGTGCCTTTACCCGGTCAACAAAAAAAACTAAATATACTAAATTAAACTAAGTAGTCCCCAAAATGATAGCATCAGCTAAATAAGAAAGGGAATAATGCTAGGAGTAGTGCAATGCAGTGGCTGTGGAGCAACAGCATTAAGGAAAACCTTCTGGAAACTGCGATGCTGCTCCACCTGCAGGCAGTTCTCTGGGTTGAGGACAGAGGTAGCCAGTTTCAGGGCCAAGTTCACTAGGATTCAGAAGATCCCAACCCCCACCCAGAGATCACTGTATCCACATCTAATACCTTAAAGCTCACCCAGCAAGAGGGTATGGGTGGACTATGGTGAGTTTGGGCAGGGTATGGGATGGGGAGCAGAAATAAATCCCCCTGTTGGTGGAACTAAGGAAATCCTACTCTGTGCTTGAGGAACAGGAAGGGCTCACAGGGTCACCTGAAGTTGCACCGATGGAAGATGAACAAGGTCTCCAGACTGGAACCTGAAGGGTGGTTGGTGGAGCACCCCCAAAGGAGAGGAAGATACTCATGGTGGGGGACATTGTTATCAGAGAGTAGAGCAAGGTACAGCAAGAGATGGGGAGAGAAGGATGGTAAAGTGCCTACCAGGAGTCATGACTCGGAGAGAGGGAAAGAAGATCCAGGGGATTGCAAGGGCAATAGTAAGAAGAGGGGAAGCTCAATATCTTTGTCCATCTAGGGACAAATGGCTGGGCATGGAACAAGGCAGAGATAGCAAGGGTGCAGAAGGAGTTTGGGGAATTGGGAAGGGGCTTGTGGCAGATAGCAAACTCCGTGACTTTCTCAGAGGTGCTGCCTGCCCATGACAAGGAGAAGCTATGGATCCTCACACCAACTTGATAGTTGACTTGGCTGAAGAGCTGGTGCAGAAAGCAATGTTTTGTCTAAATTGGGGAGTGGGGGCCCACTTAGAGGGAAGAGGAAGAGCAGGGTAAATCATACTGCCCACCTTTCACAAGGTAATTTAGCCAGTAAAGAGGATACAAATAGGTATGTAACCAGAAATAAGGAACAAGAAGGCAGTATGATGAAAGGGACACCAGTACCGCATAGAAAGGAAAAGACAGAGGGCAGGAAGGCAGCACAATAAAGGAAATGGAGGTGTGGGAACAAAGCAAAAGAGCAAACAAATACAGGGTTAGAGAGGTAACAGGCAGTAATCCGAAGAATGCTTTTGTTACAAATGCCTACAGCCTGGGAAACAAAAATCCCAGACCTGGAGTCTTTGTTAGTAGAGGCAAACATGGACATAGCTGCAATAACAGAGACCTGGTATACCGCCAATCATGACTGGGATGCTATTGTTCTGGGGTATGTTCTATTCAGGAGAGATAGTGGAAGCAAAAAAGGGTGGGGGAGTGGCACTGTACATAGGAGAAGTTATCAAAGCTACAGAGGTGTGGGGCAGATGTGGAGACTGAGGCACTGTGGGTCACCCTTGAGATAGGCAATCAATCAAAGTCTTTATTTAACCAAACGATCACCGTTGAGCAAGCTCATTTTTGAGGTGGACCTGGGTTTGTTAACAAGGAACAATATACATGGGATGCAACACACAAGAAAATAGTAATAATACAAATAAAGTGAGATACAATAATACAGTATATACAAAATATCAGTAGGTGGCATTGACAGTAGTACATGTTTGGAACAGAAGATACAGCTAGTTTTGGGTAGGATACAATTTTTCATAACAGTGAAGAAATATACATATCAGGTGCACTGAACACAAATAAAATCCAATATAAAAAGATATATAGTGATACGGTATGGAGAATTTAGAGCTGGAACCAGGGTCAAAGGAATGTGGAAGGGACAGATATGGGGGTAGAAAAAGGGGAGATGGAAGAGTCGATTATAGATGTGATCAGTCTTAAAAGCAATAATTAGAGTGTGCTTGGACTTATTGGAGTCACTATTTAGGGTAGATAGGTACAGGACTCCTTATTATGATGTAGATATAGAGATTTAAAAGTCGCTAGGCTGATGGGGTGAGTTCATTTCAAAGTTTTTTGCAGCTTGTTCCGCAGTTGAGGGAGCACAAAGCTGATGGCTGCTCTGCCAATGTGAGATTTTGCTTTGTAAACATAAAGGTAGATATTTGAGGTACTTCTCAGGGCATACTTCCCCAGAGTGCACAAAGGTAAACAGACAGATATACTGGGGCAGTTTATTTGAGATAGCTTTGTATGTCCAAACCACAGCATTTTATTGCCGTCTGTAAACAAGGGATGACCATCCCACTGCATTGTACAATGCACAGTGGTGGGTTGAGTATGGAAGATCCATGATAAATCTTATGGCTCTGTGATAAAGTGTATCAATTTTGGCTAGGGTACCTGCAGGTCCCTGACTATATAGAAAGTCTGCATAATCCAATAGGGAAAGAAAGGTAGTTTGAACCAGTTTCAGTTTAGCGTCTGTTGTGAGAAGATTATTAATCCTAAAGAACAAACCAAGTCTTTGCCTAAGGTTCTTTGCCAGTTCTTCTAAGTGATCTGTGAAAGTAAGTCTATGGTCTAACTAGATTCCCAGTTACTTGAACTTTGGTACGTAGTCCAACAGCTCACCTAGAATGGTAGTGATCTGTGGGAGTGTCCCAGCAATTGCAGGATTTATTGCATTTTGAAGGGGTGAGAGGAACATTTCTTTGTTTTGTTCGCATTTAAGAGCAGTTTCTGGTTTATAAACTGATGTTGCAGCAGATTAAATTCATTTTGAAGGGCTTTACAGGCCGCTTCAGGTGTGGGGCTACTGGCACAGAGTACCGTATCATCCGCGAATAGGTGTATTTGTGCTTCTTTGATGAGGGCATCTACGTTGTTAATATAAATGGTGAAGAGCAAGGGACCAAGAATGGAACTTGACGGTACACCCCTCAATAGGGGTTTTGGTGGAGAAACTTCCCCTTCTGCCTTTACTTGTTGGAGTCGTCCTGAGAGGTAGTTGGAGAACCATTTAAGGGATAGGGAATCCAAACCAATGTTCTGGAGGGACGACAGAAGCAGTCTGTGAGCAACGGTATCGAACACCTTGCTTAGGTCCAAGAAAACTGCACAAAGGTTTTTTTTGTCTAATTCAAGCCACCAGTCGTTTGTCACCTTGGCTACAGCAGATATTGTACTGTGCTGTGCTCTAAAACTGGATTGTAATGGGTTGAGCAATTTTTCTGATTCCAGGTACTTCCGAAGCTGGGAGTTCACCATTTTCTCCAACATCTTTGACAGGATTGGAAGTAGGGAGATTGGTCTGTAGTTATTGAGGTCACTAGGATCTCCTGACTTAAACATAGAGACCACAAGTGCATTTTTCCAAATGGGCGGTAGGTCACCCTGGGACAAGGATAAGTTGAAGAGATAAGTAATTGGGACTGTGAGGACATGGTAGCCGACCTTTAAGAAGTATGGGTCAATGAGGTCGGCCCTAGCACGTTTCCTAGTGTCTAGCTGAAGGAGAAGATCTTCGACTTCTTTCAGGGAGGTAGGCTGCAGAGAGAAGGATGGACTGGGGATGGGTTTTTCTTGTGTATCCAATCTAAGTTGTTGGCGGAGGATATTCGCAGGAGAGGAGTCAAAGGCTAGCCCTGCAGTGGCAAAATGATTATTGAGAGCATCGAGGATAGACGTTTTTCGGAGATGATAGTATTGTTGATCAATAATTTAGTAGGTAGGGAATTTACAGTGAAGTGACCTTCAATGTCTTTGATAGTCCTCCAGAATCTGGAGGCATTTCTTGAGGAATTCTCCAGCTGAGAGCTGTAGAAATTCACTTTGGCTTCTCTGACCATTTTGATGCAGAGTTTCCTCGCTCTTCGGAAAGAATTCCAGTCATTTATTAAATTAGTTTTCCTAGCAGTTCTCCAGAGTACATCCCTACTCCGCAAAGCATCTTTCAGGTCTTCTGCAAACCACAGACAGGATTTGTTTATGGCACGAACTTTTACTATGGGAGCATACTTGTTGAGAGCCCCTAGCACAATTTCTGAGAAAATATCATAAGCTGTAGTCAGGGACTTGGCTAGATAGAAGTCCTGCCATCGCATAGAGTCTCTTAGGTCTGATATATACCCATGGAGATCAAAGTTGCGTATGCACCTTTTAAAGGAGAATTTTGGCGCAGTTGTGGATTAAGAGTGGATCTTACACACACGATGAAGCAATGGTCACTAATATCAGAGAAAAAGACACCAGCATGGGAGAATAAATGGGGTTTGTTAACTAAAATGATATCCAAGAGAGTGCTGTTATTAGGGTTGAGCAAGTAGATTCATTTATTAGCTTTGACAACCCAAGGGAATCACAGAACATTTTAAGTGGGGTGGATGCACTGGAGAGCCAGTCTAAGTTGAAGTCCCCTAGTATGATACACTCTGAAGATACCGAACCCAGGATGTTTCAGAGATGTTTTAACAACTGTAGTCTAGCTGATGGGGGTCTGTAGGATCCTATTATACATAATGAGACCCCGGTGGCAATTTCAATCTTTAGTGACAAGTTTTTGAATTCTTTTGGGACAGAGGTTGAGTCAATTATGGAGGCAGGAAATTTATCCTCGATGTAAATAGCCACCTCTGGTTTGCCTGTCTGCTCTGAACAAAGAGTAGGAGGGGATGTTAACTTCGTTGTTACTGGTCACTGGTCGGAGCCAGCTCAGTAATCACCA
Source organism: Neoceratodus forsteri (assembly GCA_016271365.2). Lineage (NCBI taxonomy): Eukaryota > Metazoa > Chordata > Ceratodontiformes > Ceratodontidae > Neoceratodus > Neoceratodus forsteri. Next base: position 1,166,938,727 of record CM057454.1, read on the forward strand.
GAACATCTTCTGGAGCAGTATGATATACCCAGGCCTGAACAGAAGGGATTTTTTTTTAATAGGCTGCATACATTAACATGCTAGAATGTAAGCTCCTTGAGGTTGTGTAGCTCTGCAGGGGATTCCATGGGTGCCAGGGGGCCTAGATTAAGCTCAACGTTTCCTGAGCATAGTAAAAGCAGAAACAAGAGTTTCCTGCAGAGTCCTAGAAGAAGTGTGGGTGGCTGAGTCTTCTTTCAGTTACGTGATTTGTCTGCGGCAGTATAGGGAGTTCTGAGGCTAGTTCCCAGTTTTCCTGATGCTGCATACAATAATACCCTGACCACACAGGGGTGATCTACAGACCATTAGCACAGGGGGAGGAGATGGATAGGGATGTAGTGGATTAAATTCAGGAGATGGCAAAATGGGGGAGGTATTGATGCTGGGGGATTTCAATATCCCAGACATCAATTGAACCATCCCGGCAGCTGCTTCAAGCAGAAGCAGAGACATACTGGATTCCCTACAGGGGGCAGGCCTCAGACAGCTTTTGAGTGATCCCACTAGAGACCAAGCAATTCTGGATCTAGTGCTGACCAATGGGAACAGCATCACAGACATCCAGTTGGAAGGTCAGCTGGGATCCAATAACCACAACATAGAGTGGTTTAGCATGGGGACAGAGACACAGGCAGGCCACATTAAGGCAAGGGTCTTAGATTTCATGGGGTGGGTTTTGTTAAAATGGGGAGGAGTATCAAAGAGCCTCAGGTGGGGAGGAAGATAGGTGGGGGTTGAGAAGCAGTGGGAATGCTTGAAGGGAAAGGAGGCAACCAACCAAAGTGTAAGGATGGTACTACTATGGTTCACAAGAGAAGTGGCAGACAAGGTAAGGGCCAAAAGGAAGAATTTCAGGAAATATAAAGAGACTCCAAAGGAGGAAGGCAGGGAAGTGTACCTAAAGAATTTAAAGGAAGTAGGAAAGGCTGTTAGCAGTGCAAAGGCATGGCAGACTCAGTTATCCACTGTGTCTTCATTGTGGGCATGAGGAGAGCAGCCTTAAGCATCTGCTGTGGGACTTTCCCAAAATCCAGCCTTTCTGGAATTCCATTTGCAGCTCCTTGGACCCCTTTTTGGGTTTATAATATTTTTTGTCAGTAGATTTGATGGTTGATTATCATCCTCCTGAGCTGTTTGGCCCATGCAGGGCCTATATGTCCCTAATAGCAATCATGGACAAATTAGTTATAACCAGAGTGGGACAAATCAGGAAGCCAATGGCTACTTGAAAAATCTGTTTGGCTACGAGATTTTGAAAGTTATTGGACAACTTGGCTACCTGCCTGCAAAGTGATTTTTGAGGTCTTAAAAAGGATGGCCACTATAAATTTTGGTTTGGCTACCAGATTTTGAAAGCTAGTGGTCAAAGTGATCACCAGCTCACAGACTGATTTGTCCCACCCTGGTTATAACCCAACATTGGTTGGATGACTCTCCACCTCATTTTCAAGAATGGCACACAGAAAGTTTGTTGGCCTTGGAGGTTGAGAAGCACATAACTGATCGGCATGGCAGGTACGATAATTATTATCTCAATGGTTGCCTCTTTTATCCCTCCTCTAGGGCTCTAGTGGAGTGAGAGTCTCTGGGGGTTGACCAGTTACAAACTAGATCTGCTCACTCATTTGTATATTTTTCTGTACAAGTACTGTATTTATCTGGATCCTATTCTACATTGGGGGGGGTCCTACCCCCTGTAAGATCATCTGCCCAGGACCCATGGGGGAGTGGAGGTGAATGGGAAGTGGGGGCAGTGGGTTGGGTTTATTGTTTCTTGTTAATTGTTGTTTCTCTTTGAATATAATGTTTTTGTTCCATATCTTTTGTATGTGTTGTTGTTCTCTTTGGAAATGTTGCAAACTTCAATAAAGCATATTAAATTAAAAAAAAAAGGAGTGCAAAGGCACAGACTGAGGAAAGATTAGCACAGACAGTGAAGAAAGGAGACAAGACTTTGTTTAGGTACATCAGCGAAAGAAGGAAACCTAGGGTGATTGTAAGGCTCAGTGTGGATACAGGGTAGTGTAAGGAGGCAAACCTGGGAAGGCAGAAATACTGAACAAATACTTCTGTTCAGTATTCACTGAAGAGGGAAAGGGTCAGGGACCACAGCTAAGTAACAAACATGAAGGAAGGGGGAGGTGGACACATTTCCATTCACAGAGGGGAGAGTTTTGGAGGAGATCACAAAAACTAAAGGTAGACAAAGCAATGGGGCCAGATGGCATACACCTAAGGAAGAAGGGGAAGGGAAAGGGGACATTGTTTAACCAGGAAAGGCACACTAAGCTGAAGCTTGTTTCCAGATGTGACCTGGAAGCACAAGGAAGTTAAGTGATTTGCTCAGGGTCACACAGTATGCAAGTGGGGGCTACTGGATTCAAACCCAGGTCTCTAGGTTTGTAGCTCAGAGCCCTAAACCTCTGTGCTATACTGCCTCCTGCAAGGCAAGGATATTACGATATTATGAGAGTGGCAAAGGGAGCTAGCAGCACCACTGGCAGCCATGTTCAACAAACTCAATATGAGGGTGGTTCCAGAAGGCTGGAAGAGGGCACATGTAGTCCCTCATCACAAAAGTGGTGGTAGGGAGGAGGCAGGGACCTATAGAATGGTCAGCTTCACCTCAGTAATAGGTAAGATTATGGAGGCACTGTTTGAGGAAAGAAATGTGGGATACTTAGAATCCATCAATGTCCAAGATCCAAGACAGCATGGATTCACAGCAGGAAGGTCGTGTCAGATGAATATGATAGATTGTTTTTGGACTGGGTGACAGAGGAGGTAAATCGGGGGGAGGGGCAGATGTTGCCTACCTTGATTTCAGCAAGGCCTTTGACACCATCCCACATAGATGACTGGTTAACAAAATGGGTAGTCTGAGCATGGGGCAAACGGTGGGGTACTGGGTGAGAAACTGGATTACTGACAGGAGGCAGAGGGTGGTGGCAAATGGAATGCATTCTTGGGAGACAGAGAAGTGACCAGCAGGTTACCTCAAGGGCCAGTCTTGGGGCCAATCTTATTTGGTGTCTTCATTAGAGACATTGTGGAAGGGCTGGCAGGAAAGATCTGCCTATCTGCAGATGATATCAAGTTCTGCAACAGGGCTGATACACCAGGCAGGGTGGAGACAATAAGGAGGGACCTGAGGAAGCTTGAAAAATGCTGAGGTGTGGTAATTTAGGTGCAATTCATAGAAGTGCAAAATAATGCACCTGGGAAGAGGGAACCCTGGATAGAGCTACAGGATGGTAGGGTGTTAACTATCACCAAAGAGAAAAGGGACCTGGGTGTTGTAATTTCCAATAATTTGAAGGTGTCCAAACACATTACATGAAATTAGAAGGGGCAACTTGAGGGGAAATATGAGGAAGTTTTTCTTCACAGAGAGGTTAGTGGACATATGGAATATCCTGCTACAGGAGATGGTGGAAGCAAGGACAGTGGAAGGATTTTAACATGCCTGGGACAGGCGTAAGGGAACTTTAGAGGTGAGGAGGAGTTGGAAGAAGCCAGTTACCAGGTAGGGTCATTAGCCACACAAGTGTAGGACTAGGAGCAGATTGGATGGCCCTTGCAATCCTCATCTACTGACAATTTCTATGTTTTAAATGAGTTTCAGGATCCAAAACAGATTCACAGCAGGCAGATCCTGCTAGACTAATTGAGTAAACTTCTTCAACTGGGTGACAAGAGTTGGCAACCAAGGAGGAGCAGTGGATATGGCCTATCTTGACTATAGCAAGGCCTTCGACTCCATCCCACAAAGGAGGCTCTTAAACTCAGTTAAGCTGGGGTAGGTATCAAAGTTGTTGAATGGGAACTTGGCTACACATGGAAGAACCCAGAGAGTAGTGGTGAACAGAAGTCTTTCTGGCAAGAGCAAAGTGACCAGCTGTATGCCGCAAGGATTGATACTGGCTCCAGCCCTCTTCAGTTTGTTCACAGGTGACATTGCAGAGGGTTTAAATGGCAAGGTGTGCCTGTTCACAGATGATACTAAAATCTGTAACATGATTGACACCCCTGATGAGGTAACTAAAACAGCAGCAGACCTGAAGTTGCTTGAAAAATGGTCAGAGACCTGGCAAATGAGGTTCAACTCCAAAAAAATACAGAATCATGCACCTAAGAAAAAGTAACCCCAAGAAGCAGTACAAGAGGGTTGTGTTGCACACCGGGAACAGGGGTGGTAATGTGTGGGCTGTACGAGGGGCTTCCACTGCTACAGGAGTGGGGTGGCATGTGAGGGGCCATCTTGCATGGGTACTGGGCTGCCGTGAGTTGGTGGGGGTGCAGCAGGTGGGCCTTGTGCTCCAGGGGCTCAGCCATAGGGTCCACTGCCAGCCAGGGTATAGTCCCTTGGGTTCAGGTGGCCATGGGTGCCACTCATGCACCCAAACCCATACCTGCACACATAGGAGATCCACTGTGGGACCCATGCTGGGCTTTCCATTGGATGCCCAACAGGGTCCATGACTCCACTCCAGCTGCCCTGCAAAGTACTGCATGCCGGGGGTCAGAGACATGGCCAGGTGGTGGCTGATAGTGAATGCCGGATGGGTGCACCTAACTGCAGGTGTGGAGCTACGTGGATGGGATATGTTCCTCTGATGCATATTTTCCACCCATTTGTGAACAGGCCCCAATTCAAAAAGGCAATACTGCACTGGGAGGGGCATAACCAGTAGGAAGAGGTAGGTGGTTATGCCACTTTACAGGTCCATGGTGAGGCACTACCTGAAGTACTGTATATAGTTCTGGAGGCCCCACCTCGGGAAGGACATTTACAGAATGGATGCAGTCCATGGAATAGTGACTAAGATAGTGAGGGGAATGCACCCAAAACTTTATAAAGGAGAGACTGAGAGAGTTTAACATGTACACGCTGGAGCAGAGAAGGAAAAGGGGGGACATGATTGAGACTTTCAAAAATTTCACAGGCATAAATAGGGTGAAAATGACCATCCTCTTTCAGATACAAAGTCAAACTAGAACAAGAGGCCACTAAATAAGACTGAGGGGTGGCAAACTCGGAGAAAACACAAGGACGTTTTTATTCACTAAGAGAGTTGTGGACCCATGGAACCAGCTCCCGAAAGAAGTGATGGAGGCAAGCAATAATACCCAAAAGGGTGAGCAGTATTGGGCAATAGCAGACCACCCAGGGATGTAATGAGACCTGACGCTGCAGGGGGAGGGCCTTATAGCTCCTGGAAAGTCCGGGATTGCCCATACCACCCACCCTGGAGGGTATTGTGCTTAGAATATGGGCACTGTGGCATTTTTATGTAGGAGGTAAAATAAATTTACAAAAAGATTTGAAAAAATGTATTGATAGTGAAGCTAAAAGGTTTGTGAAGTAATGTAGTTTCTGTTTCTCTTGTCCTTCTCTCCAGCTATTGTCTTGTACTTATCCCCACCCCCCTTCACCAATTCAACACAAAGATATCAAGTCTGTAGTAAAGTCTGCTCAGCACTGTTGTGGGATCATGTTTGTAACTGAACCAGTATAAATGTGGTTTAATTTGGAATCTTTTTTTTTTTTTAAGCTGATGCTGCAATTTCATCACGGGTGTCTGATGACGTCACACCCGGAAGCACAGAGAAATTGAGAAGCATCAGAACAATTTATTTTGGTTGTTTTTTTTATTTCCTTTCCATTCTATTTTAGTGGCTTACTATTTTTCTGTACTACCCTTTCCTCTATTGGGAGCAGTTGGAGGTGAATGTGTGTGGTGTCGAAGCTGAACAGCGAGCAAGAAATTAGAAGTGGCGCCATTGATCAGCTCAGTACTGTGGGAATTGTAAGCTGCTGTGGAGGTACTGATTTATTTGGTATATTTTAATTACTGGGTAGCAGGGTGGGGGAAAGCTGGTGTCAGTCTATGGAAATAAAAGCATGTGAGAAATAGAAATTATGAGTGCTGTGGTGGATGGGGGGCTGTGTCTCTCGCTAAGTGAAAGAGAAAAATGGCACCCATTTTAAACTGAATTGGCAGGTTTGGGCCAATTATCAAGCAAGGATGGCATTACAATATGAGTTATGGACTGGCAGGGCAGGTACTTTTTATTTGCTGGGCATCTATTGAAAGTTAATGTACCCCTGTCGAAGGGGTACTAGCCAATCAGAACCCAGCAAATAAAAGCCCATTTTCTAATCAAAAACAATAAATGAGTTGAAGAGAGCTTGGGGCAGACACAAAGGAATTCTGGTACATGGTAGTATAGAATAAAGAGGGGATAACTTAAAATACAAACAATGGGCAAACAAGATGGACTGGAAGGCCCCTTTCTGTCAACACATTCTGTCTCTGCTTTTCTTGTTGCTGTCTGGTAAGTGGGAGAGGGGTCTTAGAGTTGGAAACCCTTACACCACATTTCTCTACTTTTGTCACTTCAACCCTAACTAGTGCATTAACAAAGTTTTTACAAAGAATTTCCTTACTTTTTAAGATAGTATAATTGTATCCTTATTTGTTTGTGGGAGCACCGGGCCCTCTGGTCCCTGCGCTCCCATCCTTCCTTCAATATGTACATATATGTTGCTGTGGAAGCACAAGGCCAAGAGGGCCCTGTTCTTGCATTTGAAGTAAAACAGGAATGAAATTGACAGCATAGCCATCTTATTACCCCATCTCATCAACCAGCAATGAAAATGTTGAAATCCCCACCGCAACTTATCATACCGAGGGTTAACACAAACAAAAAAACTAATTTTTTTTACCTTTAGGGTAGCCCATCTATGGAATCAACTCTGGAAGGAATTGGTTACTTTTTGGGGATTTAAAAACAAATTAGACATTTACTTAACAGTGAAGTCTGGTCAACACTAATTTACCCACTGAGAAAGGGAGACAACTTAGATGGGATAAAAGCCTTCTCTTGTCTTTAATATCTAGTAATAACAAGAAATACAGTGTAATTCCATGCCACCACAACACCTTTGCATGCCATGGGTCCAAAAACACAGTTTGAGGCTGGCCCAGTGGTGCTGAGGGTTGAGACACTGGATGCCACACCTCTCTCCACACCAGCGACCCGGGTTCAGGAAAGAGCCCAGGCTGTTGGGGGTCGGTAGGAAAGGGAGAAGACTGACCATCCAGAGGACAGCTCTCTTTTCCCAGAAGGGAGGGGGTGTACAGGCTTGGCACTTGACTGGCCTCTGGCAGAAGCCGGAGGCACAGCAAGTGCAGAGAATACAAAGAGGGGTTGCGGAGTGGTGGACGTTGGTGAAGATGCCTTGACGTCTGGGTGCATAGCACTCCCCCAGAACAGGGAAAATGATGCCAGAGTGTTGAAGGGAACTAGTGCCAAGCACAGACATTAATCACTCCTGCCTGCCTGACCATCGGAGGGACCCGACAAAACTAGAATTGTCTCGGGATGTACGGGCCCCACCTCATACCCACCTGGGGGTACAGCCACGGCTCCATGGGGGTCCACCTGGGATCCAGGTAAGGCAGTGAAGTGCGGCAGGTGCATAAGTGTCTCCTGACAGAACAGGGCTCCAGTGTGTTGGAGGAGAATAAAGAAATATTTAAAAAACACACAGTTTGGCCAGGGATTGAAAAATGACAGCTATCACATACATGAGCTTGTGTAAAAAGATATGTATGTTGATAATTTCAAGTCAAAATATTTAAAATTGCCAAAGTTACAAGGGACCATGGACAAATTTCAATATATGCACATAACTTTGTTATTTTTACTCCCAAATCTCAATATATTGGGTCCTGTTCATGAATGTGGAGGAAGGGGTATGAGCAAATTGCACTTATCCCCCCCACACAGCTCCGCACCCTCCACAGATTTGCATGGGGGCTGCATTCACAAACAGTGGTCCCTGCCCAGCTCTGTTACACAGCCCCTGCTCCCCCCGGTGTGCAGGTTTATGGGGAATTCTAATTACTCTGACTAGGTTACAAACCCAGCAACTTATTTGGAATGGATTTCATTAACTGCAGGTACTGTGGAACAATTTTCAGAAGGACAGTCTTACAGGATTTAGGACACTGTCCTACATGCTGGGCCTTTGGAGATCTTGGCTCTGCTCCGGGCAGCATGAGCAGAGATTGCACGCCTCAAATTTCATATTGAAGAGGAAATACATTATAAGAACCACACGCCATTTCCCCAGCATCCAACAGAAAAACTCGACCGCAGAGGGTAGTTGGGTCCAGGAGGTTGGCAGGTGGTTAGGAGGAGCAAATCAGGTGCCCCATCACTCTCTGCCTCCAGCACATTACCTCCAAAACCATATAAACACTACAACAGGTATCTGCCTCTATCTCTGAAATCAAATAAAGAGGCAGAAGACACTGCAGAGCAGGACACCGTGGCACAGGAGCTAGCACAACAAAACTCACCCAAATCAGGAACCAAAACAAAACAAGCACAAAGAAATCCAAAAACTCTGATCATAGGAGACTCCATGATTCGGGGAGTTGATACCATCTCCAGCCAGGGGTGATGGTCAGCTGTCTCCAGGTACATCAGCATGGAGAACACTGACCGCATTGCTAAAATTGTTCACAAAGCAGGAGAAAACATTGATGTCCTAGTACACATAGGGACTAATGATCTTGCCAGCCAGTCAGTTGTGGAGACCAAGGAACACCTGGCTAGGTTGGGTGACAAACTATCATCTATTTCATCCGGCATCTCCTTCTCTGAGATCCTGCCAGTCTGGGAGAGGGGAGCAGATGGACGGAAGGTCAGAGAAGGGGAGACAGGGGAGCTAAACACGTGGCTCAAGGGCTGGGTGCCAGGAAAAGGACACAGATTTGTAGGAACTGGCAACAGTTCTGGGAGCGAAAGTTCTTTAAATTTGATGGACTGCATCTGACTAAAGAGAGAGTCAGTGCATTGGGGCAGAAGTTTGATGTCTTTGCAGAATATTTAAACTAGCAATTGGGGAGAGGGGTGCAGCACCCCATACGTCGAATGGGAAGAACACCCCTCCCTCCTCAGCTAGTGGCCAAACAGGGATTCAGCATGTTTGCCATTCATTTGCATCACCAGGTAAGAAAAAAGGTTTGTCTCCCCATACGACGCACAGGGGTAATGCCAAAGTTCACCCAACAACTAACACACCAAAATCTGGCCAATGGAAAATCATGTACACAAATGCTCACAGCCTGGGAAATAAGATCCCAGACCTGCAGGCAATAATGTTAGAGGCTAAACTGGACATAGTAGAATTAATGAGACGTGGTTTACCAGTAACCACACTTGGGAGACTTCAGTACCTGGCTATGTATTGTTCAGAAGAGACCGAGGTGCAAAAAGGGGGGGAGGAGTGGCCCTGTATGTTAATGAAAATATCAAAGCTACAGAAATTCAGAATACGCATAAGGAGCCAGAAGAACTGTGGGTCACCCTGGAAACAGGAAATGGGACAGCCATAAGAACTGGGGTTGTCTACAGGCACCCAGACCAGAGGGAGGACATAGACACATTACTGTTAGAAGATATACAAAACATGACAGCTAAAGGGGAGGTTCTGATAATGGGAGACTTCAACATGCTGGATACAGATTGATCAATACCAGCAGGAACATCTGCCAGAACTAGACTCATAGTGGATTCCTGCAGGGAGGGCCTCAAACAACTGGTACAGCAACCCACAAGAGACAGGGCTATCCTAGATCTAGTACTGACTAACAAAGAAGGGATCACAGATCTCCAGGTAGAAGGTCACCTGGGGCCAGTGACCATCACATGGTATGGTTCAATTTGGCTACTACATCTAAATCATCCCATTCCAAGGCAAAAATATGGGACTTCAGAGGAGCTGACTTTGATAAGATGGCCAACAGAGTTAAGCTAGCCCTGGCAAAGAAACACAGGTGAGGGGTACAGGCAAAGTGGGCAAGCATTAAGGATGCAATACTTGAAGCAACATCCCATTGTGTTAGGCAGAAAGGAAGTGCAAAAGAAGAAGAAACCACTTTGGTTCTCAAATACAGTAGCAGAAAGTTCAGAGCCAAAAGGCTGGCCTTCTGGAAATATAAGGAACACAGCGGGATGAAGATAGGGAGGCATACCAAACTGCCCTAAGGGAAGCAGGTAAGGCAGTAAGGCAGGCAAAGTCCCAAACTGAGGAAACACTAGCACGAACAGTAAAAGAAGGTGACAAGACTTTCTATAGATACATTAGTGAAAGGAGAAAGTCCAGAGGGGGTATTGCTAAGCTTAATGGAGAAAATGGAGCATGTGAGGAGGAGGACCCTGTAAAGGCATCTATCCTAAATAGATACTTTGCTCAGTGTTTACTGAAGAGAAGGTAGGGCAGGGCCCACAGCTCAGCATCATGGACACAGGGGAGGGAGGTGAGCACTACTTCCTTCACAAAAGAAAGGGTCCTACAAGAGCTTGCTAAGCTCAGGGTGGATAGGGCAATGGGACTTGATGGCATACATCCCAGGGTACTTAAGGAGCTAAAGGAGGAACTAGCAGAGCCATTAGCAGAATTGTTTAGTGAGTCTCTGAGCACAGGAGAGGTCCCAGAAGACTGGAGAAGGGCTCATGTGATCCCGCTCCACAAGAGTGGTAGCAGGGAGGAGGCGGGAACTACAGTCTTACCTCAGTAGTGGGCAAGATTATGGAGGTACTCCTTAAGGAAAGGATAGTGCAACACCTGGAATCCATAGGGGCACAGGATCCAAGACAGCATGGGTTTACAAAAGGAAGGTCCTGTCAAACTAATCTCATAGATTTCTTTGACTGGGTAACCAGAGTGTTGGACCAAGGGGGAGCAGTTGATGTCGCCTACCTTGACTTCAGCAAAGCTTTTGACACTGTTCCACATAGAAGATTGATAAATAAGCTGGGTAGGCTCGGGGTGGGTCAGAAGTTGGTCAACTGGGTGGCAAACTGGTTGACGGGCAGAAAACAGAGAGTGGTGGTAAATGGTATACAGTCAGAAGAGATGCAAGTCACAAGTGGGGTACCTCAGGGATCAGTCCTGGGGCCAGTCCTCTTCAACATCTTCATTAGTGACCTTGCAGATGGACTAGAGGGTAAGGCTTGTCTGTTTGCCGATGACACCAAGATCTGCAACAGAGTAGATGATCCAGATGGGGTGGGCAGAATGAGAGAGACCTGGATAAACTAGCAGAATGGTCAGAAGAGTGGCAACTGGGATTTAATGCAAAGAGTGCAAAATCATGCACATAGGGAAGAGAAACCCTGAAGCCACCTATAGGCTGGGAGGGGAGTTGCTAGCAGTCACAAAGGAAGAAAGAGACTTGGGCATCATCATCACTGATGACCTGAAATCATCCAAGCAGTCCTCTAAAGCAGTAGGTAAGGCTGGGGGTGTTAGGGTGTATTAGTAGGGGTATCACAAGTCATATGAGGGAGGTAATAATCCCTCTGTACAAGACACTGGTTAGGCCCCATCTGGAGTACTGCATGCAGTATTGGAGGCCACACCTTCACAAGGACATTAACCAAATTGAGGCAGTCCAGAGAAGGGCACCCAAAATGGTGCAGGGACTGCATCAGAAGACATATGAGGACAGATTAACAGAGCTCAATATGTATACCCTTGAGCAAAGGAGGGAGACAGGTGATATGATCGAGGCATTCAAACACCTTAAGGGCATAAACAAGGTGAAAGAGTCTAACATGTTTAAATATAAGAAAAATAGCAGGACAAGAGGACACAGCATGAGATTAGAGGAGGCCAATTAAGGGGGAATGTGAGGAAATTCTTTTTCACAGAAAGGGTGGTGGATGCATGGAATGGCTTACCACAAGAAGTGGTGGCTATGAATACAGTGCAGGGCTTCAAACAGGCATGGGATAGGCATAAGGGAGCAATACAAATGACTATGAATAGATAGGCCACTGACAGAGCAAAGGCCGATGGCACATTTATAAGGTAGAAAAAGAAATGGGCAGACTGGATGGGCCTTGTGGTCCTTATCTGCCATCAACTTCTATGTTTCTATGAAGTCCAGTGCAGGGCTGTGGACCCAGCCATGCAGTCAGTCGACTGCCCAGATCAGTTCCTGTAGTGGATCCCTTGTGCCCATCGGCACTATGTTGCAGATGGGTGCAAATGTGCACATAGCACAGAGGTGTGGAGGACCCACAGATGACAATCCTCTACTCTCCCAAATATGCCCCAATGACAGGGGAGGCCATTGTGCGGGATCAGTTGACCCCCACTATCCACACTGCACGTAGCAGTGGCATCCAGGGAGATGGGTAACATTTCCAGCTGCCTTCAGAAGGTGTAGCCATCGCCTCCCCCCCTCAAGGCATTCGCGCCATCATAAGTGGCATGAGTGTGAGCACACCTCCCACACCTGTCCCCTTCCCACTCCCATGTGGAACTGCATGTTTGGCCTGTGTGCTGGGCATGGGGTGTTGCACGATTGTGAATGGCATGTGGGGGGGTGCAGTGTGCATGACCAGGTGCAGGTGGGCTATGCACCGGTGTTATGTGGTGCATAGCCCATCTCACCTTTTGTGAATAGGGACCATCCTCTAATGACCCCACCTGATGAACAAGGTCAGTGAAAATGTTCAAATCCCACCCAAATGGTGATTTTGCCAAGAAATTGTGAAATCATCTTTCTGGGTCAATTTGCATCCTGAGGTGGGGTCTCAAAGGTCATGCTTAAAATTTGATGCAAAAATATGAACAAGTGGTAAAGGTATGCAAAGAAGTTGAAAACTACATTGAAATACATTGATTCTCCATATGAAAAAAGAACTTGTTTCATATCTCATGATATGAAACAAGATCTTGTTTCACATCATGTGATACGAAACAAGATTTATAATGTTAAAAAGATAATTTAAGGAGATTTCTGTAACAGATAAGTGCAGAATCTAGCTAAGGGGGTCCTGATAAGCATGCTAAATGTATAGTATGCATAAAACAGGAAGACTCCATTACTTAGGAACAGAAACATAGAAATTGATGGCAGATGGGGACCAAAGATCCATTTTAACTGCCCTGAGCCCTACCCCCCCCTTTAGGATTTCTGTGAGACAATCCCCTTGTGCCTGTTCCAAGCTGCTTTGAATGTCCCTACTCTGGTGGAGTCAATTACTCCAGCTGGAAGACCACTCCATGGGTCAGCCACTCTCTCTCTGTGAAGAAAAACCTTTGCATGTTGCCCTGAATCTTCCTCCCCTCAATTTCATCTCAAGTCCTCTTGTCCTACTGGTGCTATTGACCATAAAGAGCTCCTTGGCGGAGACTGTTTATACCCTTCAGAAACTTAAATGTCTCAATCTCGGCCCTTCGATCCCTGCGCTGTTCCAGGGAGTACAAGCTGAGTTCCTGTAACCTACTTTCATGTGACAACTTATGGAGAATGTGTATATTTTTTGTTGCCCTCCTCTACTGTATACTGTCTCTAATCTATCTATGTCCTTCCTGAGGTGAGGTCTTCAGAAGTGGATGCAGTACTCAAGGTGGGGTCTCACCAGGGACCTGTACAGCGGCAGGATCACCTCCTTTCTTCTACTTATGATGTCCCTTCCTAGGCATCCCAGCATCCTGCTGGCCTTTTTTGCTGCCTTTTCACATCATCTGCCCACTTTTAAATTGCCTGATATGATAACGCCTAGATCCCTGTCCTGATAAGTGGTTGCTAGCTTCTCCCCCCCCCCACCCAGGTAGTAGTCGGTCTCTGGGTTGCTTCTGCCCAGATGCAAAATTGCACTTTTTTGCATTGAATTTTAACTGCCACAAGTTGGACAAAAGTCCCTGCCGAAGTAGTCACTTTTCATTTGCTCTATCCCATGTGCAATTTCCATCCTGTTGCAGAGCTTTGTGTCATCTGCAATGAGGCACACTTTCCCGCTCAACTCCTCTGTGATATCTCTGATGAAGATATTAAAGAGTAATGGTCTGAGAATAGACCCCTGTGGCACCTTGCTTGTCACCTCCCTTATCCCCTGATGCTGCCCCATTTACTGTCACGGATTGAGTTCTCTGTTCAAGCCAACTATTCATTCATGCTACCACTTCCTGCCCCACTCCTGTATGGTCGAGTTTGCATAGCAGCCTTCTTTGTGGTACAGAGTTGAAGGTCTTACTAAAGTCAAGGTAGATAAAATCAATGGCTCCCCCTGGTCCCAGCCCTTTTAACTGAGTCAAATAACTTGATCAGGTTAGTCTGGCAGGACCTTCCCATTGTTAAGCCATGCTGCTTGGCATCCAGTTGTCCAGATTCCTCCAGGAATGTTACTAACCTTTCTTTAAGCAGCGGCTCCTTTATTTATCTACCACTAAGGTGAGGCTGACAGGCAGTAGTTTCCTGTCTCCTTGCTGCTACCACAATTGTATATGGGGACCACTATTGCTCTTTTCCAGTCCTGGGGAACTGTCCCTTCTGTCAAGAATCTGCTAAAAAGATCCGCTAGTGGTGCTGCCAATTCATCACTAAGTTCCCTCAATATGCATGGATGGACTTCATCTGGCCCACTGGCTTCATCTACCTTTAGTTTTTTTTAATTCTGTCCTTACCCTCTTTATTGTGAATGGGCATGTGTCCATTCCCCCTAGGTGACTTCTGTCCCCCTTTGGGGTTGGTCTCTTACCAGATGCCTTCTTAGTAAAGACTGAGCAGAAGTACCCATTTAAGACTTGTACCTTTTCACTGTCTTATTCTATCTTCCTCCCAATACATTGAATCCCCATACAAAAAATAACTTGTTTCCTATCTTGTCATATGAAACAAGATCTTGTTTTGTATCACACAATACAAAACCAGATTTTTTCTTTCAACTCTCTTTATCTCTGCCCCTTTCTCAGGCAGACCTTGCTCACTGCCAAACATGCTACCACCCACCTGAAGCCCATCCCACTGGGAAATTGGGGACAGACACTCCCTACCTACCTTAGCCCATCAAGTCTTGCCCCACTCGTCAGAGCCAAGGAAGTGAGGGGGATCAGGAGAGCCAGTGAGTTGAGCCCGGCATTGGGTGTGTGGCAGTGGGGTACAGGAGGTTACCATTGTCTATCTAGGGAACAAGACTTTTCCCACAGTCATGCAATGATGTCTGTGCACCAATGTACTAATGTCCACCACTGCTCCACCCATTGATACAACATCACTCCTTGCAGTGACCCTGATATTATCTCCATCCAGGACCATTGCAGAGTGATACAAGGCCCACTATCCACCCCGGGAGGGGAGAGCAGTCCTCCAGATGCTCAGTCTTCTCCCTCCCCAGTTAACCCCCAGCAGCCCGAGTCTGTTCCCAAACTTGAGTCGCCGATGTGGCGTGAGGTGTGGCATCCAGCTCCTCAACCCTCAGCGCCACCAGGCCGGCCTACAAAACCAGATTTATAATGTTAAAAAAAACATTTTAAGGGGATTTCTGTAACACATAAGTGCAGAATCCAGCTAAGCTGTTCCTGAAAAACAAGCTACATGTGTTGGTTCCTCCCTAGAATATCATTTTTGGTGGTTTCTTAATTTGAATTTGAGGCAAACTGAAAACAAACTGGCAGCCAAACAAAAACATTTTCCTCAAAATGAAAAAAGGTGATGTCAATATGACAAAAGGATTCTGTTTTCATTTCATACTGCTATTTTGATGTGTTTACTGAGCATGTTCAGAACAAGTTTATGAAAATTCTAAATTGAAATAACTTTTGAACAGATTAATATTATTTCACTAAACCAGCAAAAAGGCAAATCTATGAGTTGGAGACTTTCTACCCCCTGAAAATCTCAGACCAAAATCTCAAACCATTTAGGCAGCAGCCAAATTAAAAGAAAGTCCTATTCCAACCAATGGGGAAAAAACTACTAAAAATTCAACTTTTCACTATTCAGATCTCAGAATTGCACATCAAACCAAAACTGAACTTGATACATTCAAAGATCTTCCACATAAGAACATGCATGCAACATTTTGTGCAAATCTATTGAATGGTTGTGAAGATATTAAAGTGCAAATTTTCAAGTTTAACACAGAAACCCAAGTTCAACCTTAACTATTTTACATATAATACAGACAAGTTCTCACGTGTATGTTAGGATTGAACAAGCACTTCTATGTTAAACTCAGATTTTTATACCTTAATACCTTGGTCCCTGTTCACCTGATTTACAAGAAAGTTTGAAAGCATGGCATGTGTGCCAGGAATGGATCTCTTGATTCTATTAATTTCATGTAGATTGGTTCAGTGGGAGCAAAATTACAGAGGTGCAAATAAATATAAAAGTCTTCAATTTTGAAACCCTTAAGACTTTTTTTTGCCACTCAATAACTAAACAATATGAAGCTTTGAAACCTGAAACTTTCAGGTTTGATTAAGGCTGGTCCAAGGTGTGCACTTTTGTTGGGTGTAGGTCCTGATGGTAAGCAGTTTTTAAAATATTTAAGAAAAATGTTCAATTTCTGAGCATGCATAGTTAAAAAAAAAAATCAATGTTCTATTCAAAACTGAATTTTTGCAACAACAGCTGGTTGCATTATATGACACAGCTGTCATTTACTAACAAATGACAGCTGTGTCATATAATTCAACCAGTTGTTGTCATGACTCATAAGTCAGGGATAGGGTTACTGTCATTATAGCCCCACCGTCCTGTCTGGTCTATGCCTGAATAATCTGCATATCAGGGAGGGACAATCCCCAATGGCAGTGTATTTAGTTATTTAATTATTTTTTATTTTTTAATTTTTTTATTTTTTGTGTGATCTGACTCTGGGATACCCACTCCCATTCTCGGATGGTCCTTTATACACAGCCTTATCTACACACCAGTGGCCCCAATCTCAGGTGACAGTTTATTTGTATAATCCAACACTGGATGCCTCCCTCTCCCCCAGCAGCCCATTATTTTATTTTAATAAACATCGCTGACATTGCAGAGAACAATCACTGTGTCAGCATTTGAAAGTTCTCTCCAGCAGTGTGATTCTGAAAAAAAAAAAAGAAAAAGTCCTCCAACATCTTTCTTTACCGAAAAAAAGAACATTTTCACTGCCATCTCCTTCCCCCGTCCCAACACTCCCACTGAGCACCTACCACCCCACACCCCCTTTACCCTATAATTATCTGCCTAGGTCATATGCTGTCATTCTCTGTGGACTGAGACACATCTGCTCTCTTCAAAGATGAGCTGTGAACTGAGAAATAAAGGTAAGTGCTGTATAATGTATTTCAGTAGTGTTTTAAGCCTATGCTCATAACTTCACCATTTGTTTTGAATTTTTTCACCAAATTTTCAACATAACCTTTTTGGGGCCCCACCTCATAAACACTGGTACTGTCATTTGGTTTATTGGGCCAGGTGGGTGATTTCACAGTCACTGTGCAAAATCACCTTTTAGAACTGAATAACGAAATTTCACCACCAGTGTTCATGAGGTGAGGTCGCAAAATGCTATGTTGAAAATTTGGTGATAAAATTCTTAAAAATGGCCAGGTTACACATGTTCATAGAAATTGCTCATGCACATACATAACTTTAGTCATTTTGCATGTTTTGACTTTTAATTTTTAAATAGCCATTTTTGACACCACCTCATGAACAGTACAGCTGTCATTTTGCATATCCTGTCCAAAACATGCTCTCGCACCTGAGGCATGCAAGGGTGTTTTGGCACAGATTTAAACATTTTTACCTGTGTGGTTTATAAGGTGGGGTCATAAGCAGACTATGTTGAAAGTTTGGGGTCAAAATATTTAAAAAAAAAAAGATTGCATTATTTATTCATTCATTCGCTAGCTGGGTTGGTGCACTGATCCAAAGACCTTTTTCAGCCATGGCCCGAGCTAGAGACTGGCACATGCAGGGAGAGGTGACAGCAAGGACAATAAAAGTGCACAGAAAAAGAGAAACAGTAACTGAGACAGGTGCATGTCTAGTGAACATACATTAGGGAGATAATTAACAAAATACTGTAGGTACAATAAAGCGATAAGTATTAAATAATGCTGTTTTCAGGGGTGTCTGTTGCACCACTGAGGAACATGCTGTCTTACCATGCCAGGGAGAGGAGTTCTAGTGTGAATTCAGTGAGCTGGTTAATGGGACTAGGCTAATGGGGAAGGTGCTGCAGCATGCAGCACCCACAGCAACAGCCCCCACCTGGGTAGGGAAGGAAGTGTTGGTACAGAGACCACATCCATTGGTGAGTCAGGAAACCTCACTCATAAGGTATCGATGTGTGTACCAGGACTTCCTGGGCCCATGCACTGGATCAGAATGATCTCCAACATTGTATTTATCTCATTTTCATTTTGTTGAGGCCCTGAAGGGACCTGCTCAAATGACAATACAATTCCACTATGACAAAAAGAAGGGACATGTAACCCCTCCACCCCTGCCTTTTCCACGGAAACGACAGGTGGCATGCTGTTGGCGTAGGCAGCAATACCTGGTGGGGGTAACATAATTCTACGGGTTCGGGGAAGGATGAGGTTACCTGGCACAAGGAACCTAGGTTTGGCTACTCTACACAGGGGCACCCAAGTAAATCCAACTACAGAAGCAATAACTGTAATGTCCAGAACCAGAATTGGGATTTTTCAGTGTGGCTTTATTCAGACTAGATGACACATAACAAAGCATTGCATGGTCCCCCGAAGGGTTACGTTACTGTATGTGCAGATTAGAGGTTGAAACGCAGCGGTCCATTGGAGAATGAACACATTACTACAGTTGTCTGGCTTTAGACCCACCAGGCACTCAGCCCGGACTTTGCATGCGCATTGGATACATAGCCCGACTGGCCTGGCACCCCCTGCCGGCCACTCGACTGATGGTCCACTAGAAGAATGAACCCAAACTTTACTTGGAAAAGACATCCCATCCAAACAAGGAGGCTCCCAAGCTGTGGCTCCCTACACCACTTGAAATCTGTGACTCCTAGAGAGATTGTTTTCATACTTCCAAATGAGCTCCCATCAAACAAGGAGTAATTTTCCCCTCCTGTGGCTCCCCACACTGCTTAGAGTCTGCGACTCCTAGGAGATTTTCAAGTTGCGACCCACGTCTGGGTACACACCCCATCACTGACCAAGTGCATGAGGCAAATAGCAAAAACACAGAAGAAATCCATAGAGGTGGACCTGGTTACTAAAGATGGTGGGTTTTCCCACCTCCAGCTCCCAACAGCCCATACCTGGCCATTTCTCTGGACACACAGAAAACTTTAGAACTGTAAAATGTAGATTGAACAGTGGATGACCTGATGCACCCCCTCTACAGCGAACTTTAAATCCATTTAAACTTTAAACTGTCAAACTGCTCCATTTGTTCGTCCTAGTAGACATAGTCCTCCCAAATAGCAGTCCACATTACTTCCCAACTTAAAGAAAACAGTATGTTTGCCCCTTCAAATGGAGCCAAACACTCACCCATCTGTTGCAGGTGCCCCACAGGTGAAATAACACTTTATTTGCTGTTATACTTGAACAGACTTAAACAAAATCAGGCAGCTTCCTTCCATAGTGGGCAAAGGGGATTGCCCCTGGAACCCACAGAGAACATTTCCTCCCCCCCCCCAGAGGGAGAGGGGGTATACAGACAACTCACTGATTTCCTTCTTGTTTTCTTAAGGACAAACTGAAGACTGACTTTGAATTTCCCAAAATTCTAAAACTTCACTCTCTGAGCTGAAGATTCCAAATGTGGCTCATACAGCTGTGACAGTTCTATTATGATGTCATCTCTCAAGTCTCAGCTGTGACTGAGGACAGAGTGAGACAGTGTGAAACCCATTTAACTGGAGTTTCACAAGCTGCCTTCCTTGCCTACCACTGGGCCTTACTGGGATTCTAGTAACCCGAGGTAACAAAGGGGTTACACCCATATCTGCAAAAACTACAGTATTTCAATGCAGACATTATGGTTGTAGAACACAAAGAAGGGAAATGAAAAACATTAGAGATTTGGGTCTCCAGAGTATTGGTGAATCAGTGATGGGGTCTCACTTGGTGTCGTCAACCTTAATGCCAACCCCCTTTCCTGATCAGATGAAGTCAAATGTGATTTATGGAATAGATAGATAGATAGATAGATAGATAGATAGATAGATAGATAGACAAACAGACTGACAGACAGATAGAGACAGGCAGACAGACAGATAGACAGACAGACAGACTGACAGATATTGAAAAAAATGTTAATGCATCAGTTAGGGTTCCAGTGACAATTGTTTGCAAATGTATCCAACACAAATCAACAGGTGTCAGGGTTGTGCCTTAGGGTCATCAGTCCTAACACTCATCCCATTCCATAAGTAAATAAGCTCAGATGTGTGCAGTATATGAGAATGGGATGAGTGTTAGGGCTGATGACCACAGTGCACACCCCAACACCTGCTGGTGTGTACAGGGGACGACCTTATGGTTGGAAAACATAACACCACATTTCCAAACTTTTATCACTAGAACCCTAACTGATGCATTAACAAAGTTCTTCACAATTTACTTCCTTACTTTTTGAGATTGTATAATTGTATCCCTCCATAGATGCATATACTGTATGTATGTAGCTATGGAAGTACAGAGCCCAGAGGATCCTGTGCTTCAATTTATGGGACAATAGTCACCAAATTATTACCATAGCTATGTTATTGCTCCCCACCTTATGTACCTGGTGCTGAAAATGTTTAAAACCCCACCAAAACATAACTCTGCAGATCAGCAATGTCATTCCATGCCACAGGTGTGAAAAACCATATTGGCCAGGATTTGAAAAATGACAGCTGTGACATATATCATATGATGTAATAAGAATGCTATTTTGAAAATTTGGGGTACAAATATTTAAAAGTGCCAAAGTTACCAGCGTGCATAGCAAAATTGTAACAACTGGTCATAACTATGCCATTTTTAATAATGTTGACCTCAAATTTTCAATGTATCCTACTTATGATCCCACCACATGTATCTGGTACAGAACATTTTCAAATCACTGCGACATCATAATTCTGTGCAACTTCAATGCCATTCTGCACCACAGGTGTGAAAACATCTTATGGCCATGATTTGGAAAATGGCGACTGTGACATACATGAGGTGGGGTAATAACAAGGTTATATTGAAAATATTGGGTGAAAATATTACAGATATCCAAAGTTATGAGTGTGCATAATGAAACTGCCACATATTTAATTTATTTATTTATTTATTCTAGGATTACAAGTACCTTTGAGCCAAGGCTCTTTTACAAAGGTTATTTATTCTAGGATTACAAATACCTTTGAGCCAAGGCTGTTTTACAAAGGTTCCACATCAGAAATAACAAAAAAAGAATCTGTGAAATAACTGTAAACAATTCATGTACAACAGTGCTATTGAAAGGGGTCAATTATAGGAAGAGTAAGGGGTAGAGGATGAGGAGAAGTGTAGGTAGTTAACAGAGGCAGCTATAGTAAGATGGTGAACACAGCTAGGATGCATATGCCCACAAGGAATGGGTAGGGTCAGGCACCCAGGAGTGGCAGAGAAACAGGGATGAAAGGAGAGAGGGAGGATGAAGATGCAGCTGGATGTATTTGTTGAAAAATAAATGGGAAGGAGTGATAGAAGAGAAAAATGGGGCATGGTGGGGGGATAAGTACTGTAATGGGGCAAAGAGAGACTAATGAGGTGGTATGAAGACCTGAGATTTGAAGTGGCGCCTCAGGAGCTGGGGGGAGGGGGACTGGGGGAGCCGAAGGTTAAGCAGTATGTAAGTTAGGATTTAAGCTGTATAGGTCATCATCTAGGAGAGGCAGTCACAGGAGCTAGAAGCAATGAGATGGGCCCAGAGTCTGGTTTTGAACCAACCTAGAATTGAGACAGAGGAGATGGTGTGGCTGAGACCATTCATTCATAGAGGAGCACTATAGGCAAAGGAGCATTGGCCCTGCATAGTTCGACAGTGAGGAACTTGTAGAATCTTGGTTGTTAAGCTCCTGGTGTTCTGTCAGTTGGTGTTTTAATGTAACAAGGCAGTAACACCGGGGTCTGTGAGGCCAAGGTTGATTTTTCCTGCCATAGCACATGTGAGAAACTTTATACGGTTGGAGAGCTGGAGCCATCCAGATTGTTCATAAAGGGCAAAGGTGGGTGAGGCAGTAGGCACTAGTTGTGAGTCAGCATGCTTTGTTAAGAGCAGTTGTTATACATTGGAGAGCGGACATCATGGCAACGCCGTAGATAATGAGGCCATAATCAATAATTGACACCACAGAGATCTGGACAGCCATCTTTTGGGCCTCTGGGGTGAGATGCTGCCTGTGCTTGTAGAGTAATCCAAGGTGTGTGCTGGTAGCTTTAGTCATGCTGTCAATGTGAGCCATATAGGAGAGATTGGGATCAAGCAGAATCCCTAGGTATTTGAAAGAGTAAACTTGTTTGTGGACAGTCCCCTGCTTTGTGGAGATGGCAAGTGGGTGTTGCTTATAATGGTTATGTGAACTGCAGACAGCAAGGACTTGGTTTTCTTGTGATTGAGGATTAGTTTGTGATTTGAGAACCATGTTTCAACGGCACTATATCCAAGTTGGAGGCTGAGTTGTAGTGGTGAAAGGTCCTTGTGTGTAGAAAAGACAACAGCATCATCCACATACAGGATGATTTGTTCTGAGCAGGATTGTGGTAGGGAGTTTAAAAAGAGGCTGAAAAGGAGAGGGCCCAGTATGGACCCCTGAGGTACTCCAGAGCAGACAGGCAAGGTGTCCAAGATAGCATTGGCAATTTTTACTCTGAGAGTGGTTGTCAAGGTAGCTTCTGAACCAGCGGGCTGTAGACATATGGTCATAACTTTGCCATTTTTAATAATTTTGACAATGAAATTTCAATATAGCCTCCTTATGATCCCATCTCATGAGCAATGTGGTGAGGTAAGGCCATATTTTATTATTTTGGGACATGTTTTACATAACTTTAAGTAATGTATCAGATGCCCATAGTAGCCAGTGTAAGTGCAAAGCATCATGGATACAAAAAGAAAGCCATAAACCCTAAAGTTGGAATTCCTGTTACTGGGCAGCACAGCTGCTTGTTGCTATCCAGGAAACTGGAGTTAATGAAATTATCTAAGAGGAGATAAAAGAATGATTAAGCCTAGCTGTCATTTGTTTGTGAAAGGACAGGACCTCATGAAGAGTCAGGATATCTGGGCATCCTTTGTGTTGAGAGGTCTGCAGTGATTTAAGCTTCTTACAACTAAGTAGAGCTACCATAAATAGTTATATTTAAGTGCTGAATAATGACAGCCATCTCCCAATAGGGAGGCCTGGAATGCCCTCCGAGAATCTAGTTTGAGCTGGCTACCTCATTTTTTTTCTATGTTCAGAAACTGAATATCTGTGTTATTGTAATAACATACCAAACTCTGATTGGTTGGGTAACCACAGAAACTGAAATGCTGGCCAGTTGCAGGGCTAGCCACGTCGACTGGACCTGCCCTCTTGAACCCTTTAAAAGCAGAATGCAGAGGGGTATCTGAGCCTTTTTGTTGCCTTTTGTTGCCATGTGGCTTGAAGCAGTTGGGACCCTGCTGGTTTTGAACAAAGACCATTTTCTCCTGGATCACTGATAGCCAAGACTTCATCTACCACAGTTTTTAAGGACACTTCTGCACTTCAAAATTCCAACTAGGTACTCAAGGTAGACTTTTTAACCTCAGAGTTTAAAGTGTAGTTTTCTTAGTGTACTTTCCTTTTATTTTTCAATATCATATAACCAGTATTGAATTATTTTTTCTTTTTGTTATTTACTGTTTTCTTATTAATTAGTAAAGCCTTTGGCTTGTTTAAAATAATTCTGCTTACATCATTTATGTGTGCCGCTACCCAGGTAAATATTGTTCAAATGATACCATGCCTATGTGACTGTTTTAAGGGCCAAAACACTACCAAAAGTGAAGTTCACAGAGGACTTCATGATGAAAGGAGGGGAGAAAATAGGAAGGATCTCAGGAGGAGCTTGTAGGGGGATTTGAACTGAGCTCTGCATTTCTGGGGAAAGACACATAGTTGGGTATCCCCCACCCCCCAAGAAGCCTATACATGCCTGTGGCTTTCTGGTTTGTGGTGCAGTGGCTGAAAGGGTTCTAACCCAGGAACACAGACTTGAGACTGTATTTGTATCCTCTTGCATGGAGAAAGTGCATCTCTGACCCCATCCCCCCATCACAAGACGGATTCACTGTGATGCAGAGAGAGGGACATCCCACCCCATGAGAGTGGACTTGTGGCAAGCAGTATGACTGTCATTACATAAATTCTGCCAACCAACTGTGAAATCACCATTCCAGTGATAGTTGCACAAAAACAGTCATGAGGTAGGGTCCCCAAAAGGCCATGTTGAACATTTGGAGTGAACATCTCGAAGAATGGCAAAGTTATGCAAAAAAGTTCAAACTGCTATTGAAATACTGTACACTGGACCACATTTACCTTCAATTTTCATATTGCAGTTGCCAGTTCCAGAAGCAAGACCCGTCTTCAATCAGAGAGTAGGATTTAAAGTATAGGAGCTGATCAGGTGAGTGAGGCTGTGTGGGGGTGTAATGGGAGATTTGGGGTGATGGCTGTTGAGTGGGAAGTGGGGTGGGGTTGGACAGATCAGCAAGGGATTGTTTTCTTGTCTTTTTATGGGGAAAGAACACCGATTTCTATCTTTCTGGCAGCAGGACACAGACATGGGGTACCACTAGACACCAGGGATAAAGGACAGCATGGGGTGGGCATTTGGAGAATTGGGGAAGGACCACTAGACACCAGGGAGAAACAGCAGCTCAGGGAGGGCTATCACAGAACAGGGGAGGAACAACTATCCGCCAGCAACAAATGACAGCACTGTTATGGTGATTGGAGAATGGGGAGGGACCACTAGACTACCAGGGAAATGCTGGCAGCACTAAGACAGCAATCGGAGAACAGGGTGAAAGGGTTGAGACCA
The DNA here is from genome assembly GCA_016271365.2 of Neoceratodus forsteri. NCBI lineage: Eukaryota > Metazoa > Chordata > Ceratodontiformes > Ceratodontidae > Neoceratodus > Neoceratodus forsteri. Next base: position 1,166,963,667 of record CM057454.1, read on the forward strand.
CTAGACGACCAGGGAAGAAGGGAATCAGAGAACAGGAAAGGGAGAGGGATCACTAGACTACCTGGGACTAAAGACAGAACCAGGACATGGAGAAAAAGGAAGATGACTACCAGGGACAAACAGCAGCACAGGGATGGTGATCAGATAACTGTGGAGATGGGAGGACATAAGGACAACATCAGGAGAAAAAAGTACTTTGCTGCAAATTGCAGAAAAGGGATACTCTTTCATTATAGAACAGAATCCTCCTTCACAATTTGTGGCACAGGATCCTTCTTTCATGAAAGAGACTGCCTGCAGTTTGTGGTAAAATAATTCCTAGAATAAAATTAACATATTTCTGAACTGTAATGTGAAAAGCTGACCCCAGAATTCAATTCCTCTTGCCCCAATTAGGTAAACACAGCTGTTGATGTTTACTAACTTCCAATATGTTTTTAAAAAAGTAGGTTTGTTTGCCTCATTAACTGAAAACAGTACAAGCAGTAGCATGGAAAAAGATTCCCCATTTAAGAAAAAAAGATATCTGTTTCATGGCATTTTTTGAGTTCGACATCTATCTTTTGCCATAGGAAACTGTGGGAAATTTGAAAATGTAATAACTTTTGAATGAATAGATATTTGTTCCCAAAACCTTTAAAAATCACATATTTGACCCAAGTCACGTATACCCTGCAAATTGTGATAGGTTGACCATCCATGGCACTCCAGACATTGCCTCATGGGTTTTAGCCCACCTGATAGGCTAGTGATGCACATGACTCTAGGATCAAATTTCTAGTATATCCCAGTCCCAGAAACCCCTGCTCTCCAGTTCAAATCGTGCATCTGATAAGGCAACAAGCACACCAGGATCCCTGTCTGCTCCACACAGAAAGATAGGCCTCTGATTTAATGACCATAAGGAATGCTTTGCTATACACAGAATGATGTTGCTGTTTCATAATAAAAATACAACCCATATCTCAGGGAAGCAAAAGACAGCTATGTGGCTTTAAACCTTGTTCGGTTTTACCTCTGATCATTTGAATTTTATTTAGGCATAAATTATGTGAGACCCTTTTGGCATGGTGCTGGGATTCTAAACTCTGCAGAAGCCAGCACAGTATAGCGAGTTTAATTGTTTTGCTAGGCTTTGAATCAGGCTTCTAGCCTGTATTTTTGCTGGCAGTACAGTTTTACATGTTTTAAAACGGTATGCTTGCTATGGAAAATATTGCCCTACACAGTGTTGTTAGAATCAGAAGAATCTTTTAAGGTGATTCCCTTTTTTAACTGGTTAGATGTTTGTTTAACCATGCCAGGCTCCTCGTGGTCTTGCAATCCTGAGCCCCAGCGCTGCAACACGCATTAGTTCTTTAAGCGAATTCCCGCTTAGGGCCTTTCCACTCGACCTTTCAAAAGAGGCCCTCTGTAGGCTCCCACGAGGCGCTCTGTACTGTGGGGAGCCTCCTCCATGCTCGCAACATCACTGCTCTCCTGAGGGGGTAGGCCTAGGCCTCTGGCCTACTGCACCCTGCAGCGTTCTGCCCTCCCACTGCCGCGTGGTCAGCTCTTGATTCTAGGAGCAGCCTCCTATTCTAGGGGCTGCAGTCCACAGGGCGATCATCATGTGCACTTTAGGCACTTGCGTTCTGCTCCAGGAGAACACTTAATTCCTCGAGGCCCCTTATTGGCCTCAGCGGCCTCCAACGACACTGCGAGTTCGTGGCCTACTTTCAGGCCTCCCTTCTTCGCACATCATTGGGCCTCTCCCTCATCGAGGCAGTAGTTGAGGGAAGCTCCCAGCATTGGTGCCAAGGCCGATTGTTAGACCATTACAACACAACCGCAAAGTTGAGGGTCTCAGCTTCCTGGGGGGTGGGGGTTCATTGCCACAGTCCTCCTGGTGGCGCAGGAATGCCAGAAGAGAACATTCGCTGAGCCTGGGACTTAAGAACCTTTTGAATCTGGGTCTAGCCTGTTCTACTCTGGGTCTAGCCTGTTCTACTCTAACTCAGGTGTGCTGGGGGGGAATCAAATGTTTAACAAAGGGGGGGAATCACATAACAAACCACATGAGCCAAGCCTCCTTCGCGCTTCTGTATGGGGTCCCTCACATAGTGACTTCCATATATGGATCACGAATGCCAATTTCTCCTCATTTCTACACACAGGTCCCTCTCCCAGTGACCTTTGGTATTCGTCCTGTTTTTCACTTGGGTCCCTCCCCACAGCGACCTGTCTGATCCCACCACTATACTGGAGGTCCCTCCCTATAGCAAACACCAGGTTGGGGGCACCTATCCATGAGGGGTCCCTCCCACAGCGACCCCACATGCTGTTCTGACCACAAAAAAAGGGGGATATCACAGGGCCCCCCCCCTTATAACAACCATGAGGCCTGTCTGTACCTACGGTCCTCCCTTTGTGGTGCTAGACCATACACACTGTATTGGCAACTATGGGGCAAAGATCTGTCCGCAGGACCTCACAGTAGCCCTAACTATACAGTTGTCTTCTCTCACCAGATGGTCAAGGCCAAGAAGTTTTCTGCTTGCAGTGCTACCCTCTTGCCCCAAGCTCTGGGCCCCCTTTGCTCCGCCTGTCTTCTCGATGACGATGATTTATCAATGGAGCAAACTCCTGTCATGGGTCCCAGCAATCCAGGGCCCAGTGGTCCCAAATGGATGGATCCTGGTTCCCTCATGATTCAAAACCAACAGGCCACAGTCACGATGATAGAGAGCCAACAGAACTTCATGCTAATGATAATGGAGAAACTCGAATCTCTTACACAGCATAGAACAGCAGCACCACATCTGGAACCAGACAAGGCAGGGGGGCCCTCCGAGGAACGTATAGACTCTGAAAACCCAGCACCAGACAATCTTCGGCCAGACTCTGGAGAAGACAAAGATATACCTGAGGAGGAGGACGGAGTGGATGAGGAGGACATGGAATCACAAGCCGTACCTTCCCTCACTTCAAAATTGTGTTCCTTCAACATGGTCCCAGGCATAATGAAAATTGTCAAAGCTAATATGGAGTTCAATGTCAAGGAGAGTAAACCAGAGTCCAAATTAGACCCCAGGATCCAGCAGAAGGCGACCAAGTCTGAGACCTTCCCTGTATGTCCAGCAATTGAAGACATCTTCAACAAGGAGTGGCAATCCACAGAGCCGGGCAGAATGTCGAATAGGAGGAACCTGGACAGGATGTACATGGTTCAAGAGGACAAGGCCGATATCTGGTGCAAAGCTCCAACCATCGACCCACAGGTGGCAGCACTCAGCAAGAAAACCATCTTACTCTGTGGGACCATAGCACTAGAAGATCCAATGGATAAGAAAGTAGAGGACATGCTAAAGAGGGCATTTGAGGTCGAGGGAACTGCCGCAAAAGCTGCCACGATGGCCATCTACACAGCTCATGCACAAATTCTCTGGCTCAAGGAACTCCAAGAGCAAGCAGACCCTAAGTCCAAGGAGGCAGAACTTTTAGAGTGCACTCTCGATGCGGCTAAATACCTGGTGGACATGGCAGTGGACACACTGCGGCTGCACTCCAGGGCCACAGCCATCACCAATCGTGCCAGGAGAGCGCTGTGGCTGAAGTTATGGGGCCCTGATAATGAATCAAAGACACTATTACAAAATTTACCCATGAAGGGAAAGCATGTTTTTGGGGAGGGCCTACAGGACTTCCTAAAACAAAAAGAGGAAGGCAGAGACCTCTTTAGAAACAAGACCAAGTACACCTACCTCCATTCAGTGAAGCGGAGGTTTCGGGGGGGGGGGACAGGTCATACCAACCTCACAGGGACGCACACTCCCAGAACAGTTCCTTTTGAGGCAGAGGAACTTCCAACAGTTACCATAGTTCCTTCTCCCATGCTTACCAAATGCCCTCCTTTAGAGTCCGTGGCCAAAGAGTTGAGGGAAGAGGTAGAGGGTACAGGGGGAAACAACAATGACTCCGTACCCAGAATCCTTCAAGGACAGGGGTCATACCCCCCATGGGACAAAGACTATCACTGTTCAAACGCCAGTGGCTCAACACAGCCTCGGAGAGGTGGGTCCTAGAAGTGATATCAAGGGGGTACTGTATAGAGCTGTCCCAACCCCACGTCATACACAGGTTTCTAAGCTCCCCCATTGCCAAAGGAAAGACAACCCCACATCAGGTCCAACATATTCTGTCAGATCTTCTACAAAACAGAGCCATCCAGCCCATCCCTATGCACGAACAGAAACTAGGGGTGTACTCCATTTTCTTTCTCGTGCCCAAAAAAAAAAAAAATCAGGAGAACTTCGCCCCATCCTGGACCTGAAACACCTCAACGAACATGTGGTGTGCCACAGGTTCAAAATGCAGACCATAAGATCAACCCTCCGCAGCGTCCGGGTAGGCGATTACCTCACGTCCATAGACTTGAAGGACGCATACCTCCACATTTCCATCATACCAAAACACCGACAATACCTCAGGTTCCACATCTTAGGCCATCACTACCAGTATCAGGCATTGCCCTTCGGGTTCACCTCAGCACCAAGGGTGTTTACCAAGGTGTCCATCGTCCTAGTAGCCAGATTCTGGGAACAGGGTCTGGATATCATATCCTACTTGGACAACTGGCTCATTCGAGCATGCTCTGAGGAGCAATCACACCAAGACACATGGACCGCCCTACAGGCACTCGAGGAACACAGTTGGTTAGTGAACTGGGACAAAAGCCAGCTGGTGCCCACACAACAGATCGAACATCTGGGGGGCACTAATCAACACATCACAGGGATGGGTAAAACCCTCTCAGACAAGGGTGCTCAATCTGATAGCCCTGGCCCGTCACATGAGATCCCACCAACAGACAACCATGGGACGCATAGCCCAGTTGCTAGGGTGCATGGCATCTTGCATAGACCTCATACCCTGGGCCAGATGGCACATGCGACTACTCTAGACTTACGTACTCACTCAGGGATCACCGAACGAGTACATAGAAACATAGATACATAGCATTTGACGGCAGATACGGACCGCTTGGCCCACCCAGTCTGCCCATTTCCCTACCTGACGGATAAGCTGCAGATCCTAGTTAACCAGCAGCCTACTTCTTCCTACCCCCACCCCTTAGAATTGCCTTACGACTGTCCCATGCATGCTTGAATTCCACCACTGTTTTTGACTCCACATCCTTCTCTGGAAGGCCATTCCATACATCCACAACCCTCTCTGTGAAAAAATACTTCCGTAAATTACCTCTGAGCCGCCCCCCTTCTATCTTCAAATTGTGCCTCCTTGTTCTTGCACACCTCTTTTTTTTTGAAAGATGATACCCTCTTGGACTTTGTTGATTCCCTTGCGGTACATGAAAGTTTCTATCATGTCTCCCCTCTCCTCCTTTCCTCGAGGCTATACATACAAGTTCCTTAAGTCTCTCTTCATATGTCTTCTGGTGCAGACCCTGCACCATTTTAGTGCCCTCTGGACAGCTTCCATCCTGTCTATGTCTTTGCGGAGATTGGTTCTCCAGAACTGCACGAGTACTCCAGATGGGGTCTCACTAGCTGTCTGTACAGAGGATAATAACTTCCTGTTTTCTACTGGTGATGCCTCTCCCATGCATCCCTGTATCCCCCAGCCCTCCTTACTGCCCTCTCACACTGCTTGCCCACCTTTAGGTCATCTGATTTGACTACCCCAGGTCCCTTTCCATTTTGTTGTTTTAGTATCTCATCCCCCATTGTGTACTCGTCCCTGGGTTTTGTTTCCCAAGTGCATTACCTTGCACTTCTTAGCATTGAATCTAAGCTGCCATACATTTGACCATTCCTCTAACCTTGCCAAGTCCCTTCTCATCCTTTCCACTCCACCTTGTGCATCAACTCTGTTGCAGATCTTTGTGTCATCTGCAAAGAGACATACTTTTCCTTCCAGTCCCTCTGCAATGTCGCTTATAAAGACCTTGAAGAGGACTGGTCCCAATACTGAACCCTGCGGTACCCCACTACTAACCCTCCTTTTTTCAGAGTGGACTCCATTTACTATTACTCTCTGTGTCCTATTCTCCAGCCAATTCTTTACCCAGGCTGTCATCTTGGGACCCACTCCCAGGTTTGCTAACTTGTATATTAATCTTTTGTGTGGGACTGTGTCAAATGCCTTGCTAAAGTCTAGGTAGGCCATGTCCACAGCCCTCCTGATCAACTACTTTGGTCACCCAGTCAAAGAAATCTATCAGATTTGTCTGGCATGACCTTCCTGCTGAATCCATGCTGCCTTGGGTCCTGTGCCCCTCTGGCCTCTAGATACTCGACAATTCTTTCCTTCAGAGTGATTCCATCATTTTCCTACCACTGAGGTTAAACTAAAGGGTCTGTAGTTTCCTGCTTCTGCCTTGCCTCCCACTTTTGTGAAGGGGAATCACATCTGCCCTCCTCCAGTCCTCAGGTACAACCCCATCCTCCCATGATTTGTTAAAGAGGGTAGTCAGTGGTGTCACTAGTTCTACCCTTAGTTCTTTAAATTTTGGGATGAATCCCATCAGGCCCCATTGCTTTGTCCACCTTCAGTTTTAAGAGTTCTTTCAGAACCCTTTCTTTTGTAAATGGGCTGGTATCAACTTCTGTATCCAGAGTGTTTCTACTGTTTGTTTTAGGTACCTCCCCCTCTTCCTTTGTAAATACTTAGCAAAAATATTTGTTTAGTATCTCTGCCTTTTCACAGGCACCCTCTGCCCACCCTCCATCCCCTTTATTAAGCCTCACTATCCCTCCCTTGGTCTTCTTTCACTCTCTGATGTACCTATAAAAGGTTTTATCCCCCTTCTTAACTGAATTGGCTATCTTTTCCTTGGTTTAGGCCTTTGCTGTTCTGACTGCCTTCCCAGCTTCCTTTTGCTTTACTGATACCGTTCTCTGTACTGTTCCTTCTGTGATTCCTTGTACTTCCTGAATGCTTTCTTTTTCTCTTGAACCTTCACTGCCACTTCCTTTGAGAACCATAGTGGTTTCTTACCTCATTTTGTTTTGTTTATTTGCTTTACACAAAGGCTTGTTACCTCTGTGATGGCAGTTTTTATTATTTCCCATTGTTCTTCCACCCCTCCTTCCTACCCATTTGCTAGTGCATTCCTTAGGCACTCACCCATTTTGACAAAGTCAGCCCTCCTAAAATCCAGTACCTTTGTCTTTGTATGGCTTGGCTCTATTGCTGTGTTTATTGTGAACCACACTGTTAGATGGTCGCTAGTTCCCAGATGGTTACCCACTTCTACATCTGTGATCCTCTCTTCATCTCCATTTGAGAAAACCAGGTCTAAGATTGCTCCCTCTCAAGTGGGCTCCAATAATAGTTGTCTAAGGCATGCCCCCTGTAGGGCATCTAGAATAACCCCACTCTTAGAAGTGTCTGCTGCAACTGCACTCCAGTTAACATCTGGCATATTCAGATCACCCATCAGCAATATCTCCCCTTTTTCTGCCATTCTAAGTATACTTTCTATCATTTCCTTGTCCATTTCCTCCCCCTGAGAAGGGGGTCTGTATACAACCCCTGTGCGGATTGTGGTGCCATTGCCGGTCTCCAAATTTACCCACAGTGCTTCTTCTCCCTGTTTACCCTTTTGTTCTGTTGCTTTGATCCTTCCCTTATGTAAAGAGCTACTCCTCCTCCTCTTTACCCTCCTGTCCCTCCAGTAGATAGTGTATCCTGGTATGTTTACATCCCAGTCATGGTTTTTGTGTACCATGTTTCTGTGACTGCCATGATATCCAGATGTTCCTCTTCCATCAAGGCCACTAATTCAGGAAGCTTGTTACTCAGACTACGACCATTGGTACTCATTGCTCTCCATTTTTGATGACTTTACCTTCTGTTGCAGCATCCCCACTGACCTTTCTAACTTGGTCTTTTCTCATTTAGTACCCTGTTTTTGTAGGGAGGCTGGGATTTTCCTGCTGCTTATCAGTGCCTCCCCTGACTAGTTTAAAGCTTGCCAATGAAGCATTTAAACCAATTGCTCAAAGACTTGTTCCTTCCTGGACAGATGCAGACCATCCTGCCAGTATAGGCTGGTGTCCCTCCAGATGGAACCCCAGTCCCCAATGAAGCCAAACCCTGTGCTCCACACCATTTTTCAACCATTCATTAAACTGCATGGTGCAAAGTACCCTCGCCTCACTCATGCCATTGACAGAGCAGCACCTCTGAGAAGGATACTGTTGTGCTACTTGTCTTAGGCCCCTCCCCAATTCTACAAAGTCCTTCTGCACTGCTTTAATCTCATGATGAGCCAAGTCATTTGTCCCTAGGTGGACAATGACGTCCAGCTCAGATTCCCGTACAGCTGTTCTCGTGATCCTGAGGATGCGCTTCCTGTCCCTCCAAGTCATGGCACCAGGCAGGCACCTTACTTCAGTTTTCCCTGCTCCCTCCATTTCTATCCCCCTAATAATGGAGTCCCCCACCAGGAGCTGCTTCCTTTCCTTGTGGTGTCCTCTGTCTCCTTCCTGTGGGCCTCCCTTGTGACAGCTGTCCTCAGCCTCGTTAGTCTCCTCTGCAGGTGCATCCATAGGGGAGCTATGCTCCCCCAGAATGGTGTATGGATTCTGGAGTGGAACAACTGACTGGGAGTGCCTCTGTTCCACCATCCTCACCCTTCCTGAGCCCACTGTGGTCCAACTGCTGTGTTTTCTTTGCAACCTCTGAGGTAGTGGTGGTGGTGGCTCTGGTGCTCCCTGGATAAGGGAGGTTCCCTTCCTACCATCCAGTGTGGCCTGGGGGAAGGTTCCCTTACTACTGTCCAGCATGGCCTGAAGATGGGCAACTTCCTCCCTCAGGGCAGAGAGTTGTCTGCAAATAGGGCAGCATCCCAGCCTCCAGAAAGACTCCCGGAAGACTGCTGCCCCACAGCCATTACATTGCACCACTCCCCACATGTTTATCTACTTTTTTCTTTGTGTGTGTGTGTGTGATTGGTTTGTTATATAGAAATATATATATTATACAATATGTATGCTTATATTGTCAGTGCAGTGTGCTAGAGAGGATATGACAGTGATATGCACCTTGCACTCTTGAGGAAATGATGTCAGAACCCCAGGTATAAAGAAACTATTTCCAGGAGTGGGTGGGGTGAGTGGTGGGAAAGGGTTGGGCCTAAACTGTGCCCTCACAAAACAATCAGCTAAAAGCTCTGACCCATTGCTGCGATGAGTGCTTTCCTGTCAGCAAGATGCCCTACACAACAATTTGACAGAGAAAATACCCTGCTAATCAAACAGAGAAAAATCCAGACACAGGTAACCCTCCCCAGCCCCAAAACAGCCTGGTGGTTTGTGCTCTGAAAGCGGTCAGCCCCAAAATAAGTCAGCTGTGCTTTACACTCTTCCTGCACAGAAAATCTTAAGAATTAAGCCAATTGTATGACTAGTGACACCTTGGATGTAAGCAGGCCTTTCAATGTAGGCAGGCTGCTATGTCTGATTCCAATACACAAAATCTTTCAGTGAAACCAGGGATAAAAACGTAACTACTCAGCTGGCAGGACACTTTTAAAATGTTGCAAAAATATCCTTCCAAATCCTAGGTCTCAACCTCAACAATCAAGCAAATTCAGTTGTATCTCACTCCCTCTGGTTATAAAATTACTACACTTTTAATGGAATCCTGCAATTCTCTGCTTAATGCCAATAAGGAAAAAAAAAATGAAACTTTTTGTAGAAAGCGTAGCTCCCCTGTTTTACAATATTATGCTTTACCAAGTTTCCAGCTCCTAAATGAAGTTATAGTTTGTTCTTTGCAGTGTAGCAAGGTTCTCAGCTTCAGACAAATCAAAAGTCAGACTGACTGAGTACAATCTATGAGTCGTAGTCCCACTTCCACCATTGGTGCGACAATCTCTAACATGGTGGATGGTGAAGTCCAACCTCACAAGAGGGGTCCCACTAGAGGCATCTTACACGGCCACACTAGAAACGGATGCAAGCCTGTCCGGTTGGGGAGCGTGCTTGGGTAACTTGACAGCTCAAGGCCTATAGACACCAAGGAAGCCAAATTATCCATCAACATCCTAGAAATAAGGGCTGTAGCTCACGCCCTCAAAGCTTTCAAATCACTCATCTACAGCCAGTCGGTGCTTATACACTCAGACAACTAGGACACGGTGGTGTGTATCGCAAAGCAAGGTGGCACCAGGAGCAAAGCCATGCTGAGGGAGGCAACGTAAGTCCTCAATTGGGTGCAGACCAACCTCAGCCACCTCAGTGCAGTGCATCTCACAGGAAAACTCAACATGTGAGCAGACTGGCTCAGCCGACAAAGGGTTCACCCAGGGGAATGGCGGCTCCATCCTGACATCTTCCAGATGATCCAGGAAGCCTGGGGACCAATGTCCATGGATCTCATGGCCACAATGGAAAACACACAGGTTCAGCCATTCTATTCATGGTTCAGGGAAAGCCGGGCCCAGGGAACCGATACCCTGTCACAACCATGGTCCCGGGAGCATGCCTACGTGTTCCCACCTCTTCCCTTACTCCCCCAGGTACTGAGCAAGATCCAGGCATCTTGGTGTATCATCATCCTAGTGGCCCCCTACTGGCCATGGAGGACATGGTTTGCCACAGTCCTCAACATGAAATTAGCCAGCCCTCAGATTGCCTTACCAAGTAGATATGCTGACACAGAGCTCAATACTCCACCCGGCCCCGCAGACTCAAACTCACGGCCTGGCTCTTGAAAGGAAAAGACTGTGATGAGAGCAGGCTACCATGAGTCCATCAATGCAATGATGCTACAATCTAGATAGGCCTCGACCACATCCACCTACGGTAGTCAATGGTCTCTATTCGTGAAGTGGTGTCGAGAGCATGGTAAGGACCCAGAGCAACAGGACATTTCAACCATTCTTTTGTTTCTCCAACAGGGAGTAGACAAGGGGCTGGCCCACTCATCCCTCAGAGTACAACTCTCAGCCATTGGAGCGGCCATGGACCCCATCGGGGGATACAGCCCGGGAGCACTACGCTTCCTTAGAGCAGTGGAAGTACTCCAACCCAGAGTCTGACCTGCCATCACACCATGGGAACTCCCACTGGTACTGGAATCCCTCAGTTCAGCCCCCTTTGAGCCGATACACGAGGTGGACCTATTCTGGGTCGGCCTCAAGACTTGCTTCCTTGTCGCTATCTGATCAGCTTGATGGATCAGAGAACTAGGGGCACTCTCATATAAGGAACCTTATACAGTTTTCACCCCTCAAGGAGTCCACTTATGAACGGTTCCAGCCTTCCAACCGAAGGTATCCACAGCGTTCCATAGGGAATAGCCCATCGAGTTGCCTACCTTCTCTGGAGACATGCAACAGGCCGTTAAGCTGATCCCACATCATCTGGATGTTGGGATCATCCTTTCCATCTACATAGCTAGGACGTTGCCCCTACATAAGATGGAGAGATTATTTATCGTTACAAGGGGACAAAGACAAGGTCAGGCAGCTTCCAAGACCACGATCGCTGGCTGGCTCAGAAGAACCATACAGGAAGCTTATCTAGCCAAGCATTTGACACTCCCCTGAGGGTATCAAGGCCCATTCCACTAGATCAGTAGCCACATCCTGGGCGGAAAGGGCAAATGTGACTTCAGAAGACATATGCAAAGCAGCAACATGGACTTCCATCCATACGTTTGCCAGACACTATAGGCTTGAGCACCTGTACAACATACAGCCCAGTTTTGCCACACAGACCCCTCCTAACAGCCACATCCACCTCTCACTCATAGACCACTCTGTTTCCCTCCCTAGAGTACAATACTGCTTCTTATCTACCCATGAGGTAATGTCTGGAATGCCATGGATGGTCAACCAATCACAATGGGTGTTTACTCACCTGGTAAAGGTGATTGTGTTGGTTGACATCCATGGCAATCAAAGACCCTCCCAACAGAGTACTCAGAGCGACCAGGACCGGGAGTTCTTCTCCCAAACATATCTGAGGAGGAGGTGGGATATATTTTACTACAGGCTCAACCACAGGCATGGAGAAGTCCGACAGTCGACCTATTATGGGTTGAGATTAGATTGTAAATAATAGGAAAATAAAAAAACGGGCCTATTAGCCGCACAAGCATAAGTCTCAGATCGCATCATTATGTACAACGGTTGTATTTTTTTTCTTGGATTTTGTATTTGCGCTTTACTAACCTTGATTTCAGCTATGGAAGATTTGAACTGGAGAGAAGAGGTTTCTGGGACCTGGATATACTAGAAATTTGATCCTAGAGTCATGTGCATCACTAGCCTATCAGTTGGGCTAAAACCCATGAGGTAATGTCTGGAGTGCCATGGATGTCAACCAACACAATCACCTTTACCAGGTGGGTAAACACCCATTGCAGACCACAACTTCCAACAGTTTCTGAAAAAAATGGCTTGTCAAAGATTTTATACAAAATGGTAATTTTTCACATTTGTTGACACTCTGTATCTCTACACCCACACATCAGACTGAAACAAAACTTGCCACATCCAGAGATCTTTGGTCTCCAATGTCACATGCACAATTTCATTCTAATCAGTGGAATAGTTGCAAACTTATTAATCTGCAGAATTTTGAGTTTAACATAGAAGTGACTGTTAAAGTCTTGCTATAGGGGTGTGACCATACCCCCTATAATACTGTATATAAAAGAGCTGTTTGGTGTTGGGAAACCTTTAATTTGTGCTCAGGGCTCCAGGTTATTGTGTGGGGGTATTAGAGTATTTATTTTGGGCACGTTGCCCACTGTAAGTGTTGACATTTCACCAGTAAAGTCCTGTCCCCAGTACTAGTGACCAAACCCAGCAGCAGCCAGTTCATTATTACCAGTTTGATGCCCAGTAAGGTGCCCCTAGAAGAACCATGTCAAGCAATATAAGTTGGCAGAGAAGGGAATTGTCCATAAAAAGGGCTCAGTGCATACAGAGTGAACTGCTTCCTGCAGTATAAGTTTTTTCTTCTCTCTTCCAGCAGTATCTCTGGCAGTTGCCCACCCCCAGAGCATTGCACAAGCCAGTGCCAACCCAGCTGAAAGTCCACCTGACACTGGACCATTGGTTCCCCCCCACTTTGCCAGGAATTCAGAATCCCAGATGTTGGTGGGGTGCTTTATAATTTCCAGTGTTGCGGAAACCGGCCATCCAGTTGTGCGGCCATTGGACAGTCTCGTGAGCACTCTCAGGTGCTGAAGTACAGTTGGATCTGACCAAGTGAGGCTTAAAGGAAAGTGAGGATGTATAAGAACTGGCTCAAGGAACAGAAAAGGCTTACTAATCTTTGCAATCCTCCTCCCCATGAATCAACAACTTTGTTTAATGTCCAGTCAGCAGTTATCCCAACAAACAGCAGAAGCCAAGCAGCAGCAGTGCCTGTGGCATCTAGCAGTCTGCGGTTTCCAGTCATTAATGGATACATGGTGTGGGCTCAGTTTAGCTTCTCTTTTGTTTTTTAAATATAAACTGGCCCTCATTGGCTACTTTAGCAGGCCACGGCAGTCACCAGTAGAAGGCAAGAGGGAGTAGCGCCACAGCGAGGCTGAAGTGGTGTGACATCCTAGTATCGGGTGGAACACCAGAGTCCACCTCCAGGACCACCCACAGAACCACCACAACCCTCCCACAGCCAGTAGCAGTCCCAGCCTTCCAGCTACCCCAGGAACTCTATTTCCTATTTCCATAGTACTTTACCCTGGATCAAGGCAGTGAGTTGGAAGCAGCAACACTGGACAGTGCTGCTCACCAGAAAAATTTAATTTAAAATCAATACTTTGAGGACTAGCATGACTGTCTAGCTGAAATGACATGTGATGGAGAAGCTCTGTTCTGAAGGAACATAAAAGCACTTAAAAAATAAGAAAACCAAGTGATTTTATTATTTTTCTAAACATAATTCTGCAATAGAAAAAGTACCTGCTGATCAGCTTTCATCTTTGGGATATGATGGGGAAGTGCAGAAAGATTCAAGGTCTGTCAGAGGATTCCAGTGGCTCGGCCATGTGGTTGTCAGACAGGGGAGTCAAAAATGTGATTACTGTTAGCAGCAATTCAAAAATTGGATGAAAAGGTGCAAAATGATGCTGCAAAAGTGTGGGAGACCACAGAAAAAGCACCTCTGATTACAGTGGGTCTTTTAAAGGAAAATGGTGTGCTCCAGGGAAGGCTGGATAACACTGAAAACATCAGCAAAGTGGCTAATGTGAGAATCCTGGATCTACCAGAACCGGCTGAAGGTTCAGACATTAAAATATTGCTTAGCAATATCATTGCTGAGCCAATACAAATATAGGCTAACATCGCTGTTATCAGAGCCTACAGAATTAACCCACAGAGGTGGCATGAAGGGGAGAACAACACCAGGAAAATGTTGGCAGTGCTGGGAAGTAGCATAGAGACTGCATTTTGCCTTTGAACAATGTGGGTGACTAAAATATGAAAACTCTGAGGTTAGGATGTTTCCTTACCTCAGCTACAGAACCAGACAATGGAGGAAGGGGTTCAGCAATGTGTGAACCTGCTCTGAGAAATTGGGATCAGTCACTGCATTTTGTTACCTGCAAGACTTAAGATCCAGCATGGAGGTAAGACGTATCTTTTCTCAAACCCCAGTGATGCTGGTAAATTGGTGGACAAAATCAGGCAAGAATTTTCATCCCATTAGGAGGCCAAGGAGTTGAACTCTGACCAGGAGGATTGAGTTAAGACTATCTTGAACGAAGAGCTATTCTTATTGTATAAAGCTGTTTATCATTTCAAGTTTCTTCATTTAAACATGAGCGACTATGCGGTGTCCCACTGCATTTCAAGTTACAGAGAGTATGGAATGGGATCTTTATTATATGAAATCTCTCCTTGTCCCGCTTAAGTGACATTAATGTTGAGGTTCTGCAAAAGGATGCTGGGGATCTGGTCTTGTGGCTAGAGGGCAAAACCCCACAAAGCGTCTCCACATTAAAGGCAGCTGCAGCTGCATGGTCTTGATGGCACCAAGGCACCACAACAGCATGGCTTAGATAGATCTTTCCTTCCTCTTCTCCTCATGGAATGGGGCACAGACAGACACTACTGAGTGAGAAAGTTGGGTGCTATGCATCAATGGGTGGGTATTACGCATCAGAAGCCAGTTGCCCACCTGCTGAGCACCACACCTGTGGACAGGTGCGCACCAGCAGTATTCATGACTGCCGGTCACCTGTCTGTAGCCCCACCCCCACATATGCAGGACTCCACAGTGCAGCCAGGCAAACAATCAGATGCCCAGACCATGTTTCACACTGGATCCCTTACATGGTTGGGTATGCATTGGCAGTGCACTCCACAGATGTCTGGCAGCCGGTGGCTGCAGGGGTGAGAAGTGGGTATGTTGCCAGCTCATCCACAATGGGGTAGTGATGTGGTGTGCCTGGAGAGGGGGGGACTGTACCTCTCCATATGCCGTGAGGGGCTGGTGTTGGGGTGGGACAGTGGTGCAGTTGGTGGGGCACCATTCATGGACTGATGCCCCTGCTCCCCTGTGTCACTGTGAGGGGGCACCTCATAGGGGCTGCACACACCTGTGGGCTGAGCTAGGTGGTGTCTGCTGGACATGGGGGGCAGGGACTGCAGTGGTCCCGGGGTTGGGCAGCCATTCCGCTGATAGGTGTGGGGGTGCATATCAGGCTTACAGCAGGATTCTTCCTGTCGTAGCCTGTGCACCCATATGCACCCCCATGGCCAGCACTATGCAGGGTTCTGCATGTCACATAGTGCTGGCATGCCCCCAGCCCACCCCCAGTGCAGTGCGGACTACATACCTGGAGGATCATGTGCATAGTCCTATGTGCTCCCCTAGTGCAACCCACACAGGGGCACATATGGTGCAGAGTGGCTATGCACCCCAGATATGTGCACATAGCCACTTTTTTTTGTGCATAGGGCTCATTGAATGTAAGTATAAGTTTCCCTTCCTACAGCTTAGAAAGGCCACCATATTTGAGTTAATGTTCACTCTTTTAGATTATAATACTGTTATACTTCTATTTTAGTAGTTACCATTTATCACAAAATGAGCTAAGTTGTTCACTCAACCAATTATTTTTTTTTTTAATCTTTTTCCCTCCAGTCGCGGTCTGTGGGGCCTCTCTCAGGCATCCTGCCTACTCCTGCACTACCTGAAGTCCTCCTACCTGTGCCTCCTCTCTCCCCCCCTCCTCTAGCCACAATCAGTACCCCCAGCTTAACTCCTCTTTGGGCGCTCTCAACAGTCAGTTCTGATGTGGCAGAGGACCTAGTGGGAGGAGACTGGAAGGCCAGGCAGGGAGGACCCGGCTGTGGGCATGGGGGCAGGTGCTGTCACCTACCCCACAGACTGGGGTTTTCCTTGTTCTGGAGAGTGCTTCTCCCACCTCCCTTGCGTGTGCACTTCCCAACGCAGGGTGCATGGTAACCTCTGCCTGCATCGGGTCATGCCAGCTACGTTCTGCTTAGCGAGCTACAGCACTCCTGATCTCCACCAGGAGCTGCTGATGTGCCAAGCAATCCCCAGCCTCCCCCTGGGAAGGAAAGCAGCCCTGCAGGTTCTCAATCCTCTTCCACCCCCGCTGACCCCCAGCGCCCCAAGCTCGCTCCCAAACTCTGGTTGCTGGCGTGGTGCGAGGTGTGGCATCCAGTGCCTCAACATTCAGCGCCACCGGGACGGCACCAAACCAATTCTTAATGAGTTTATTATGTATTTGACTATTGTGAGCACACACTCCATGCTGGGAAAGTTAATACAGATGCTGTTTTTTTTAAATGAAAAACGCCGTAATGTATTTTAGTACACTTAATGTGTTATACAGTAGATTTCAACTTCTCAGAGCCATTGGCCTTATGTCAGTTTGCATGACTGGAAATTTTTTGACTCAGTAGTCACTATAAAGGGTGTAGAATGCACTCTGCAGATTTAGGTTTCCATGGAATTGTGTTTTTGTTTTGTTTTTGAAAATTTCTGTGACCAAACTCTGTGATGTACCAATGACAGAAATGTTCTTCAGTATCCTATTTAGAATGTTATTGCAATGTTGCATTTTTTATCTTGAATTCACTTGCTATAATTAAAAATGAAATGCAATCATTAAGAGAAGATGTTGCAATCATACCTCTCAGCATTAAAAATCATAGCAATAGGCCAGAATGTGGAGCACTTTCTTATTTTAAACATTAATATATGCACAGATAATGTGCCCTATATAGTTAGTGATAAGAAATGTTTCTATCAACTTAGCTCAATGATTAAATGTTTTCTGTCCAGAAATAGCTCTAGTATGAAAAACATCAGTAAACCTATGTAGAGTGGGAAAATCATAGTGCTATGCAAAATTCATAGCTTTTGAGAGGTATATTTGCAATTAATGCAGCTTGTTTAGATGCTCTGCTTGCATATCAGAGTAAACAAGAAAGAGAGGGTGAGACCTCTTCCTTGCTGATATTCTCTGGGATGGATCAACAATTGCAACTGCAAAGAAAGGAGGAGCATAAAACCGACTGACAAATCAAGTATTATAGAAGAAATAAAACTAAATGATGAGAAATGGCTGGGGGGGGGTGGAACTTGCCAAACAAGATGGTGACTGCTTAATTCCCATAGAGAAACCCCAGGTCTTACAGTCTGCTGCATCATTTTACCCTAACAGAGAGTTTTGGCTACTTTCTGATGGCTTAATGCATATAACCCTTTTTTTTTTTTTTTTAGTCTTTTGGTAACCGGGTAAGGCCCACTAGGCACAAGTGCCTGTTTTCAGGGGCGACCTGAGAGCACTGGGCGGTTAAGCGACTTGCTCAGAATCACACAGTATGCAAGTGGAGGTTGTGAGACTCAAACTCAGTTCTGGTCTGTTGGATGTAACAAGCTCGTTCACACCTCATTACTCTAACCTCTAGGCTATACTGCCAGCCCTGATCATCCTGATCTCCAGATCTGTACCCAAATTGTTGGTGCAGCTGCTGCCAAACATAAGTAACATCACGACAACATAGTCTGGCACTCACCTCGAGGCCTGCCTAGGAACACAGGCCAGCATCCAAGAGGCTCCAGTATCTTCCTGTTGACAGCTGTCACTGCTGATGGTGGAGCTCTGAGGGGCAATGATCTGGAAAGAAGTGGCACAAGGAAATGTGTATAGGATCACAATGGAACTCGCAAACATCTCTGAGCGACTGAATAAAATCTTAACAGACACTGCCCAGCTCAAAGAAACAACAACAAGAACTGTCACTGAAATGTAACTTCTCACTACCAGGGTGACTAAATGGAGACACTGGTCAATGGAAATGAAGATGCTCTACACACTCATCAGAGGCACTTAAGGGAGTATGATTCACAAATACATCATCTCTTACAGAAAGTAGGTGACATGGAAAATTGGGCCAGACACAATAATATCAGAATATTTGGGGTCCCTGAGAGGACTGAAGGGAAGGATATACTAGTTTCTGTGCTTTTTCCTGTCAGACTTGCTCAAACTAAACAACATGTCTCACCTAGAACTGGAAAAGACACACAGATCACTAGCACGCAAGCCAAGGGAAGGGGAAAGGCCTTGCCCTATACTGTGCAAACTTCTTAAATTCCCTGTTAAAGTACTGTACTTATGAACAGCAAGGGAAAAAGGCATCCTGGCTTGGGAAGGCCATATAATTCAGTCTTTTCAGGATCCTTCAAGAATTATCAAAGAAAAGGAGTGCTTACTGGGGGGTGAAGCAAGACCTTTACCGACTAGACAGCTCTGCATCCTTCTGATACCCATCTATGCTACGGGTACAACATCAAGGAGAATACTTGTTATTCAGTGACCTGAGAGAAGTGGAACAATACTTGGCCCAGCTTCACCATGAGCAGAGTTAATAGCCTCAGCCCTCCTTACCACCGTGGGATCCTGCCTGGCAGTCCCTTGTCTCTGTATAAATAGAAACTCAACTGAGCACCTCCTCAGCTGCACCCAATCCAACCCTCATGGAGGCATGGCAGCAAGTTCAGAAGGGCCTACAGGAGAGACGGAGAAAGGGTCACAACAGCCGAAGAGACCCCATGCTCAGAGAGCACTCCCACAGTCAGCAGAGCCACCAACACCTGTCCAAGGCAAGCAGTGCCTCCCCATGAGATTGTTGCAGGTTAATCCCTCACATTGATACAACAGTGGAATACTTTACCTAAACTTAGTAGAATTTATGACTAACATGCCCCCAAAATAAAATCTAAATATAAACTTTCAAAACTACCCTGGATTAATGAAAACCTTTTAAAACATATTAGGATTAAAAATAGAATTTGGGAAAAAAGCTCTGAAAACTGAATCTGGAGAGGATTGGGTATCCTTTAACCAGAATGAAATAAATGTAAAAAACTTACAGAGATGGCAAAAACATTATATTATAAGAATTAATAACAGAACTGACTCATGAAATTTCTGGAATATAGTTAAACTAAAAAATCCAGGAGGGGGATCTTCATGGACAAAAATGAGATTAAAGGTGGGTAACAATATAACAAAAAATTCTGAGGAAATTTGTAAGGACTGCGTTGTGTTTGCAAAATAATTCCACTCGAGCCTTCATATTACTTCTAAGAGTTTATTGCAGTTAATCATCTTCACATACAAGTTCATTTCATTTCATCAATAGTGGTGCTGCTTAGTGATGCTACTTATTTAGTTTACATGCAGTGGTTTATATATGAAATTGTTATCTTGATAAAGCCAACACCCCAGTATAAACCGATCATAAAACAAAATAACATATTAATCTTAGGGTGTAGTACATTTCAATCAAAAAAATAGATATGACTATGTCTTACATTTTCTCAGAAGTGTTTACCACATTTCTTGCCTAACTCTTTCACAACTCTCTGTTGTATTCTGTCTTTAACAGGTAAATACCATCCTAATAAGGGCACACCATCATGTTAAGTTTATTATAGGACATTTTGGATGATGTATGTTGTGAAATATTAAATGTTGTGTCATTATAAGGTTACTACCAGACATATCCATTTTCCACTACATACTGAGAAATGATATACAAGGTGAAAACTAAATATATTAATGTTACAAATATAAATGTATTTAAACTTTATGCTACAATCCCCCCTTTGTGACTCTCTATCCTTGGAGATCACACAAGACGTTGTTGCCATTGTAACATTTGTATTTGTTTGAACATCTGTCTCATCTTACGATACAAGAACACTTGCACCATGACAAGGAAACAGATTACTGCAATACTACATATTATCACTTTTAGGGTTGGACTAGTACCCAAAACAGCCAAGCCCCAATCCCACCAGGATATAATAGGTATATAAGACGACTGCTTCTCTACCTCTACAGCAGAAGCCTTTTGTGAGAAAATAAGTCCTTTAGTTTGTTGACAATACAACAAGGCACCAAGTGTCAATTTATTAATTTTGGGCAACTCGAAATGAGGTGGAGTTGCCAAATCAGTGAGTAAATCCAAGGCCATACTGGAACCATCAATATGGGTAACGTTTGTTCTGCTATAGGCAGGATGTTCCCAGAGGGTCCAAATTGCTACCCACCAGGTCTTGTCACTACACCCCCATACATTCCAAGGTTGACCTGCGATTACACACCATGATTGGTTCCATCTCATAGCTTGGTGGTATTCATTTGCAGATATTAGGGTAAATTTACATTGTTCAGGAAACCACGGAGCGGTTGATGTCTCTTCCCCATATATTAAAGGTTTCATGTCCTTGTACACACTATTGCTTAGGTAAGACAGCATATTCATTGTGTACTGTGATAATAGTATCACCTGGTATTTGGAGTCTCATGATCTGGTCATGTATTAATACTCCCAAATTACTGATTTGCCACAATATTTTCGGTGGTTCAAAACATACAGGTATTATCACTAGTATGGGAATCACATGTCGCAGTACTTGCGCATATTAATTTGGTGAGTTTCATACTTTTATCATAGCTAAGGGTGGTAAGATGACTGTGAGGTGATCCAATTATTTAGTCACATTGGTCTCACTTATCCCTAAAAGTTTCAATTCTATTGAATTCATTGACTAGATAAGCATGTGCTTCAGCAGCTAATTGAGAGCAAGTTAATTCTATATAGCTTTCTTTAAACATATTAGAAACTGAGTTATTTAAAAGCCTTACTATTTTAGCAATAATTTGGACATTCTGTAAGGTTTCTCTAAATGCAAACCAATCAATTTCTTCATTATCAGCTGTTAATTTCACAGTAGTTGAAAACGGTCCTGTAGCCGTATCTTTTAAACTCCTTTCTAAAGAACGAATATGACCTTTTAAAACCATATAATCAATACCATTAGCAATTCCTAATCCTGAGCCTTACCAGTCCCATATGTCTCGTCTAAGATGAGATAATCTTGGTGATGCTGCTACAGGATTTTGAAATGGCCACAATTTGTGTCTATCATGATATTGATTTGAAGTATCATTATAATACTGTTGGCACAATAATACTGAAGTCCGATTACCACATTGTGATGGTAATCGTGGAAAGGCAAATGTAGCAACACATTATAATATTACAGTTTACACAGATAATATAAAGGATATACATTTTGTGTTAAAATAATATCATCTGATGGTGGCAAGAATTTTTGCTCTGCTATGCCCTGTCTTTGGTATTGTATATCCCATACAGCAGATTTACTGGTTAAAGTTACATCACAAGCCATATCAGGCCATCATGCACTGCTAGTATAAGTTAAAGAATATTTATTTGCTATTGGCAATCCTGTGAAAAATTGCTTTAGCCCTACTGTACAGTTCACTACAATAGATGCATTATATAAAAATGCCACATATTACGTTGTGATGTATTTATA
Source organism: Neoceratodus forsteri (assembly GCA_016271365.2). Classification (NCBI taxonomy): domain Eukaryota; kingdom Metazoa; phylum Chordata; order Ceratodontiformes; family Ceratodontidae; genus Neoceratodus; species Neoceratodus forsteri. The sequence continues at coordinate 1,166,985,533 of CM057454.1, forward strand.
CCCCAATAAAATGTATTTAACAATGTAATATTGGGTGGATAACGTAACAACTCCTTCAGTTTTATTCGAAATAAATCTTGTTCCTCTTTCGTTAAATTCATAGTATCCCCCAAAGTAGAATGGATATAGATCCCTTTCTGGGCTGTTGTGTTCACCACGCACATCGCCGTGCCAGGCCAGGCTTCTGACGAGCATCCCCATGTCGCATTTTTTTGACATTTTGACATTGTCCATAACAAATAAAGTACCATTTCATAAGATGATATCCAGTGGGTTCATGTCATTCTCCCAATAATACTGGGATGCCTCATGCATAATGATTGGCATATGTCCTGTTATATAAACTGTTCCATACTGTATGTGCCCTGGGCATCCATATTTGTCAGAAGTTACCAGGATCAGTAAAGTACTGCTCCGTACTAGTAACGGAAACATCATTGTCTTTTACCTATTGGGAAAAACAGAGCAGTATCAGTTGTCACCATATAAAGGCTGATACAATTTATATTGGACCACATGGACCCATTTGGTCTCTGCAGACCCCTGCCGAATTTGATTAACCTGAATGACCTATGGCTCTAAAGTATCAATGACGGTATAGGGCCCCATCCAATTAGTATCCCATGGTCCCTTCTGACCAAACTTTTTCACCATGACATGATGACCTCTTTCAATAGGCTGTATCACTTTTTCATCATGTCTCTGTTTGTTTTTCCAAAGAGTCTCTGCCATATTTCTAGCTGCATTGGGCAAATACAGAGCTAATTGCTTCTGTATTTGTTGTAAAAATACATCAGTTTTGATGTGGTCTAACACAGATGTAGACAAGTCTGGATCCAATGAATAGTCACATATCCCATCTAGTCATCAGTTGATATGGGCTATAACCAGTACTCTTGTTTTCAGTACCTCTAATACCCACTAGGATTCCTGGTAAGTGCGTCGCCACCCTTTACCAGTGTCCAACACTGTCTTTTTCAGTGCATTTTTCAGAGTGTGATTTAACCTTTCTGCCATTCCTGAGGATTGTTGATGGTAGGCTAAATGTAAGCTTTGAGTCAGTCCTAAGATATCACACCAAGCTGCCATTATTTTCACTGTAAAGCATGTCTGTCATTTTCAAGGACTCTGGGAAAACCCCAACGTGATAACACTTGTTTCCACAATGTTTTTGCAGTAGCTTGTGTGCTATCTAACTGGTAGTACTACTACCCATTTGGAAAATATATCAACAATGACTAGTAAATATCAGAACCCCCCTTTTGCAGTAGGCAAAGGTCCTACATAATCACTTTGTAAGTTGGACCAAGGACTGTCCACCAGGGGAATCCACCCAAATGGAACCCTTTTACCAGTCACTGGAGGATTCATCTATGCACAGATGAAACAAGTCTCCAGGCATTGTTTGACATATTTTCTCATTTTTGGCCACCAATATTTTTGTGCCATCATTTTACATGTTTTGTGGAGTCCATAATGACCTCCAATACAATGATTATCCTTGATAATATCTTTTCTAAATGAAGTGGGTGTATCCACTTCCTAAACCCTGATTGTCGTTCCCATATTACCATATCTTCTCATGTGGTAACATGTTTGGTGGTACACTGTCCTGTATCTTTCCATTGGTTCCAACAATAAAGAAGCCAAGCATTAGTATCTTGGATTCATCCCAAACTAGGGACTTGTGATAACACTACTATTCATTTTGGATGATTTTTATCATACTCTTCCGTTTCCCACAATTGTGTAGAGTCACCTCCTAGAGGGTCTACCCATAAGTTTGATTGTTTAGTGGCTATTTTATCCAGCTTATCCACCAGATTATTCAATTCATAGATATCCTTTAAATTCTTTTGGTGGGCTCTCACTTTACAGATTGCTATTTTTAAAGGTATCTGAGCTCCTATATCGCATATATTTTGTAATATGGGAGAAAATGTGACAGGTTCTCCAGATGCTGTCTGCATTCCTTGTTTAGTCCATATTGGCAAAAAGTCCAATAAGGAGTTAACTACAAAAGCCCAGTCTGAGAAGATATTAATAGCCTCTCAAGGGTAAGCCATAATAGTTCCATGGACTGCCTCTATTTCTTATCTAGGGGCAGAAAAAGATGATGGGCATCATACTAATTATTTCTTGATTAGTACTTGGTGTCCATATGGCATATCCTGTGTGGAAATGTCCATCCTCCCAAAAGCGAGAGCCATCTACATAAATATCTCTTGCTTCAATATTTGGTTCTGCAGCAAATATGGGTTTAAAATCAATTCCCATTACAGTTCCACAATCATGTGCTTCTCCCTCCCATGCCATTAATTTAACTAACATAGGCGAGGTACATTTTTCTACTGTGATATGTGTAAGTTTTTTACACATTCTTCATGGGTTTCCACTACTGGAGTTAATACCCGGGAAAAATATCCCACTGGACGTAAAATACCTGATCACTTTTGTAATAGGACTGCATTTGATCACTTGATCAGTGGCATGTAAATGTATAACAAAATCTGATGACTCAGAAAGGCTAATGAGGACAGGAGCCATCATTAGTGCTTGTTTAACAGCCATAGCTGTTGCCTCAGAGGTTGCCAAGAAAGAGGAGCGGTTGGACCACAGTGGGCTCAGGGAGGGTGAGGGTGGTGGAACAGAGGTGCATCCCTCCCATTGTACCTCTCCACAATTCCTATGCCATTCTGGCAAAGTGTGGTTCCTCTATGGAGGCACCCACAGTGGAGACCAAGGAGGATGCTGGGAACCTCCAGAAAGGAGACCCACAGGAGGGTGGCAGGGGACCCTACAGGGGAAGGAAACAACTCCTGGTGGGGGACTCCATTGTTAGGAAGGTAGAACTGGGGGAGGAAGGGGAGAGGGAGGTAAGGTGCCTGCCTGGTGCCATGGCTTGGAGGGACAGGGAGCGAATCCTCAGGATTGCCAGAGCAGCTGCACAGGGGAGGGAGCTGGATGTCATTGTCCACCTAGGGACAAATGATCTGGCTAAGAAAGGGATTAGAGAAGTGCAGGAAGAGTTTGTGGAATTGGGGAGGGGCCTTAGTCAAGTAGCATGCACGGTAACCTTCTCGGAGGTGCTACCCATCTATGGCAAAGGAGAGGCTAAGGTGTTCTGCACCATGGGATTCAATCAGTGGTTGAAAAAACGTGTGGAGCCTAGGATTTGGCTTCATTGGGGACTGGGGGTCCACCTGGAGTGATGCAAGCCTATACTGGCATGATGGGATGCATCTTTCCAGGAGGGGAACCAGGATCCTAGGTGATAGGTTTAAATGCTTCATTGGCAAGCTTTTAAACTAGCCAAGGGGGGAGGCACTGGAAAGGAGCAGGAAATCCTAGCCCCCCCCAAATAATCATGGTAGTAAGTGCGGCAAACACCAACATAGAGGTGTCGATAGGGAGAAGAGCAGGGGTAAATGGAGAAAGTGACAAAGGCAAGAAGGACAGGGATGGGGCAAAAGGGAGTAAGGCCATCAGGAAATTGAGGGTGATGAGTACCAATGCCCATAGTCTGGGTAACAAGCTCCCTGATATGATGGCCTTAATGGAAGAGGGATGCCTGGATATCGTAGCAGTCACAGAAACATGGTACACAGAGAACCATGACTGGGATGTTAACATACCAGAGTACATAACCTACAGGAGAGACAGGCAGGGGAGAAGAGGGGGAGGAGTAGCTCTCTATGTAAAGGAAGGGATAAAAGCAACTGAACAAAAGAGTAAACAGGGAGGAGAGGAGGCACTGTGGGTCACCTTGGAGACTGGAAAGAGCACCACAATACGCACAGGGGTTGTGTACAGACCCCCATGTCAGGGGGAAGGAATGGACAAGGATATGATAGAAGGCATTCTTAGAATGGCAGAGAAAGGGGACATACTGTTGATGGGAGACCTGAATATGCCAGATGTTAACTGAAGCACATTTGCTGCAGCCACATCCAAGAGCAGGGCCATTCTTGATGCCCTACAGGTGGCAGAACATTAGACAGCTAGTTTGGAACCCACTCATGAGGGAGCAATCTTAGACCTCGTACTCTCAAACAGGGTCAGTGAGAGGATCTCAGATCTAGAAGTGGGTTGCCATCTGGGGACAAGTGACCATCAAACAGTGTGGTTCACGTTAAACTCAGCTACAGAGTCAAGCCATACAAAAGTGAGGGTACTGGACTTTAGGAGGGCTGACTTTGGCAAGATGGGAGAGTGCCTCAGAAAAGCACTAGCAAACAGGCTAGAAGGAGGGGTGGAGCAACAATGGGAATTATCAAACTGCCATCACAGAGGCAACAAGCCTTTTGTGTAAAGCAAATAAACAAATCAAAATGAAAGAAAAAGCCACTATGGTTCTCAAAAAGAGGCTGTGAAAGTCAGGAAGAAAAAGATTGCATTCGGAAGTATAAGAAAACACAGAAGGAGCAGGACAAGAGCTGTACCAGTTAAGGCAGAAGGAAGCAGGGAGGGAAGTCAGAATAGCAAAGGCCCAAACTGAGGAAAAGATAGCCAACTCAGTTAAGAAGGGGATAAAACCTTTTATAGGTACATCAGCGAGCGTAGAAAGACAAAGGGAGGGATAGTGAGGCTGAATAGAATGAACGGTGGGTGGGCAGAGGGGGACAGTGAAAAAGCAGGAATACTGAACGAATATTTCTACTCAGTATTCACAAAAGAGGAGGGTGAAGTGCCTAATCCAATTAACAGAAGCACTCTTGATAGGGGGGTCGATCCCAGTCCTTTCACAGAAGAAAGGGTTCTGCAAGAACTCCTAAAACTGAAGGTGGACAAAGCAATGGGTCCTGATGGAATTCACCCCAGAATTCTAAAAGAATTAAGGGATGAACTAGTGAAACCACTGGCTACTCTTTTAATAAATCATGGAGGATGGTGTGGTACCGAGGACTGGAGGAAGGTGGATGTGATTCCCTTCACAAAGTGGGTCCAAGACAGAGGCAGGAAACTACAGACCTGTCAGTCTGACCTCTGTGGTAGGGAAAGTGATGGAGTCACTGCTGAAGGAAAGAATAGTCGAGTACCTAGAGGCCAGTGGAGCACAGGACCCAAGGCAGCATGGGTTCACAGCGGGAAGGTCATGTCAGATGAATCTAATAGATTTCTTTGAGCCGGTGACCAAAGTAGTAGACCAGGGAGGGGCTGTGGACATGGCCTACCTAGACTTTAGCAAGGCATTTGACACAGTCCCACATAAAAGATTAATAGTCAAATTAATCAGCCTGGGAGTGGGACCCAGGGTGGTAGCCTGGGTAAAACATTGGCTGGACAACAGGACACAGAAGGTAATTGTAAATGGAGTCCACTCTGAAGAAAGGGGGGTTACTAGTAGGGTACCGCAGGGTTCAGTATTGGGTCCAGTCCTTTTTAATGTCTTCATCAGTGAGATTGCAGAGGGACTGGAAGGAAAAGTATGCCTTTTTGCAGATGACACAAAGATCTGCAACAGGGTTGATACACAAGGAGGCATGGAAAGGATGAAAAGGGACTTGGCAAGGTTGAAGGAATGGTCAGAAGTATGGCAGCTAGGATCCAATGCAAAGAAGTGCAAAATAATGCACCTGGGAAACAAGAACCCAGGGAAGAATACACAATGAGTGGGAGGTAGTAACAACAACAAAAGGAAAGGGACCTGGGGTAATCATATCAGATGACCTTAAGATTAGCAAGCAATTGGGAAGGCAGTAGGGAGGGCTGGGGTATACTGGGATGTATAGGGAGAGGCATCATCAGCAGAAAACAGGAAGTTGTTATCCCTCTGTACAGACAGTTGATGAGACCCCATCTGGAGTACTGTGTCCAGTTCTGGAGACCCCATCTCCGCAAGGACATAGACAGGTTAGGGGCAGTCCAGAGGAGGGCAACTAAAATGGTGCAGGGTCTGCAAGAGACGCCGTATGAGGAGAGACTAAAGGAGCTTAATATGTATACCCTTGAGGAAAGAAGGGAGATGGGGGACATGATAGAAACTTTTAAGTACCTCAGTGGAATCAACAAAGTCCAAGACGGTAGCATCTTTCAGAAAAGATACTTGCAAGAACAAGGGACACAATTTAAAGATAGAAGGAGGGCGGTTCAGGGCAATGTGAGGAAGTATTATTTCACAGAAAGGGTAGTGGATGCATGGAACAGCCTTCCTGAGGAGGTTGCGGGGTCTAAAACTGTAGGAGAATTCAAGAATGCATGGGACAGACATAAGGCAATTCTTGTGGGGGGTAGGAAGAAATAGGCTGTTGGTTAACTAGGATCTGCGGCCTATCCTGTAGGTAGGGAAATGGGCAGACTAGATGGGCCTAGTGGTCCTTATCTGCCATCAAAGTCTATCTTTCTATGTTTCTATAAAAGATGTTACATGAAAAAAAATCATAGAAAAAACACTTTTTAAGCTAGTTGACATGTGACATTTAAATAAATCTTGATTACTTCTTTTCTATTTTAAATTAAGACAGTAAATCACAGTTCACTTGCACAGCTTAAAATACAGCAGGACCTGGAAATAAATATTAAATATATATTAAATCCTGATAAAATAATGTGCTCAACTTAGATTAAACATGGAATGTAAAGCTGTGTTGCAAAAGGTCACCAATTTCAACAAGGTGAAAATTACCATATTTTTATTATTGTTTTGACAGCTTTTTGCTCAGTTAAACACTCAGATAAAAGGAGGTAGTTATTCTGTCTTAACTCTAAGGAGATTTGGCACTGCAGCTATGCCTTTGTTTGTAATGTCTACAAAGACTGTTTCTTGTATGAGAGGTTCTGGGCATGCTCCTGATTGGCATGGTCTAATCTTTTTAATTGATTGCCTAGAGGAGCCACCCCATCCACATGCCCTATCCAATGCTGCATGTCCACCACATCTGCAACTGCACTCACATATTTGTATGCACATCAGTTCCTCTGAGAGAAACCATTTATCTAAAAGATAGAAAGTTTGCAGACAGTGTGCCAACACTGCAAACCAGAACATGTAATTGGATGAAACAAGGAAAATCCACACATTAAAATCCGGGACAGCACATTTAACCACTTACGAGGATTAACCTGGAATAAAGAAACCAAGAGTCTCTCAACTAAAGAAAACAATAATGGGCTTCAAGTGAATAAAAGACAGACTTCACTCCGGCATCATTATAGTTAATGAAGCGGATATCATGAAACCATAACATTCATTGCTAAATACAGTAATGTTTTTGCAATTATTTTTCTAAACATTCTCCAAGTAAGTAATAACAAAAATTCAGAGAACAGTGTGGCCTTGGGCACTATATAACAAGTTAGGGTGTAACATAGTGCTTCTCCTAAAGTGAGAAGCAAGAAACAGCTGTAATTGACTAGCCAATTCATTAATTTGAGCTTGACTTTGTTTACGTACTGTACATATTTAAGATTCTCTTCTAATTATTCTTAATTTTTAAACCACAAACTTCCCTTTGTGCCACATTTAATTTATATTCTATTTTTTTTTGTATCAGTGGCACATTTTTGTGATTCTTTCTCTGCCTTTTCTTCCATACCTTTAATTTTTGCAGCACATTTCTGCAACTCTTTGTCCTGAAGGACTACACCTTCATTACATTACTTTTCTAATATCTGCCTCTTCATGTTACACATCCAGCTGTTATTTCTTTTTCTTTTTAAATATATATTTTTTTTATTTAGTTGTTTAACCAGGTATAGCACACTAAGCTGAAAGCTTTTTTACAGGAGCGACCTGGGAGCACACAGAGGTTAAGTGACTTGCTCAGGGTTACACAGTTTGCAAGTGGAAGCTGTGGGATTCAAACCCAGGTCTGGTCTGCTGGATGTCACCAGATTTGCAGCTCAGAGCCTTAGACCACTGCGCTATACTGCCTCCTAATTCACACTGATATTGTACATACATTTGACAGATGTTGGCTAACTTTGTTTCTACAAATTTAACTTTCTCATTTCTGTCTGTAAATTGCTTAGTAAAGCATTGATACACATCTTCCTGTTTCTCAGGAGAGCAATACAGACCTTCCTTTAAATGTATTTATAAATATTTACATAAAATGGTGTCCATACTTACATCTATGTTGTGGCTGGCAAATCACGTCTGACTTCACACCAGTCCTCCTGAGTCCCTTTTCGACTCCCTTCTGTACTTGATTGATCGGGTCAGGTGCAGTAAGGTGTTCCCCGCAACATGGCCCCTTCGGTTCATTCGATGTCATCAGTTACCATATAGACTGTCTTCAGACATCCGAGACATGGCACCAATTGTAAGGATTGTGTTGTGTTTGCAAAAGAATTCCACTCAAGCCTTCATATTACTTCTAAGAGTTTATTATGGTTATTCATCTTCACATACAAGTTCATTTCATTTCATCAATAGTGATGCTGCTTAGTGGTGCTACTTATTTAGTTTACATGCAGTGGTTTATATATGAAATTATTATCTTGATAAAGCCAACACCCCAGTACAAATCAATCATAAAACAAAATAACATATTAATCTTAGGGTGTGGTGCATTTCAGTCAAAACATAGCTATGACTTTATGTCTTACATTTTCTCAGAAGTGTTTACCACATTTCTTGCCTAACTCTTTCACAACTCTCTCTGTTGTATTCTGTCTTTAACAGGTAAATACCATCCTAATAAGGGCACACCATCCTGTTAAGTTTATTATAGGACATTTTCGATGTTATATGTTGTGAAAAATAAAGTGTTGTGTCATTATAAGGTTACTACCAGACATCCATTTCCTGCTATATACTGGGAAATGATATACAAGGTGAAAACTAAATATATTAATGTTACAAATATAAATATATTTAAACTTTATGCTACACAATTTCTAATATCTTACATGATTTTTAGTAGACCTATCACACTGATGTTCCATCAGTTCAGAGTGCTGAAGATGAGTCAGTTCCCTCAAACTTGGCACGTACTGCAATAATCAACCCTTCTTTAGATTTAAAAAACTCACAATGTCAAATGTGTACAATATAGCGAATTAAACAAAATACATACACATAAGTCACCTGGCCCTGATGGCCTGGAGGGCAGATTCTTAAAACTGGCACCTCACTACATTGCCCTAATGATTGCCCATATTTAGTTGTAGTTCACAATGGGACCACTTCTCCTCACTCTGGAAAGAGAGCAAAATAAAATCAATTTATAAAGTAGGTGATATGACTGATATTAACAACTACAGGCTGATAGCCCTAATACCTATTTAAGTGTTTGGAAAACATGCTTCTGCTCAGATATCTGATTATCTAACTAAATACAATGTGTTAACTCCTTATCAATCAGGATTTAGAAAGGGCTACTCCACCTCTGCAGCCTTATTGGAGTTCAGTGACCTGATCAACAGGTCACTGGGCTCTGGCTTGGAGACAGCGGTGGTCTCTGTAGATCTTTCAAAGGTCTTTGTCCTGGTGGACCACCCTTTACTGGTAAAGAGATTGTAAGTTCAAGGAATCACTGATGGTTCACTGAAGTGGTTAACATCTTATCTAAGTGGACGCACACTGAGGGTTGAGGTTCAGGGCAGCATGTCTAGGAAAAGAGAAGTTACTAGAGGAGTACCGCCTGGGTCTATTTTAAGACCACTGTTGTTTCTCATCTTTAACAAGAAACTACCTCATGTGGCCCAGCATACAGCCACTAGGCTGTATGCTGAAGATACAGCATTAGTTGCCACAGGTCTCACTGCTGCTGAACTTCAGTCAAAATTGAGTCAGACTTTTTCAAAATTGAGGGGTGGTTCACCAGGTCATAGCTTATAATGAATACTAATAATACTAAATTAATGTACTTTTCTTCCAAAAATCATAATTCCATTCCTCTTCAGATTTATACAAAAAATTCGACAAAACTGGAAATAGTTGATAACTAGTGTTATTTAAGGGTGACATTTGACCTTTACTCAACGTATTACAGCTACTATTAATGATGTAAATAAGAAAATAGGAGTCTTAAGGAGAACAGTCAAGTGTCTGAAATTGTTTGATAGAAAGAAACTAGCCGAACAGCTGATCTTATCAACTTTAAGATATGGTGAACTAGCATACAGAACAGCTAATAAATCACTTTTAGATCATTTAGATAAAACCCATTATCATGCAGCTAGATTTGTATCAAAGGGTGGTTATCAAACACATCATAGTTTAGATTTGAGTAGATTGCAGTGGCAACCCCTGGAAATGGGTAACACGAGACATTGGCCAACTCTAATACATAAAATGAAAACTTGTCTTCCACTTCACCCCATCTCAAAACTCCTCGTTCCAGCTAACACTATTGGTAAGAGGGTATTAACAAGATCAGGTCATCAAATTAAAATATCTTCTGGGATAAGAACGAACAAATTTGGAGACAGACCCTTAGTTCTTAGGCCACAGCCATTTGGACCACACTTCCCCCAGCTGTTTGTGAAATACCAGACCACTTATCATTCACATAGGCCATTAAAGACTTAATGTTTTTTACCTATAAATGCATCTAAATTAATTGTACCATACTTCTCTATGTAAACTCCTTTGTATTTATTTCTGTCTGGTAATATATGTCTTTTCTGTTATGTTTAATATGTCTTAATGTTTCCTCTTTTTGTAACTTTTGAATAACTTTCACACAGGACTGTCTTATAAATTGGACTGCAACATCCAAATGACATGTTTTTTCCTGTATAAAAATAAAGTTTTTACTTCCCCATCTCCCCATCAGATAACCCTGTTAAAATGACCAACTGTCTCGCACTGCTGTGAGGCCTGAGGCCATCAGCACTTGACGTGTCAGGTCCTGGAAACTTACAAGCCTCCCCCATGGCATTGCAGCAGGATCCCTGTGAAGACTGGACCCTGATATGTCAGACCTGGTCTGAGTGCATAGCAGAAGGGTGCCTATCAGAAACAGAACCTTGTCTGTCAAATGTGTCCTCACCACATGCTGAGAAAGGTAAAGTGGGACAATAATCCAAACTGAGAAGTTCTCCATTTACCTACTATGTAGAAATTGTAGGATTACAAGCGCTATGACAGGGAAATGTCATGATGATTAATGTCAGTGTGGGACATTTGTACCATGCACCTCATGGTAATCACATACGCACTTGTAGCTCCAAATGCAGTGTGTGTTTTTGTCAACTTTGTTCTCCATGTTGCGGCTGCTCATCATTTCTCACCCCCCAACCTTGAAGCCAGAAACTCAAATGGTAAGATCTTTCTGGTATTTTCGCTGCCATAGCAGAGCTTTTCCAAGGCTCCTGCTTCACTACTCTGATAGTGGCTGCTTCCTAGGAACTAGCAAGTAGCAGTGGCTTCTATGGACTGCTCTCATCCAGAGTGACTTTCACCGCGAGGGAACAAACATGCCATCATCAATGCTCTGAACAATATGTTAAGCCATTTAGGAGAAGGGGGGACCTGCTCAATTGTCCACTCTTACTACATAGCCTGTTCCATGTATAAAGGAACAGATTGGTTTTTACATGTTCACTGATCACAAGACTTGAGTGTAAGGCACAGCTAGCCTGTTTAGTGTGTGTGTGTGTGTTGCTAACTACTGCCTAAGTTAAAGTTTAATTGAATGTTTAAATGCAAACCCAATGGTTTGCAGACATAAGGTCCAGCCAAGCTATACCAATGGGGAATTGTAGGGGATGGCTTAACCCTCCAAGCCTTTGGTCCACTAAATGAGTCTATTGTTGTTGTTTGAAGACTAAACCTGCCTTGAGGCCAGTATGGTTATACATGCAGCCCCTAATCCCAGTATACAGCATGCCTACTGGGAGTTCCAAAGGGCAGCAACAAAATCAGACATAGTCACACCAGTCTGTCCTGTGGCTTCCAGGGCTCAACAAAGATACCCCCTTCCCTGTAAAGTTCTGCTCTTGAACCTTTGCTACAGTGAGGCACAAACTAGTAGCCTATCATGGATGTCTAGGGAGAGCTAGATTCTACATGGGCACAGCCCCCCTCCTTCCCCAGAGAGCTGCTAGTCCCTCAAATTACAAACAGGTACAAGTGGCTACTCATTTGATGAACAAAACTTTGATATAGTACAATCCATTTAAATGGGACGCACTTAAGCGGGTCGACCACGATAGTGAGACGCCCGCAGAGTCACCGATTTATATCTATTGCTTCCCACTATTCATTCATCACTTAGCTGGCACTCTCCTAATTGCTAAAGCCTCTTTAGAGAGATGCCTGATGGCAGCTTTGTGCTGGTGTGTCCTAATTAATCTGACCTTTACAATCTGCTGTCTGGCACTTACTGATTGTTTTTTGCAGCTTTTAGCAGCTGTTAAAACAGAACTGCATTTTGACACTGTATTCTTCAGTTTGTAGCTGTCTTTGTAAGATGAGAAGCTCAGGATGCCCCAGCCGAGGAATGAGCTTACCTTAGCCAATTGTGTTAGAGTGATTGAGGCATTGAATAATCCTACTGCCTTCTCGTCATCTGTTGCAGCCAATTTTAAAATCTCTAAAAGTCAGGCAGGTAGAATTAGCAAAAACAGGGATGCAGTCCTGTCTGAGTGGAGAGCTAATTCTAACTCCAACAGAAAGAGAAAGAGGGAGGGCAAGGACAGTGAGGTCGAAGATGCCCTCCTTCTTTGGTTCTCCCAGGCTGTTGACAAAGGCGTTAGAGTGTCTGGCCCCATGCTGAAGACTAAAGCCACTGAAATGGCTGAGCAGATGTCCCACAGCACCTTTGAGGCTACTGATGGCTAGCTCTTGAGGTGGAAGTTAAGGCACCAAATTGATTTTAAACAGGAGCATGGGGAGAAGCAGGATGCAGACACTAATGCAGCACATAGCTGGGCTACTGATGTCCTTCCTGGGATCCTGTCAGGGTACAGACCAGTCGATGTGTTTAATGCAGATGAAACTGGTCTGTTTTACAGAGGGTACCATGACTGTGGCCATGCTTACAAGCAGTCTGAGCTCATAGGAGGAAAAAAAGCTAAGGACAGGATCTCTGTCCTGTGCTGTGTGAATCAGGATGGCACTGAAAAGAGAAAGCTCCTTGTTATCGGCAAAAGCAAACGCCTGCGTTGCTTCCCTAAGGATGTCAAACTGTTGCCAGTGACATACACAGCATCCAGCTATGCCTGTATAACCCCCCTACAAATGGGGGTCACTAAAAAGCCTTCTTTGGGTGAACCTAAATGCCCTAGGCCAGGCTGGTGTCCTGTATTTCAGCTGTTTTAAAAAATTGTGAGAGAGTGCCTAAGTGCCTCTGCTACTGTCTCTTTAAGAGCTGCCTAATTGCAGTGGTAATCCTTTGACTGGGGGGACTGTGCGTTTCTGTGCCCGAGTCCCGCCTGGGCCACTGAGTAAATGCTCCGTTTCTGCCATCGCTATATGTGCAGAGGGAGCTCTTTCGAAAGATGCAATTGTTTGCTGGTAATCTGTTAGAGTGATAATGAAAATACAGTTTGTCTAACCTGATTTCCCTTCAGCAAGGACTGTGTGGTGTAGCTCTTTCATTTTGGTCCCAGACTACTGAAATGGACCAATCAATGGGGAGGGATTCCTTAAAATGGAGCCTGCTGGCAAATCAGAATTTGGACTCTCTATGGAGCCTGCCACAATGGGATTGTGTGAAAAGAGTCTGGAAAATGTAGTTTAGACCTTAGCGCCTTTTTTCACCAATAGAGGGAGCCTGTTGTGACTGACAAGGAGACTCAGCCAACTGAAACCTTTTGGATTTGGGGGAAATGCCCAGACTGCCTGCTGAGACAGTCTGAGCATGGAGCTGGAAGAGTGAGCAGCTCGTGGTGCTGCTGCACATGGGGCAGCGCGGGAACCACGTGGAAGGCCTGGAAATGGCCTGTCTGTCTTCAGCTGTCCTGGAGGGAGAGAAAGAGACTGTGTTTTCTCAGACCAAGTCTCCGAATTGTGTGTGTGAAAAGGAAAGCAGTTGTTGTGGCCTGAGTCATGGGCACCATTCATGGAGAAGTAGTAAAGAAAGGAACCTGTGTTATTTCGGACTGCGACTCCGAACGGAACGAAGATGTTGATGTGCCCTGAGGTTTGGAGCAGGTAGAACTGTTCTGAAGTTGGAAGCTGAGATGGAAACCACCCTGTGTATTCGTGCAGCCGTTGTTGCGCAGTAGTTCACGTGGGAAGCGCATGTGAGGCCCCAAAGTCGGTCTGTAGCTGTTAGTAAGTGTAATTCATACTGAATCCAAATTTTCAGAGTGAAAGAAGAAGCAGAAGTCATTTTGGGACCAGGCTTAACCTGAAGAAGACCAAAAGTGTGCAGAATTGCGATCGGCCTGTCAGGACTCTGTGGTCTGGTACAGTAAGTGACCTTTACATATAAATGTGCCTAGTGCTTGTAGGGATTGAGATCCGAGTAATTCTCCATGTTGTGAACTGTGTGCTGTGTTGGGAGTGTGATTCCTTAGCAAGGTTCGGACTGAATCCAAGCAGAGAGAGAGAGAGAGAGAGAGAAAGTGATAAAGTAATGTTTGGACTGAATCTGAGTTTGAGACAGAGAAGAATGCCCCTAAAAGTGTAGCCAGACTCAATCTGCTGAATGACCAAGATGCCTGTAGCGTGCAACTAAAGTGACAAACTGCTTGCCTGGTAGTATTCTGTGTATGTATAAAAATGTGCAGTGAGCTGGAAGTCATAGCCAGCATCACTCAGACTGCATCCGCCTGCATTGAGTGAAAGTGAGCCCTGCCACGAGGGCTGGGGCAGCTATTCTGTTTCTCCTGGCAATCCAGGACAACCTGCATTCCATCCAGTCTTTAGCATTGAGTCTGTGAGTACAAATCAGGGAAGCTCCCTGCCATCTGTTTATCAAATTGCAAGTGTCTCATCTAATTATTGCTGTCACTTCTTCCCGAACTGAGCCATGCGACTCCGGTTTACACTTGGGTGTTGTGCATATATTTTCTTCTACAGGGCCCTATCCATCTGCACCTACCAGCCAACCCCGGGCAATGGACCTGGCTAGCCCCCCCACCTGGGTACCCAGAGTGTGACTTTTCAGACCCTGTATGTGTCTATAGTACTGTGATTTAATGCCACCAATTAACCTGATTTCCTCCTCCTGTGTTACTGTCCCCTAAATAAATCAGATTTGTTGTTGTTATACTATATACTATCTATGGTGTTGG
This sequence comes from Neoceratodus forsteri, assembly GCA_016271365.2. Classification (NCBI taxonomy): domain Eukaryota; kingdom Metazoa; phylum Chordata; order Ceratodontiformes; family Ceratodontidae; genus Neoceratodus; species Neoceratodus forsteri. The sequence continues at coordinate 1,167,000,668 of CM057454.1, forward strand.
TACTTATGGAAACAGTATTATATTTCGCTGTGTATGTTTAACCTTATTTTACAGGGGGTCCTCAGAGAAGTGCCTCAGAATCAGTGGTACCTTATGATTGAACAGTGTGTACATGTGGGGTATTGGGGCTGTAACTGCTGTGTACTGTGTGAGCCACTAGATGGAACCAAATGGGGTCATGGTGTCCCAGAGGGCTGTAATCAAGCTAGTCTAACCACTACAAACCCTGACCTCTGGGTAGAGGCACCTGCCATAGAACCTAGGCCCCCTCAACCTGTCAGTAGTCAAGCAGGCAAAGGTAGTAGCCTTTGGGATAGCGCCACCTGGGGGTTACACCTGGATGACTAGTGCCACTTTCATTGTCTGGCTGCTGACATGGGATGCCGAACTTAGATGGCACAGAAGAAAAATTCTGCTCTTTGTTAACAATTGCTCTGCTCACCCACATGACGTACAGCGCAGGCTTAAGTTTATTAAACGTATTTTCTTTCCCCTTACCACCAGTATGTTGCAGTCTATGGACATGGGGGTCATAAAAAACCTGAAAGGTCACTACAGATCGTACATGGCTGGCAAGAGTCTGCTAACAGTTGATGAAGGTATGAGTGCTCACGCTGCAGAAACTGAAAAAAAAGTAACTGTTGTAGATGCAATCTACATGCTACACAGAGCATGGATGGCCATAAAACAGAGCACAATAGAAAACTGCTTTGGTAAGGCTGGTTTTAATCGCAGAGCAGAGTCTGCTACAGTGACAAGTGCCGAAATAAATGCTGTTTCCATGTTACAAGATGTTGTGATCCCGTCTGGTATGGGCACTGCGGAGTTTGAAGAATTTGTCGACATGGATTGCCAGGAGCCAACTGTCGGCGAGGCAACAGACTTAAACTATGAGAGTGAAACTCAGGCAGTTTTGAATGTTGCCAGAACAACAAAATTGAACTACAAGTCATATTATGTGCACTTGGACTATTTTTATTTTGTTTTGTATAATCTGTGTTCACAGAATTATGCAAAATAGCAACTTCGTTTTGCAGAGACAGTCACTTAAGCGGGATGGTTCACTATCCACCAGGCCGTCCCTCTTAAGTGGCTTCTACTGTATCCTGAACATAGGGTTCAAACAGCGCTACTGTAAGTAGCGCACAGCAGTATCCTGGCAGACATCTCATTCCACTTACATAGACACAGAGACACTGTTGGCAGATAAATGCCTATGGCCCACCTAGTCTGCCCATTTGAGCTTGTAAGTTCACTTTATGTTTTCCCAGAAGTCTGTTGTCCCTTACCCCTGACCTCCAGAATTCCCTTATGTCTATCCCATGCATTCTTAAATCCCATGATTGCTTCAGCCCCTAAACTTTCTCTGGCAGGGTGTTTCACTTGTCCACCACCAGTTCTGTGAAGAAATTCTTCCTCACGTTTCCTCTGAATCGCCCTCCCATATCTTCTAGCCCAGGAATATCTTTTTTTGCTGAAAAATAGTGTATTCCTACACCCTGTTCCTCCCTGTAAGATACTTGTATGTTTCTATCATATCCCCTTTCTCCATCCTCTCCTCCAGAAGTACATATTCAGGTCCTTCAACCTGACTTCATAGAACTTGCGATGCAATTCATGCACCATCTTTGTTGCCCTCCTCTGAACCTTCTCTGCCCTGTCTACGTCCTTAGGTAGGTAAGGTCTCCAGAACTGTACACTGTACTCCAGGTGGAGCCTCACTAGTGTCTTGTATAGTGGAATTATGATCTCCCTTTTCCTGCTGGTGATGTTACTGCCTATGCATCCCAGCATCCTATTTGCTTTACCGGCTGCCTTGTCGCACTGTTCTTCTACCTTGAGGTCATCAGAGATGATAACCCCAAAATCCCTTTCCTACTTGGTGCATGCTATATCCTCACCCCCAACTGATATGCTGTTCTAGGGTTTTTGTGCCCCATATGCATTATCTTGCACTTCTTTGCACTGAATTTCAACTGCCAAACCCCTAACCATTCTTCAAGTTTCTGCAGGCCACTCCTCATTCTGTCTATACCCTTTGGCATGTCCATTCTGTAACGGAGCGTCGTGTCATCAGTGAACAAGAAATTTCTGCCTTCTAGGTCCTGCGCAATGTCACCAAAGAAGATGTTGAATAGGACCGGTCCCCGCACTGATCCCTGTAATACCCACTGGTTGCTCTTTCCTTTGTGGAGTGACAGCCATTTACCACCACACTCTGTGTTCTGCCACCCAGCCAGTTATCTACCCACTGCACTACTGTCCTGCACACTCCCATATTCCCCAGCTTGTTTAATAGCCTTCTATGTGGCACAGTGTCAAAGACCTTGCTGAAGTCCAGATAGGGTATGTCCACTGGCCTCCACTAATCCACCTCCCTTGTCACCCAGTCAAAAATTCAGTGAGGGTGGTCTGACATGACCTCCCCCTAGGGAAACCATGCTGCCTTGGGTCCTGTAGTTCACTGGCAACCAGATGTTCTACCAATCTCTCCTTCACTAATGCTTCCATGATCTTCCCCACTACCGACATGAGGCTGACGGGTCTGTAGTTCCATGCTTCCTCTTTGTTTCCACTTTTGTCTAAGGGGACTACATCTGCTGTCCTTTAGTCTTTGGATACCTCTCCTGTTTCTAGTAATTGGCTAAACAGGATTTACAGAGGTTCCGCTACCACCTCTCAGTTGTTTTAGGATCCTGGGATGCACCCCATCTGGCCCCATTGCTTTATCAACTCTTATTCCTTCTGGTTCCTTCAGGACCCTTTCCTGCGTAAAGGGACATGTGTCCATTTCTGCACCATACCCACCCCTTGTACTCCCTTCAAGCCCTTTACCCTCCCCTTCCTCAGTAAAGACTGAGCAGAAATACCTGTTCAATATGTCAGCTTTACTGTTGTCATCCTCCACGCGGCCCCCATCCTCCCCATTCAGTCTCACTATCCCTCCCTTTGCCTTTCTTTTTTCACTTATGTACCTGTAAAAGGTTTCGTCCCCTCTACGCACTGATTTTGCAAGGCGCTCTTCTGTCTGAGCTTTGGCTTCCCTTAGTGACCTCCCTGCCTCCCTTTGCTTCTCCTGATACTTCTCCCTATCCTATTCAGCCTCCGTCTTTTAGCATTGCCTGAATGCAGTCTTTTTGGCTTTCACTTTCTCCGCTACCTCCTTGGAAAACCACAGTGACCTCCTCTTCCTTTTCCCCTTGCTAACCTGCTTAATGTATAATTCTGTTGCTCTTGTAATCCCCATTTTAAATATTGCCCACTGTTTTTCAACCCCTGATTCCTGCCCCATTCCCATTAATGCCTCTTTCAAGCATCTCCCCATTTTCCCAAAATCTGCCCCCCTAAAATCCAGGATAAGTGTTTTTTGTGCAGTTTGGTTCTGTTCCTTCTGTGATTTCAAACCACAGTGACTGGTGGTCACTGTTCCCCAGGTGCTCCCCCACTGTTATCCTTTCACATTTTCCACATTTGTAAGCACAAGGTCTAGTATTGTCTTCTGCCAAGTTGGTTAAATGACCAGTTGCTTGAGGAAGGCACCTTGAAGGGAGTCCAGGATAAATCTGCCCTGGTTGATGCTGCTGCTGGGAGGCTCCAGTCCTCATCTGGAATATTGAAGTCTCCAACCAGCACCACATTACCCTTGCCTGCCATCCTTTGGATGGCTAGCATCAACTCCTTATTCGTTTCTTCCTCCTGGGCTGGTGGTCTATAGACCACCCCTGTGGTCTATGGCCCTATTTACCGTTCCAGCTTAACCCACAGCATCTCTCCCCCATTTTGCTCCTCCTGGATCTCTGTGGCCATTATGCCATCTTTCGATAAAGTGCCACTCCTCCTCCCTTTCTACCTGCCCTGTCTCTTCTGAATATGTTGTAGCCAGGTATGGCCATCTCCCAGTCGTGGTTATCATTATACCAGGTTTCTGTGATGGCCACAATGTCCAGGTTTGACTGCACCATGACAGCCTCCAGATCCTCCATCTTGTTGCTAAGGCCTCCTGGCATTGGCACACATGGCTTTCCATGCTTTGAGCTCCCTGGATTGTAAAGCTGTTCTACTCCAGCCCCCTCCTTGGTTGTCTTTTATCTCTGGTTCTCCTTGCTGTCTGCCCTTCTGTTGAATTTTCCCCCTTTACTGCCTATCCACTTCTTGGGTGCTTATCGCCATCTTTTGCACACTATTTTGTTGAGATATCCACTCCTTCTGTTCACTGGTTCCACTGCTAGCTGTGGGGGAGTGGGAAATTAGGTACCCTCCTTGCTGGCCTGCATCCCCTCTTGGCTAGTTTCAATGCATGTCCATGTAGCATTTAAACTTATCATTGAGTGCTTGGATTCCCCTCCAGGATGGATGCAGGTCCATCAGGCTTGAACAAGCTTCTATCCCTCCAGGTGGGTCCCCAGTCACCAGTGATTCCAAACCCTTCCTTACAGCACCAGTTCTTCAACCATGAGTTAAAGTTCCTGGTGCATGAGCCCCACACTCTCCCTTACCTCTCACAGGGAGTACTTCCGGGAAGGTGACAGAAGTAGCTACTTGCTTGAGACCCCTCCCCAATTTCCTAAACTCTTCCTGAACTTCCTCAGGCTCTCCATTTGCTAGGTCATTAGTACCTAAGTGGATAATGACATCCGGCTTACCCTCTCTCTTGCCTTCCTGGTGACCACCAGGATCTTCCACCCATCCCTCAATGCTGTGGCACCTGGTAGGCACCTCACCTCCCTGTCTTCCCCCTCCTGTGTTCCTATCTGGATCTCTCTTATGATAGAGTCCCCCACCAGGATTTGCTTTTTCCTCCTCTGGGGTCCACAGTTCTCCCCACTGAGGTCACCTCCTTGGTTGACTGCCATATCCTTCCCTTCCACTTCTCTGGGTACCTCTGTTTGATTTTCCCTGTTTGTCAGTGCAGCTTATGAGTTCTGGAGTGGAATAGAATCTGGGATGTGCCTCTGCCTGACTGCCTTAACCCTCCCTGAGCCCACTGTTATCCAAGTGCTACTCGTTCTTGGTATCCTTGGATGCAGCAGCATTGCAGTGGGTGGTTACTGGATAGGGGTGAAGGTACTCCTAACCTAGTTTACTTCCACTCTGAGTCTAGCTACCTCATCTCACAGTGTAGAGAGATGTCTGCAGATAGGGCAGCATGTTACTGTCCAGAAGGTCTACAGGAATATGGCTGCTCTGCAGCTACTGCATTGTACCACTCCCCACATTATACTGCACTTACATACTGGGTCATAATGTTGCACGCTTATTGGCACACAACATTATGCACGAAACCTTGGACCTGTGCGCTCTCAGTGTTGGACCTCCCCGGAGTTAGAATCCTTAGTGGGGAGGGGTCTGGGGGTGCAGCCCCCATAATGGGGAGGTGTGGCGGAGCCCCCCACAGAACAAAACTAATGAAGAAATCATGCAACGCGATTAAGTCGCACGGCATTCTGCCGTGTGACATTTTGACCCTGTGCTCTGCACTTATACTGCTATTCCAGTACTTGTCTGTTACTGAAGCTCTCCAAGTTCCCTTTTTATTAATTTACTGTCCTAAAAATCCTGCCACTGATCCTCCAATACTTTTCTTTAAAGAAGGAAAACAAAACAAAAAAAAAAGGGTCAAAACACTTGTGCTGAGGACAGGCTTCCTCTCCCTTATGCCTCTCCTACTCCACATCCCCTGCTATTCCTTGTGCTTAGCTCCTGTCAATAGATTTAGCAGGGCATATAATTAAGAGTGGGGGCAGGAGAGGGAGGGAGGGAGTGTGGGTGAAAATTTGCAGCATGTAAAGACAGCAAAGGAATACACCACCACTACAAGCATACCAAACTAATCTTTAATTTTTTCAACAGCCCAAAACAATTCTAAGTAAAGACAGCAAAGAAATAACAGTGCCACTAAAAGCCCAGAAATCTAAGTTTAAAACAAAAACAGCAATGAGTAGTTACCGCACTGCACTGAAATGAATCTGGATTCTTCCCCTTCTGGCTTCTTATCAGAGAAGACTTCTGATACCCACTATGGATCAATGTTCCTGGCAGAGAACGATGGGGACAATGTGGTCCTCACCCCCCCCCGAGACTCCCAGGGTCCTTGGTTGCTCCAGTACAGGCAATTCGATGCTTACTGAGAGCCCCATGGTCCAGTGTACTAAGGTTAGTAAGGTAAAAAAAGCTCTGGCCATTTGTGTTGTGTTTGAATGTAGTAATGTTGCTAATAATTACCACTTATAAGAGATTACAGTACTGCTCAGTTGGTTACCTCATTTGGGTTCATACAGATGTAACCCCCCTGAAAATGGGGGTTCCCAAAAGACTTCCAGGAGCTTGCTTGAATGCTCCAAGCCTGAATGGTGTTTGGCATTTAAGCCATTTATCAGTGAGTGTTTTTAGAACCTCTGGTACTGTCTCTTTAAGAGCTGTCTGCTTGCAGACATAATTAGTTTGTATGGGGGACTGTGTGTTTCTTTGATTGAGTACCACTCAAGCTGCTGCCAATTCACTTCATTTTTGCAGTCACTAGGAGTGCAAAGGGAACCTATCTGAAAGATGTAACTGTTTGCCAGAAATTATTTAGAGTAATAATGAAATTACAGTTTGTCTAACCTGCTTTTTTGCAGTCAGAACTGTGTCTGCTAGTTCCCCATTCTAGTTTTGAACTGCTGAACTGGACCAATCAGTGTGGGGTAAGCTAGCTCTAAAATGGTCCCTTGGACGAATCAGAACTTGGACTCATAATCTGAGCCAGCCACAAGAGGATTGTATGAGCAGTGACTCTGGGAGATGTAGTTTAGACTTCAGCACCTTTTTGGACCAACAGCAGCAGTCTATTGTGAGTGACAGCCAATCCAGTCAAGAACTGGGAGGAACTCAAAGGAAGTGCCCGGTTTTGTCGGTTGGAGTTTCAGTTGAGCTTTGGCAGTGAAGAAGGAAGGAGCCCTGTGCTTTTTCAGTGTGCAGTTTTAGTCAAAAAACGTGTGTAAGGCCCAGAGTTCCGGTCTGCAGCTTGTGTAACAGCTTGTTAGGACTGAATCCATCCTGTGAAAAGAATCAAAGGATCTCTGAAGAGTAGAAACCAGGCTCACCCTGTAGAAGACTGGAAGAATTGCTGAAAATTGCACTCGTCTGTCAGGAACTGAATCTGCTGTGTGTTCTCCGGTATTGTGCAGTAATTGCGATCGGGATACAGATGCAGCCTGCCTGGTATAGTGCTTTCTTTTATATGGATGTGTGAAGAGGTTTGTGTACCTCAAGTGAGCCCTGCTGACATTGAAGGACCCTATCTTATTTGGAGGTCGTGAGTACTAATTCAGGGTCGCTCCCTGTTGAATTGCCACATTAAATCCAAATGGAATTACTGTACTGCTGACTGTTTAATTCTCCTTTCTCTCTGTGAAAGGGCCCTACCAGCTGCCACTGTTTGGACTAGCCACTAGGGCTTGGGTACCCAGGGACAGTAACTGATAGGGATAGGCCTGTGCACAGAGCCATAGGTAGATTATTAGAGTGATAAGCTAATTAACCTGATTTCCCCCTGTCCTTGTTATATCCCCCTAAATAAATCAGAGCTGCTTGTTTCAGCAAAGTTATACTGCCTGAGGTATTTGTCTATGTTAAAGTACTGTACTGTGATTGTTGCACTGTATCTCATTTCACAGGAGGTCCCAGTGCCGGAACCAGACCTGGGGGTAAGTGTATACTGTGAAGGTAATTCTGATATATTGTGTGGGCCACTAGTGGGAAGAAAGGGGGGTTGCAGTGTCCCAGAGGGCTGTGACCAAGTTAGTTTAACTATTGCAAACCCTGACCTCTGGGTGGAGGCACCCGCCATTGGATCCAGGCCCCTCAACCTGTTAGTGGCAAATCAGGCAGGGGTAGTAGCCCCTGGGATAGCGCCATCTAGGGGTTACACAGACAATAGAGGACACCATTTCATTTGCTCATACCACTATCTGAACAGGCTCACATGAAACAAAGGAAAGGAGATGCAGAAGGTTACAGCTATACTGGGTGCTCAACTTTCATGAAGGGAGATATGAGGACAAGTACAAACGGGCAAAACGAGGAGGGAGGTTCTCAAGGGTTAGGACAATGTTTGGTTTCCTTGCAGGGACAATATCTGATGGATTGAATCTGTCTCATCACCCCCATGAAAATGGCTAATTTAACAGGTTAGGTACAATGGCTAATTTAACAGGTTAGGTACAATTGCCTGACAGTGACATTCCTGGCATACTTAAAACAGACACCTTAGTCCCAACAATCAGAACTCCGACACATACAAAAAGCCAACTTGCCGAAATCCTGACATTCGCTGTAATTAGTAACAGTAACAGGACTGCTCTCAACTCCTTAACCTTCTGGTATGATTATGTGCATACTCCTTCCCCTGAAAACTTGTAAATATATATATCACCATAATCTGAGCCAGATAACCTTTCACAGAGCCAAGAACTATCTTAAATGGCTTCTCCTTTTGCTATTCCCATGCCAGCTGTGCAGTCCTCCATGCCACACTGGTTAAACAAAGAGATGCACTCCAACCACAGGAAAGTGTCAAAGAGGCAGAATATTGCTTGAATTTCAATTATTTGAGCACAATGGCTCTAAGTTTCTGCTGGTAAAATTTACACAGCTCTCCCCAGTGCTTCAACTTCTAATTAAAGCTTCATTGGGGGCCGCACTTGCCAGCCTCTACTGCAGCTTGGGAGTGGTAACTAATTATACATACCCTCAACAATAAAACCTCTTCCCCTGCCCCTGCACTGACCCAGTCTCTGTATAATAGCTGAATGCAATTCCCGACCAACTAGCTGATCAAATGAATGTACGGCCCTCCTCGTGGCTTCATGCTGTCCTGTCTAACTATTCTCTCTCATGAATATGCAGAAGTGTAAAAAACCAACAAGATGTTATCTATTCCTTGTTGTTTTATGAATTGAAGCTGCTTTTTTACATCAGCATGGGAGCTGGATTGGCATGGGAGCAGGGAAGTTGATGCGAGTTGCTTTTTGAACTGTTTGGACCCAACAACAAAGCATGGAGCAGAGATATTTATTTTTTTTGTCAGACAAATGGATTGTAGGTGATGACGTTTTTAATGTCAGTATTTTTGTTTTTTGGGCATTTGTGTGTCAGGCTTTCCACTGAGTCGGGATTCTGGTGTTGGGTTTGTTCTTGTCAGGATTTCAGTAGTTATGTTTTAGTACGGATCCCAATTTAACATATATAAAAACCACCTCATGGAATGTGAGGGGTCTTAATTTCCCCATTAAAGAAAAATGTACTGCCCCATTTAAAAAAAAAATAGACAATCATATAACCTTCCTGCAAGAAAACAGACTAATAGAAAGGGAAGCTGGTAAATTATGAAGTTAATGAGTGTGATGGGAGGTGCATAGTGTCTCAAACTAAGAAAAGAGGGGTGTATCCATATTAGGCTATAAAAGTTTAAAGTGGAAAATGCTGGATACTAAGACAAATGATCAAGGTGGGTGGGTGTTAACTAAAATGGCAACCTTCAAGGGCCCCCTTATATTGGCAAATATATATGCCCCCAATGAGGACAAGCTGAAATTCATGAATAAGGTGTCCCAAGCCATAATGGACATGGCATTTAACAACTCAGATGTCATCTTTGGGGGTGATTTTATCCTCACCCTGGACCACTTTTTGGACTGATCTAATGCCAGGTCTGAGCACCACAGTCAGTCCTTAGCTGTCCTAAGGAGCCCGATGGCTTTATATCAGCTGACTAACATCTGGAGGACCACTCAGCCAGCTGGGAGAGACTACACGTACTTCTCAATGGCTAGAGCAATGGCCAGCCGAAAAGATTTCTGGTTACATCCCAGGCATCACTACAACAGCATGAGACATCAATTGCTCTGAGATATTTCTCTCTCTCTCTCTACATATATATATATATATATATAGATATAGAGAGATATTATGATAGCACAGTAGTACTACTACCATAGTTAGGGTTGATTAGCCCTTTTAAGGATAAAGAATCAAATTTTGCACCTTAATAACTTTGCCACCGTTCAACGGATTTGCCTGAAATTTGGAATACGTAATCAAGAACCACAAATCTTGGGATCTGCCAGCTTTTGTAGTGGTCGGATATATGGCTGTGAAGTTATTAAGTGAGATCTGCGCATGCATTTACGGTTTTTGGTGAATTGTTTGCTCGCTCCTACAGGTCACATGGTTTGTGCGATCGGTCCGAATACTTCAGGGAACATGTGGTCGGGGACCCCATTGTGCCTTTTGAAGATTTCATGAAAAAATATTAAACAATTCAAAAGTTATTCACAAAATAAGTTCCCATTATAAGTCAATGGGAAAAGTTAACAAAAAGTTTGACAGTGTCGCAAGTGGCCCTAGTAGTGTCACAAATCCACCATTTTGTTTTCAGTTGGTGATCAGAAAAATGCATGGCATTTAAAACTGGGACCATCTAGGGATGCAATTCTTTTTGTGTTTACCTAGTTGGAGCCTCAGGATGCTAGCCATGTCTTTATGTTGGGGTTAAACATCCCAGAAATATGTTTTTCAAATTTCTGGAAAAATTAGTGTCGCAAAGTAGTGTCATACTCATGACACTTTCGTGATTCCATTTGCAAAAGTGTCGTGATTTGTGACACTATTTTGCGACACTATGCCCAAAATAGTAATTATTTGCCACCCTGCTGCAAAAGAACGGTTTGGTCTATTGGGCTGAAATTTGGAGGGAAGACAGCCAACATGCCACAGATGTGCCTTTTGGTGGTTTGGTGAAAAAATATTGGAGTGCTGCAAAGTTAAAGCACTCTGAAGTTGACACTCTTTCCCATAGGATAACATTATGGCATCCGTCGAGCCTTTCAGGGCCTGTATCTCGGAAACGGTGCGAGATACAGACTTTCGTGAAAAAAAATGCCAAGTACAAAACTAGCCAGGAATGTCAATTCATATGAAATTTTCATTTTTTTCTACGTTGTACGGTTCCTGAGATATAAGTAATTTAGTATTCCAAGTCCTCCTTTTCTGCCCAAGGCCCATTATTATGCATACATTCTTTGTATTCACTGTATTTTTCAATGCAGTTTTTGGGGAAAAGGGTGTGCCCTTTCATTACCGTGCCAGTTAGCATTTCCAGTTGCATTTCCGTTACCATTTGTATCACCGTTCCCGTGTACGCCACCGTGTGCGTTACGGTTTGCATTTCGTTTGCGCTTCTGTTTGCATTACTGTTACCATTTGCATTTCCATTACTGTTTATGTTTTCATTTTTTTTGTATCAGTCTGTGCATTGCCATTTGCGTTTGCAGTCGACCTTCCGTTTGCATGAGTCTTTCGTTTTGCGTCATCGTCACTGTTACCGTTACCATTGGCATTTCCCAATCGCGTTACCATAACCGTGTGTGTTATAATTTGCATTTCTGTACATGCTTGCATTTGCATTTCTGTTTCCTTTGCATTATTGTTGCTGTTACCGTTACCATTTGCATTTACAATTGCGGTACCATGCCCGTTATGGTTTGTGTTTCTATACTCGCTTCTATTGGTCTTTGTTTCTTTTTCCTTTGGTGTTATTGTTGCTGTTACCATTACCATTTGCATTTACAATAGCGGTTCTGTGACCGTGCGCATCACACTTTGTGTTTCTGTACGCACCTGCGTTTTGGTTTCTCTTTCTGTTTTCTTTGGTGCTATTGTTGCTGTTACCATTACCATTTGCATTTCCAGTTGTAGTACCATGACCATGTACATTATTAGTTGCGTTCTGTACACGCTTGCATTTGCATCTCCATTTCTGTCACTGTTCGCTTTGGTGTCACTTTGCACTTGTGTTTCTATTACCGTTTGCTTTACCATTTCCGTTTGCTTTACCATGTGTGTCACCATTGCCACTTGCATTTGCTTTGCAGTTCCTGTTACTATATAACAAGACATCACATGGTGGGGCCCCGCACTCCTGCCACCGCATTCCATTCACTATTTATTGTCCTCATTCTCAAAAAGAAGGGAAATTAGAGGCAAAAACTCAGTTTAATGCATCAGTTAGGGTTGTTCCATGGTGACAGAAGTGAGAAAATTCAGTGTTGGGGATGAAAGCCACCATGGACCCCAGCCCACCCCCCAACCGACATCAGGGTGCACATTGGGGTTGTCAGTCCTAACTCTCACCATTCTCCCATACCTCTGCTTCTTCACACATGTGATGGGGTGAGAGTTAGGGCCAATGACCCCAATGTGCACCCCAATGCCAGTTGGGGGGTGGGCTGTGGGGTCCTAGGGGGCTTTCAACCCTAATACTGAATTTCCTCACTTTTGTTGCTGTGGAACAACCCTAACTGATGCATTAAATGGAGTTTTTTGCCTCTAATATATATTATAGTGGCA